>JBBDHG010000056.1:5445000-5832500 GCA_037951165.1 Lophius americanus
TCTAATTTAACGCACAATGCACTTAACAATTTACCTCTCACTTAACGAGGTAGTTCCTCTGGGAGCAACTTGCGGTTTTACCGACTCGGGGACTCGGGGACACTTCAGGATGTGGAGCTGGAGCCGGAGGAGTCGGGAACAAACCACCAACACTGCACTTAAAAGACTTTGTTTCCGCCTCACAAGTTTTTATCTTAGGTTTAAAGCATGATTTAAGGACACCGTCATTTTCTCATCTTCCTTCTCAATCTTTAAAATGACTGCCGGTATGAACGGTTCTGATCCAAACGTCTATTTCTATTAATGATGTCTGAGACACTTACGGTATTTCAATGCCACTTATTCTTGCTTGTTAAGGTTTGAACACATCGTTGATGCTACGTTTCAACAATTCAAGAAAGTAGAGGGGGGGGGTCATGGTGGGTTTCCACTTTCATAACCAAACACCCTAGTAGTTATTACCTAGTTATTACCTAGTTATTACCTGATTTGATGTCATTGTCTTCAGAACTTTCATTCTTGGGTAGTTACAAGCAATGCCAGCCCTCTATTATTGGTGTGTACATCCTCTCCGGAGGTCTCCTCTGTCTTTACAGAACAAATATTTGTGCTGTACGCCGTAATCCCTCCTTGTCCTGATCTGTACCAGCTCAAATCCCACCTGCGCCTCCCTGGGCCAAGGTGTTTACGGAGCTTACCCTCATGGCTACGCTCAGTCAGTGTCCCCCTGGTGAGGGTCTCCTAAGAGCGCCCCATCTCAGGAGACTCTGGATATATTCCTCACTTGTCTTCTTATCTTACCATCTTCTGCAATTGGGGTTGCCAACACTTGTTGCCCACGCGAGTGATTTCCTGGGTTTCAAGTCAAGTCAATTTAGTTATAAATTGGTAAATCACAACAAATGTTTTCCCAAGGTGCTTTTAAAAGAGAGAAGGTTTAAACTGTACTCTTTATTCTACAGACCCAACAATTCCCTCATGAACAGGCACCAAGGTTTGTGGGTGGGGGAATGCTTTTAACAGTCAGAAACCTCAAGCAGATCCCGACTGAGGGTGGGCTGCCCTCTGCCTGGACTGGTTGAGTTGAGAGTTCATGCTATATCACTCTTTAAGATCTGAACGCCGAATCAGACTCATACAGAGTTTTTGGTTTTGTCCCTGACAGCAAGGGTATATCCCCCAAAAGCCCTCTATCCCCTGCGTTGTACAAGAAATCCCCCCAATTGAACTCCACAAATTAAATGTGACTTATAATAATACCCAACAATCCAAATTGTCTCAACCGTACTATTTCTTTTGAAGTCAACAATATACTCCCATAGTCCCAGAGTGACTCAGTGATGAATATAAATACAGTTAACTAGTTTTTCTGAGCTCAGGAATAAAACAAGACGGATTTCTTGGTGTCAGTTTTTATGAGAAATTAAGTCACAAGAAGACATTTGGTTTGGAAGTAATGGCCAAAAAACCATAATGAGTGAAATATGAACAATTACAGTCAAATATGATAAATACAATTCACATCTCTTTGAAGCATTTCATATGAGTTAAATTTGTACAAAATCAAGTCATTCTGATGAACTGTGCTTCCCCCTAGAGAGTAAAATATAACTATTAGAGTAAAACATGACATATGCAATATCCAATGTCCTCACATTAAGGGCTATGGGCGTACCAAATGAAAAGATGATCCCTGACATAGCTTTTGAGTTATCGTGGCGATATGAAGGATCTCACGCGGTGGCGATTCCGTAATATCCCAGACTTTTTGTCAATGTAATGATGGAATGAAGCAAATGTCGTGAAGATCCGAGCTCCTGGCTGGTGATGAGATCGTGGGTACAACGAGAACGGTAGAGAGGAAGTTTCTCCCGGCACAAAATGATGCTGATATAGTTACAACGCGTGAAGCTTAGTCATCCGGAGAGCAAGTTGGAAGTTGCTGGTTTCCCAGAGCGATTCAAATCTATCTTAATGTAAGGCTCATTGACTAACGGGGACTTCTGATTCAAAAAAAGTTTTCCTTTCAGAAAAGCCTTTGATTTGAATGCGACTCACACGATCAATCTGCAAACCCGCGAGCACAAACAATCAGGGAAGCTTTGTCTCTTGCATACCTTCATCTGTCAATAGTGAGTGACACTGGGCTGAATCTGGTAGCCGATTGGCTTGTTTTCTCTAAAAAGCCATAATCTGAAGGCCCCCCACTGTTCAACTGTGTGCACAGCCAAAACCAGCAAACAGAACAATAGCTGGCAGGTGTATCCACGCTGAGAAAGAAGCCAATTGTTAACGGGGAGAGAGCTTAGTGAGAATGGCAGATGCACACAAACAGCTTTGTTTGTGCATAACAACATGTGAAGGTGCAGGAAGAGGGAGGAGAACGTGTAAAACCAAAAAGCAGAGAAGTCTACAGTGATGCAGGTATTTACCGGTGCCATCTTTTCTTTGGGTTTGCTCAGGCCGGATTTTTCTGGTTCTCAATCTGAGAGTAAGTAGGTAGTATTAGTATTAGTTAGTATTATTATTAGTATTATTAGTGCTGGAATAATAACATTGGGCCCAAAAGTTTTCAGTTCAATCGCTGAAATATTAAAAACATACCTGCTTAAAAACACTTCTCTCCCGACAACATCTGGACCTGATATTGACCAGAAGGTAGATGGTGTCCCAGAGGATCTCCTGCCGGAACTGGAACCGTGCATCAGTGAGCTCCTGGACTGTCTGTGGTTCTACTTGTTGGCGTCTGATCCACCAGTACAATATTGGGGGTCAGTGTGAGGGTACAAAGCGTGTAATATGACCAGAGGTTCTCAGGTGGAATCGGGTCTGGAGAACGGATGGACAGGTCAGTAATACCAAGACCTTCATTCTCCAGTAACTGCCTACACTCTCTGACCACATGCGGCGAGGTATTGTTCCGGACCAGGGAAAACCCAGTGTCCTAAAGCATCAGTGTAAGGTCTGACAGTGGTGCAGTCTGGGTATCGTTGGATAACACATGGAAGTCTATGAGACCCTCAAAGGATCTTCCTGGCCAGACCATCACTGACCCACCGCCAAACCGGTCCTGCTGGATGATGTTTCAGGCAATAGAACCTTCACCACGGCGTCTCCAGACTCTTTACACATCTGTCACATGAGCTCAGTGTGGACCTGAGGAGAACGGGGCACCGATGGAGAACCTGGTGTTCTCTGCTGAACATGAATCCAGCTGCACGGATTCACAGTTTCTTACACTTCCGTAATTGACAGATCCAGATCCCAGAAGTTTGACCGACTCTGTGTTATACTGAGTGGAATGAAGAGATTAGATGACGTTAACCTTTACCCATAATACCATCATCATTACTTTAATTGCATTGGTCGGCTTTTTCGCAGAAACTGCTAGGCCCAGCCAAGGTTTGGAACTTGGCACCTCTCTGGACATGGATCTCTGCCAAACAGACCGTGGTCCTTTCAAAAGAACAGATGCCTGAAATCTAGAATGTGTAGGGGGGCCAATGAGGGGGCAATTATGTTAAGAGCTATGCAAAAAAATCGAATATTACTTTTTTTTTTACCAAATACCTCAATCTCGATATTATGACAATAATTCCGGCAGGAGCGAAAATCTAATTTTAGTGTAGGGTGGGACACCAAGAAGGGAAATGTCCGTTAATATAAACAGTTTTTCACAATCCCCTCTCTAATTATCGATTATCTGCAAATTGCTCCTTCAAACAACTTTTATTTAACTCTTACTCCAAATACTTCATTTCACAAAACTACATTTGATCACATGATCTCAAAATGAAGACAAAGGAGTGTCGAGTCTGCCGGTGGAAGAAGTGTTCACCCTAAAACCAGACGGATGGCCACCCAAGATGCAGCTCAAACGTACAAATGCCTTAAAATCCCCCAGTAACTATGAGTAAATGCAGCCGATCACACCTTCAGTACGGACAAGAGGAAGGAAAGTCGGCAAAGGCTCTCAGTGCAAAAAGCTGCCATCTGTATTATGTCTCTCCACTGAAGGAGAACATACTGAAGCGTGTAGGATTGACTTCAGCGTGTGATTGAGGGGGACTCAGAGGGGTAGCAGTCCACTAACTAACCACATGGTTTCATGATCATCAGCACTCACTTCAGACGCTATTCCCACTTCTTACATGATTATCATGTTTAATGCAGCCGTTGGCATTCAGCTCCTGACTCTCAGCTCTGTTCTCTCAGACTAAAGGGGGGGGGGGCGCTGACTTCAGAGGAGACACTCATAATGGAAGCATGGACAACCAGACTGAGTAGATATTTAACTAAGCTCTTCAAAAACATTGTAAAGCTGAACAGGATATAGTGTAACAGTTAAAAAACTGTATTGGGGCAAATGTTGTTTATAATTCCAGCCTTATTTTATTCACTTATTTTTGTCCCAAATCATCTCATGAAAACTGCCTCAAGTACAAATATCTTGCATTGTGATAGTTTACAATAATAATTGGTCATATTTAACCCGCTAGGGACTTTTTTTTCCCAAGAAATAGAGTTTTTCTTCCATTTTATGTCCGATTTATGTCCAGATTGGGTTTGTGAATCATCAAAAGGAAGTTTATCTTGTATATAGATTATTTCACTGTATTAGCTACCTCAACCAAGAAGGTTATGTTCTAATTCCCATGTTTGCTTGTCTCCAAGATAACAGAAAAACTATGGGATGGATTTGCATAAGATTAAACCAAGACGTAGGTTTTATCTTATCCTAGAGGGGATTGGATTTCCTGTTTGGCAGCATTTCAAATGAAATACAATAAGAAGGTGTTTGGAGTAGCGATGTCACAATGTGGCTGTTGCTGTCTTTGTTCCCTTGATCCATCAATGTTTCTGTGGGGGCGGGGCTAGGCGCTCAGCTTCAAGACTTCTTTTAATTCCTCTGATGGTGCTGCTCTGTCTTAGCGTACGTTTCCGCTCTCTGATTGTTTTTCTTCATATATGGGATCTGATCCTAAAGCAGACTGCTGACTTCATAGAAATAGTTGGGTTGAGTCACTATGAACTGTTTCAGATTATTAATGAGTCACATTTAATCTGAGGAGTTCAGTCAGGGGGATTTCTGGTACAACCCAGGGGGTTGGGGGCTTTTCTGGGATACACCCTTGCTGACGGGGACGATAGCTTGGACCTGGTTATTAAATACTTACAGGCTGACGTTCGGCATCTGGGTTCTAACTTCTATTCCCTGAAAGCAAACATTGGGGCTTAATAGTATTTAAAGTTGATTTTTGTGCAGCATTAGCATAAAGTTAAATATCCAAAGCGAACAGAAGGGTAGAACGCTCTCCAACGCTTGTAGGCTTTGTTATATTCGTGCAGAGAAAGTTTCCTGCCAACCTGCTGGGTTGGCTGCACTCCTTTTCTTCTAGCAAGCATCTAGAATTAATCTCATAGAATCCTCTAATACGTTTTACCTTTTGATTTATTTGCATACAGATTATTTACATGGAGGGTTTGACTCTGATGCTGTTATATCATTGGTTTAACTCACACACCACTGCAACATGATGCAGGACTGAAAGATAGATTTAAAATACATTTTTGTTAATGTTGTATGTGAAGGAATACGTCATTAAGAGAGTCTTCAAAGCTCCACCTCCCTGTGATCCTCCTCTTCAGAGGAGGTCAGAGGTTACGATGAGGCACCTAGTGGGGATTTACACTCAAGGACACATGGTCAACTATGACAGTGGGTCACATGATAACAAAAAACCACAACTACAGTACACTTAAAACCCATGCACTCACAACCAAGATTTGTTCTGTGGAGTTTTAGTCATGAATTATTAAATGTGATAATAGTATTTTAATAGTTTGGGTGGGAGGAAACACTTTAATGAAAATTACAAAATGCTGCGTTTGCATTTTGCTGCGGTTCCCTGCATTACATCCTTGTTTATTAAGGTGATGTTTCCTGCAAACACACCAGTTGAATGCCAAATATTGTTCTGTAGATGCATTTTGCAGAACTCACAAAACTCACATTCACAGGATATTTTTTGATATATTCAATCGTGCATAGCTAAAATACATACAGACAATCTCCGCTGTCATTTTGAGGAAAAGCCTCTTTTTTTTTGCGGTGGCCGGTAGAAGCCATCATGTTGCAACTAAAGAAAGCACATGTAAATACACAAAACACACGCAAATTAAGAAAACATCTTCATCACTGGGACAACACACGTGCAGAATATGAAGAATGTGACGCAAATACCACAACACTCTACAAAACCACAATACAACACATCAAGAAAAACACACTGCAAATACTACAACGTAATACATCAAGAAGACAAACTGCAAATATCACAACACAACACATCAAGAAACAGACTGAACCCACGATGAAAGGAAGACAAGAATCTGGCAGCACAGACGTTGTTTTAAATATAATCAGACTGCGACTGACTTAAAGAATCATTTCTTTACAGCGGTGGTACCTGAGGCAAAGTAAAAATAAAATCTAACCATAATAATGATAATGCCTTTCATTTTTGTCCTCACACGGGAACTTTAGCGCACGTTGTTGACCATGAGTACCAAACAGCAGATGAGGATCAGGTACCTGTTCAGGTAATAGTAAAATCACATCCTACTAATTATCTCTGGACTGGAGCCAGACTCTGTTGGCCGTCTGCGCCGCTGTCAGAAAGAACATGATGCTGAATGTTTCCTGACCCTCTCCTGGATGCACCGGAACATCCCCCCCTATGCTTTCCAGATTTATGAGCGCCTCAATTCTTTCAGGCTCGGCGGTGAAGCCCTGCAGCGGTGATAAATGGCTACCTCCTAACGTCCTGGAGTTTGGTAAAAGGCGAGCAGAAATCACGGGTGAGAAAGGACATCTGGGAGTAATGTTTTCATCTATTTCTGCGGGAGAGCTGTATAGCAAGGTTATGGCAAAGAGTCAGACCAAGTTGCGAAGGAGGTGAAGCTGTAATGATGGGAAAAGAAGAGCGAGTGCAGTAAAGGAAATGGATGGAGAGTAGATGGAAAGAGGAGATGATAAATGGGATAAATGAGGGAAGGGAAGAGGAAGAGGAAGAGGAGGCATGGGAAAGGATACATAAAAAATGGAAGCAATGTCAGGGGAAAGAAGTTCTATTCAACATAAAAGACAAAGCATGAGAGAGAATGATGAAGACTGTGGATGAACAAATGCAGCATCAGTGTCCGGAAATGATATTTGTCCCTGTCCTGAAGCATCATGCCGTGAAGAAGACAACGGTCACCGACTCAGACGTGTGTTTCTGGGATGTAAGGGATGTAAATTGAGGAAACAGGGACTCATATCGTCTCTGAACAAAGGAAATAACAAGAGATAGAGAATGATTTACCCAGAAGCCCTCCTGCTATTTGGTTATCCTCATCTATATGGGATTTTTTTTAATTTTGCCAAGAAATTTATATTTGCTTGCATACACACTACTAAAAAAAAAGAAGCCCCAGATTACTGTCCCCCCCCCCTCTCCTCTTTTCAAAAAATCCTCTGTGGGAATAAGCTTTCCTGGGAGCCACGTTTCCGCTACAGTTGTGACACGAGATTAAGTTAATCTTTGCTGTGGTACGGCAGCGGCAGCGGCAGCGGCAGCGACAGCGGCAGCGACAGCGACAGTCTCAGCGCGTTGTTGATTTGAACAGAATTACCATTCATCTCTTCCCCCCCGGTTGGAGAGCTCCATGGCTGTCTGGGCAATTCCATCTTCCGGGAGCAAACAGCGTGGGGTACCTGCTACGGACGAGCGTGGGCTTACGAGCAGATAGTGCCCTGCTGCATGTTGGCCCCATGTTGGAGACAAGAAATGATCTGTTCCAGTGGGGGAGAGGTTCACGGGGCTAAAGGGATTAGAGCGACAGCGAGGGAAGGCAGGTACTATACCTTACACCCAGGTGGAACGGAGTAAAGTACATGACTCTTAAACAATGTCATTACACAGTTCCACGCTCTCGGTGGGTGAATCATCAGGTGAACACCGGCACATCCTTCCATCAAGTACAAAATGCTTTTTCAACTCCACACTTATGCGACTGCAGCCAAAAAGAAAAATCACAATAGTTTCATTGCAGTTTTATTCTTCTTTTAATCTGTAGGTAAAATAAATAAACATAATGACAATTCAAGATGAATAAATCAAATTAAAGTTTACTACGTAACCGTAACCACAGGTTACTCGGCGGTCACACCACCCTGCCTCTGATGGAATGGCATGATGGTCCATGGAATCGCCATTGTTGGATTTTTGACGGATCACGGCGTTGTCATAGAAGGATTCATGAAGATATGATCCTGGATTCCAACCATGTTCCAGATAAGCTTAAAAATCGATTTGCTAGATTTGTACATCCGGTCCAGTAGTTTCCTGTGAACGCGTTTATCTCTAAGCTATTTGGAGGTTTTTCTGTCAGTGTCAATTAGCAAAACTACAGAATTCTTCATACAGAATCTGCTAAATCTGTGCATTAGCATGTCAAGGACAGAATAATAAAGAATAAAAGGGATTTACTGAAGTAGAACTGGTTCAGATTGATCAATTTCTCAGAGGACGGACGGTTCTGATGGTCCACTACAGACTGTTTGGACTCACCTTCATCATAAAGAACAGAAATGCTGCAGCAATGAAAAAAGTTATTGAAGAAATTGGATTGCGGTTGAGTTTGTGGGTCGATCTGCCACTTCACATTACACACACACACACACACACACACACCATGACTCACACAGACACACACACACACAACGACTCACACATACACACACACACACACACACACACACACACGTAACCTCACATCAGGTTACATCAAGATGGAATGTTTTCACTTCCCCAGAAGTGTGGACGTTTAGTTGTTGGGAGGCATCATTAGTAATTTGATTAATTACAATAAAATAGATAAATGTTACATTCGATTGTTCGAAACTCATTTTCATACAAATGTGTGGGGTTCATATTGCCGATTTAACTGCTTCCTAGAACTTTCCACATAGAGGGTATGGTTTGACGCACACAGGTGCTGCTAATGATGTTAGTAATGGTGTTCTGGTTGAGCGGCGTGAACGCCTCGTCTGCACGGCGCTGGTGTCGCTAATGTTATCAGTAACACATTTTCTCACATGTCAAGGTTTCACATCTGCTTCAGTTGATTAACTTTGGGTTGGAAATGATTTCCAAGTTGAGTAGAAGCAAACGCTTGCAGTGCAGGACTTTGATCAGCCTTATGTTGTCAGTTAAAACTACTGACAGGTGAAGACGGAGTAACATCTGTTATTTCGTTTGAACAGCTATCAGCCGTCAGTGGGCGGGATATACTGGACAGGAAGTTCACACTTTTTCCGTAGAGTTGATTGAAGCAAGCAGAAAAATAAGCTAAAAATATTAACACCTTTGCAGGAACCAAATTGTGAGTTCAGGTCCAGGTTATTTTATTTGTACCCGTAGGTAGATTAAGTAAGAGTACAAGACATAAAATGACAGTTTTATACCAAATAAACATAATAAAACTGATCTTGTGGTTTTTCCCCTCTTCAGTGGAGGTTGGGGTTCTGACAGAAAACCAGAATAAAGTCCTGGACTCCCAAAACTCTTTGATGTTTGTCGGGAGCGACGGCTAGAAAGGTTTCAAAACACATTTCTATCATAGAGCTTTTTGTTTGGGCTGCAGAAAGGAGATCTGTGGTTTTAATGACTGGTGGAGATTAAAATAAAACAATTATAATTTACATAATAAGTAGAATGACACAAATACAAAAGGACATACACTCTAGGCGGAACAAAACTACGCCTTTCTACCGTCAGAGTATTATATGACTCCAAACATTCCCTTCCAGCTTGTCGCAGTAGTTTTCACTCGAAAAACTGTTTCATCAGAAACCTTTCAAAGGGGTAAAAATGGCTGAAGACCACCGAGGGAGAGGAACTGGGAGTGGTATAGGGAAACACACCACTCTTTGTTTTCCTGCGCTGCTGATTTGTAAAATTACACAGCAAACTATTTATCATCTGGCATGTATAATAAAGGATATTCAATCATTTCTGCGGATCTGTGTGCAGAGGGATAATAATAATAATGATAATAATGATAATAATAACAATACATTTAATAATCACCCTAATATTCTTTTATTTAACGGTTGCTTTGTTTTTTTAAATGCAAGGAAACACTTTCAGTTTTGGCAAATAATTTTTTATCATTATCATATTCAAATGATAAAGATTATATTCTATTTGAATTGAAAGTATTCTTGGCTTTAAAAATATTGTCATCTGCATCCTTTTCCCACCTTTGAGTAGAAGTTTGTTGGGTTGGAATCAGATAAATCTGTAGTGTTATTTTTTACAGATTGTTCTGTGGGCCTTTTCCTACCTGTCCAATAAATCTCATCAACATCTGCTCCTAACTTCTTGGCTTACCCTGATAACAGACAGACAAAACAAGGTCTGCAAAAACATCACCTCCTTTGTGGAGATAAAGAAGAAACAGCCTGAGTGAGTAAAGAGAGATATGGGAGAATCTGTGTAGTTGGTGGTTTGGGGATCGGATGAGTGATTCACAGGATGTGAAACAAGGAGCAGCAAACCAAAGCCAAAACAAGAAAGGAGTGGTGTGAGGAGATTCCCAGACTGACTGCTGCTTTGGTGTATATGCATCAGGGGCAATGGGCTCAGGTGTGAACCCAGGTACTGATTATGTTTCCGTTTGGTCTGCAGATACCCGGAGAGACAAAACACAGCCGCCGCAGAATAGCATCAGCAGCAGAGCATCAGCAGCCAGAGCGGGAAAAAGAGAAATCTACCATATCAACAACAGATCTCCTGGAAATGATGAGCAGCGTCAACAAACCTGAACCAGAAGAAGAGAAACACCACAGGTGAAGCTGACATGATCAGCTACAACAGTAAATCCAGGTACCGGTTCTGATGTTGTGGCTGATTGGCGTATATTAGATCTTTCATAAATAATCACACTGTAATGTTGTGACGTGTCTTTGTTTGGATGAATGTCTTTTATCGTACAGTTTATAAACTGGTGCCTGACATTAATGAGAATTAATTAGAGAGCTAAGAACAGAATATATGTAATGAAGCTGATTTAATGGTACTGTTGACCCGGTTACACAAACATTGAAGATTCTGGCTCCCTGATGATTATCACAGATTATTACTCCTTGATACAGTTAACTCATTTTTCTCCATTTTTTGCGGTTCTGAGGCAGTGGCCCACTTCCACGTCCTGATGTTCAATATTGAATGTTCATTCATATTTCACGGGCTGGCTGGGCCCAAAGAACAACATAATAAACATTGCAGGAGAATTCCCCATCTTTAATCGCCGAGAACGAATCTCTCTTTCCCTGCGCAGTTCCTTGACCTGCAGTAATGGAGCTACTTTAGTCCCACGGTAAATATGAAGAGGAGGGCGGGTGGAGGAAGAGGGAGAGCAAGAGCGATGTAAAACATTACGAGCCGGTTCGGCTGCTGAAGAGTCTGATCGAACATCAACTGTGTTTCGGTTAGAACTGATGAAGAGTCACGTTATCTAAGCTTTGGAGGAGACTCAGGGTCGGTTCTTACGATGTTTTCAAATGTTTAAATGTTAGAGGACGCTTTAATTTCACAGCGAAGATGCAGACAAGACCGAAACATTTAAGGCTGCTGTTAATCACTCCTTCACCTTGTGTAAGGAGGAGGTGAAGGATATTAACCTTCATCGTAGGTTAGATTATTTTCATCATTATTAGAGGAAATAACAATGGATCAGCTTAACGTGGACAATAGAGCGCACTACAAAAGCCTCGTATGAAAGAGAAGAAGGATTTGGGAGGATTTGTACAGAATGCTTAGTTATGAAATGACACCGACAATAAAGTCTGAGTCTATTTTTACTTCATCGACCAACAAACTAAAGCGCTCAACTATTTACTTTCCAAATTTTGAAGAAAATTTTGCAGGATCTTGTTTATCATCTTTCCCATGAGACAATGTCATCAACGTGTGTGTGTGTGTGTGTGTGTGTGTGTGTGTGTGTGTGTGTGTGTGTGTGTGTTTGTGTGTGTGTGTTTGTGTGCGTGTGTTTGTGTGTGTGTGTTTGTGTGTGTGTGTGCGTGTTTGTGTGTGTGTGTGTGTGTGTGTGTGTTTGTGTGTGTGTGTGAGGGGGTCTAAGTCTAAGTGAAGTCTAAGTTTACTTTTAGAGTGAAACAGTAGAATCCCCAAATCAGCCCAGTTCTTCCTCGCACTAAGGCGGAGTGGGTATTAAATTTGAGATTGATCCCTGAAATAGTTTTTGGGTACTGGCATTAACCCAACGGATCTGCAGAAGTGACAATTATTCCATAACAATCCAGACTTTTCGGTGATATAATTAATTGAAAATGTTCCCCCACTAACTTGCTTTTTCTTTTTTTTTTTTGTGAAATTGGCCAAATCAAGCAATGAAGTGTTCTTTTCAGATTTTTTTTTCTTAAGAGGTAAACATTAGGAGGAAGAGAAATGAACAAAAGGGGAGAATGATTAAAGCGCAGGAGGGGGAATACCTTCAGGTGCTGACTGCGGGTATTTGTCTAATTTCATTAGTTTGCCGGTGGCAAAGCTTTTAGTTTTTAAACACCCCTGAGCGCTAATGATGTTTCCATCGTTAAATATATGTAGTGGGACCTACGACATGTGCAGATTGTGATGAAGGCCTCCACGCTCTGGAAATTTACATTTTAAGAAGAAAATCCCTCTAATATTTGCATAAAAACAGGTTTTTCTTTCATTATTATAACAGAATATTTAAATTGTTGCTTGAAAACGCTAAAACCATGACTGATGGCTGATTACAAAGAGGATAAAACAAAATAGTCGGTGACTTTTCCCGGACTTGCATAGTAGCAAAGTAGAATTCCTTCAACAGTTTGTTCCAAATTGCTTTTAAGTGCACTTAAGCAGCAGTAAAGTAGTTGTCAGGACGAGGAATGTTGTTTTTTTTTGCAGCGGATTGCATCCCTGTCAGGGCTGCCAGCATTTGACTGCAATTTCACAAGGGTCTCCTCATCTATATTCATCAGGAGGCTTTAAAGATTTAAAATGATGAATAATATCAGTGAATAATAATAATTCTGCCCCTTGCTGCTGCTTCACTCGCTTTGAGAGAAAAAACCCAGAAAGGACTTAATGTACTGTCCAGTATAATCATGTTTTGGCTTATTAGATCCATTACTGACACATTTTGATGAGTCCAGTGCTGAAAGATGGACCAGGATGCATAAATATTCATCCCCCCTCTGGTGGAGAAATATCCTCATGTGGTTTTTATGTTTAAATCATGACCGTGAAGGAGAAGAAAAATATGGGTTCATTTGCTTTTCGTCACCGTCCCCGTCCCCATGCTGGGTTCAGAGGTGGGTTTTTGGGGCTCTTTGAAAAGTTAGATAACACTGAAGGGTGGTGGGCTCAAAGTGGGACCGCTGTCCACTTCAATGCAAAGATTGTAGAACCAGGGCTCGGATGTTATCTGTGGGATTTTTTAAATCCATGCAGCCGTTTGAGTGACACTATCAGAGCTCATAGTTTAATAATGTTATTATATCTGTGTATTTTAGTTGGATATTTCATAAGGGATGGTATATATGCAGCTGTCCTTCCCTAATGATGGAAAGGAGAAGGGAAAAAACATTTCTTTACAGAAGATGAAGATGAAAAGTAGAGGGAAAGTGTTGTGGTGCTGATTTTCAAGAACAAGGCTGATGTTCAGATCTGCAGCAGCTACAGAGGCTAAAGCTGATGAGCCACACCTGAAGATCTGAGAAGGTTGTGGAAGCTAGGTTAAGAAAGGAGGTGACAGTTTGTGAGCAGCAAACAGCAATTTCATGCATAGAGAGAGCAGCGCAGATGAGATGTTTGCTTTGAAAGCGATGATGGAGAAGTACGGAGAAGGTCAGAAGGAGCTGAGTTAGAATGGCGAGGGAGGAATTGTGGGAGTGCATGAGTTAGTCTGGAGTGACAGAGAAGAATGTTAGAGCGCTGGAGAATATGTATGAGAGCGGTAGATCAGTGGTGAGGGCTGCAGTAGGAGTGAGGGATTGGTTCAAGGTGGAGGTCCGGACTGAGAATCGGCTTTGAGCCCCTTCTTGTTTGCTGTGGTGATGGACAGGCTGACAGAGGAGGTCAGCTAGAGTCTCTGTGGACTAGGATGTTGGTGGAGGACGTTGTGATCTGTAGTGAGAGCAGGGAGCAGGTGGAGGACAACCTGGAGAGGTGGAGGTATGCGCTGGAGAGAAGAGGAATGAAGGTCAGCGGCAGTGAGACAGAATACGTGTGTGAGTGAAAGGGAGGAACGGTGAGAACGAAGGAGTAGAGGTGGAGGAGGTGCAGGAGTTTAAGGACTTTGGATCAGCTGTTGAGAGCAATGGGAGGTGTGGAGAAGAGGTGAAGGAACGAGTGCGGGCCGGTGAAGTAGGTGGAGAAAGTTATCACGTGACAGAAGAGCAGCAGCAGGAGTGAAGGGAAAGGTTTCTGAGATGGTGGTGAGAGAAGTTCTGCTGGATGGTTTAGAGACGGTGGTTCTGACCAGAAGACAGGAGGCAGAGATGAAGATGTTCAGATGTTCTCTGGGAGTGAGGAAGAAGGACAGGATTAGAAAGGAGACATCAGAGGGACAGCCCAGGTGAGACGTCCTGGAGACAAAGTCAGAGAGGACAGACTGAGATGGTTCTGACCCGTGAAGAAGAGGAGGGATAGTGGATCTACTGGTAGAAGGATGCTGGAGCTGCGGGCAGGAGAAGAAGGGCAGGAGCAAAGATGAGGTTTCTGGATGTGGGGAGAGAGGACATGCAGTTGGTTGGTGTAACAGATGATCCCCTGTGGCGACCCCTAATGGGACCAGAAGAAGAAAAAGTACTTTATGGCAACGATCCTCGACTCTCGCCATGTTTGTTATTATGGAAACATTTGACTCTTCAGTGCCATCTAGTGGTGGTGTCTATTAAACTAACTGACACATCTGTTTCCGTACGAGGGCGGAGTAAACACCAGGGTTTGGTCCGACTGATAATTGGACTGTGTGTCAGTATTTTTCCCGCCGTGTTGAAACATTGCTGATATAAATGTGGAAACAGTAAACGATGGCTCCTGGGCAGCTTTTTGAAAGTGGCGTTGGTGAGATGGCATCAGATTTTATGAGCGGGGCCCGCTGAGACTCCCGCCTGTCTGTCGACGCTGTCCATCCGGCTTTATGGGTCAGAAGCAGATATGGAGGCCTGAGAGGTTCAGCTGGAGGTTGTTAAAGATGTCATATAGATACTGTTTCCGCCCGAAGACACATAATGGATGAGACAGAACGTAAAACAGAGAGAAAATGTGTGTGTGTGTGTGTGTGGGGGGGGGGGGTGTTTGTGTTAGTGTGTGTGTGTAAGTGTATGTGTGTTAGTGTGTGTTGGAGAGGATGTAGCTTTGGTTCTGAGACTGAGGCGTATGAGGCAATGCTCTCTCTCCATCACCTGAGGGCAGAACACGCGTGTGTGTGTGTGCATGAAGGTGTGTGTGTGCGTGTGTGTGTGTGTGTGTGTGTGTGTGTGGGTGTGTGTGCGTGTGTGTTCCTACCCTGAAGCCAAAGCCTTGTATCCTGACAGATGTCTGTGTCTCACGTTCTTAAGTGTGATGTCATCCCGAGACAGCCGGGTCTCTCTCTTCCGTCTCTGGGGTTCGGCGAGGCAGCAAAATGAAAATGTATTAAAATGACGGATGTGTGGCACCGGAAAACGACAGCAGAAAATATCGTCTCATGTAATAACAGTGTGTACGTCTTTCATCTGCGGGTGCAGGCGTCTATGGGATGATACAGTGAGGATGCAGGAGTGTGGGGGTCCATTTGAGGAGAGGTTTCCCTTCAGACAGTGAAGATGAGGCGTTTTCGCTGAGGAGCAGACGACACCTCGGGAATCACGGCTACCGGGTTTTCAAAGAATGAAAGGATGGACTGGAGGGCTGGATCCTCAGCTGGTATTGGTCAAGGTACTGGTAGATTTGACCCTACGACCTTCTCCCTACCTTGCAGCAGTGCTAACTGCAGACACTATAAAGAAACTCGCCCTGATTGAACTCCTCAAATTCAAAATAAAATCATATACAAGTAAGGTTAAAAAAAAAAAAATCTCTGTGGGTAAAAGGTTTGAAAATGATCCATTAAATAGTATGGAGTTATCCTGTTAGAACAAAGGATCTGTGGCAGGGACGACCATTCCCTTATATCCCCAACTATTCAGGGATACAATAAAAGGGATTAGAAGCAGCAGTTCATGCTGACAGTTAATAAAAATGTGCCAGTAGCTTTAAAATAAGGGATAAGGATATCGGGGCAAACTGCCAGTTCTTCACGGGGATGTTGTTCTATCTTGTTACTAGATAATCTACCTCAGTGTTACCCAGAATATGTTCTGGGCAGGGTCCTAGAGGCAGCAGGGTATTCCAGATGTCCCTCTCCCCAGTATCCTGGAGGATCCTACAGTGTTCCCAGGTAAGACGGGGGGCATAGTCCCTCCAGAGAGTTCTGGGTCTACCACCAGTTCTCCTGGAAAACCTCAAAAGCGAGACAACCGGATCGGACGCCAGAACCACCTCAACATGCCCCCTTTCAATGGTTCCACTCCGATTTCCCTAAGGCTGATCCCAGCCACCCTTTGAGGGAGCCTCATTTCAGCAGTTTGTGTCCCTGACCTCAATCTTTCAGTCTGCAGCAGGGATCAGGACCAACGTCGAAAAACACGGTTTCTGATGACTTTGGATTTAATTTGAGGAGTTCAATCAGGGGGATTGCTCGTACAACTCAGGCTTGGGGGGGTTTCCGGCATAAACCCCTGCTGAGGGGGATGACAAGTGAAACCAGGTTCACAGAAAGAACTGGAACCATCAGAACTCCTTACTTTGGGCGAGTTTAAATGTAAGCGGGAAAATATCGCTTTTGGTTCGATGTGAATGTTTGTGAAACTGCACTGCAAACACTCTGGTATTCTCCCATATAACTATATCTATATATACAGTATATATATATATATATATACTGTATATATATATATATATATATTGCTTATTTATTGTTGTGATACAGTTTTTGTTGCCCTTCCGTCCGGGTCGTTCTTACCTAAATGACGTTTTCACCCGGTTAAATAAAGGATATAATCATAATAATTTAGTCACTGATTACTTTAGAAGTCATGAAAGCTCTCTGTGTTGATGTGTGGACTACCGGGTCGTAGCCTTTGGGTATTTTGGACCTTTTCCTGTAGGAATCCAGGATTGGCGTGATCTCCTCTCCCCTTCATTCAGCCCTCTGATATCCTCAGAGGCACCAGGAGAGAATGGAGAAGATGCATTTCAGTGTCACAAATCCCCTCCTAGCCAGGTTCTGTGTGACGGCAGCTCTCTGTCGGCGCCGCTGCTCTGGGACTCAGCAGGATGGAGGCCAGTTTTCAGCTGACAGCTGCTTGGATTGGAGCAGCTTAGGCGGTTAGTTAGTTAAACGAAGGCCTGGAGGAGCCGGATGAGCTCGCCTGCAGCGCCGGCAGAACTCCAGAGCAGAAACTTTTCATTCAGAGGGTGGGAAGAGATGAAGATACTTCCTGCTCCCACCTGGTAGGAAGTCAGATAATAGAGGAGCATATTGAATAAAAGCGAGGATTTGTAAACACAGTTAGAACGGAGGAGTAGAAACACATCGCAGCATTTCGATACAAGCTCCCTTATAAATAAGATTAAATGTAAAACAAACTAACATTTCTCAAAATCAACCGAATTCCTCATCGCACCAAAGTTTATGTGCAGAAACAATTTGAAATCGATCCATGAAATAGTTTCTGAGTTATCGCGTTAAGACAAAGGCTCTTCGGCGATGACCATTCCACAAAAGCGCAGCCTTTTCGGGGATACAAGTAATGTACTTAATATATAATAAATGTAACTATAAGTCCTTTAAACTACATTTTATACTGAATATTCTCCCGACATTTGCACCAAACTTTTTCTTTTTTCTCTTGTTTCCACTCAACCTCCCTCAGCGGTGACTGACAGGTGTAGTGGCAGACGTGCTAACATAACAAGTGAGAGGTGATCATTACTCCATCTTCACGAGACAACTAAATGGGCTGTCACTCGTCTTCACTTTGCAACTTTAAGCAGAAGTGTCACTTTATTGATGTAATTTATGAGGATACAGGGCGGCGTACAGTTACCTTCTGGCTGGAATGACTCGGCTAATCTTACATCCACACGGACGAGCTGCGAACAGCCTCACCTTTAATTTACCATTATCGTCCTGCGGCGCCTCTGAATTATTCATGGGATGCCCTCGCTGTGGGGAGGGAGGTGGAGAAAATGGAAATGAAGTGGGCGGGTAGGAGGAGTGGAAAGGGAATGAAAGTGATAGCAATGGAAGAAAGCAAGGATTTATCCACTACAAGCAAATCAGAAGAGAAGAAGAGAGTAAGAGAGGGGAAATATAAGAGGAAGTGAGGAAGAAGAGGAGGAAGAGTGGAGGACAGGGAACGGGAAACAGTTAAATCAGAAGTTTCGGGAAAGCCAGTGAACCCTTGATTGGATTGTTAATAATAGTATACAACTCAGACGTTAAAGGAAGGATCATATCTCAGCTGTCCAGAAGTGTCAGTGATTTAATGGAACGCTCCACGAGGGGGGGGGATGATTCATGCATCATTTTTCTAATTCTATACCCAAGTACATTCTTTCATTCATCATCCTTAACTGCTTATCCTGTTCAGGGTCAGAGGGGGGCTGGAGCCTATCCCAGCTGGCGTTGGGCGAGAGGCGAGGACGAGTCACCAGTTCATCACAGGGCCGACAAACAATCATTCATGCCATCACTCACCCCCAACGGGCCATTTAGACTCACCTGTTCACCATTATTACCAGTTAGAATTATTCTTATCTGATATTTGTGTTTAGAATATTTCCAGAACTTCACCTTGTGTTAATGTGCAAGTTGGGTTTGATCCAAACTCACCTGTCCGTGTTTTACAGGACAGCGGTTTTGCATCTGGTGGCAGTAAAAAGTAGTAAAAACTACATGTGAAGATGCACATATACGTGTTTTTATCTATTATTACATAGCACCAGCTTCAAACAAGAATGAAAAAAGTTAAATAGCAATAAAAATTTTTAACATTTTGAAATTTATCGGGTCAGAACTCAAAGACGAGTCCTTTAGTCTACTATACATGAAATCGGCAAAAAAAAATAAAGCCTTAAAATCGTCCATTTAAGTCGAAATCGCTTACTTCCTGTTACTTTGTTAGATCCGGCTCTGATGAATGTGTGAAGCAAGTTTCATGTTTCTAGGTGAAAGTAAGCCCAATGGGGAGGGTCTATTGAAAATCTCTAGGGGGCGCTGTGGAGCCATTTTGCTGCGCCCTCTGCCCATAGAATACGATATTTTTGGCCAGACCGGATAAGTGTTCAAAGCTCCAAGAGTTTTCGGGGATGTGAAAGGCGATTTTCTTTTTTTCCAGAAAGACAGAAATCATAAGAACTCGCAATCCGAAAGGGTCCTAGAACTGTAAGGGCTCGGGCCCTGATGAAAGTAAAAACAGGAAAACAGCCCCCTGCAAGAAGGACAGGTATGAGACGTCCCTGGAAGGATGAGTGAATGGATGAAGTCCTCACATCTGTCAGCTCATGAATCTTTCCAAATTAGCAGAGCCTTCATTTAGCATATGCTGCCATGAGTGAAAAGGGGAGGAAATGGAGGGGGAGGGCAGGAATACCGAGATTTACTCCCCTCTTTTCTACCCGCCTCCCGTCTCGCCGGTCCAGATATTACTCTCCACCAACTGTAAGCGAGCCGGAGGACTTGTGCCTCTAAAGCGAGTCTTGTCTGAATATTCATTGGCTTAATTTGCATCACCCACAGATGGCGAAAGCAGATGCTCGTTCCGGCAAGTGTCAGTTTTCAAAAATCTGCCTTCATGACAAAACAAATAAAGCTGTACAGGAGGATGGAGCGTCTCGAAGCCTCCTGGCAGAGCAACCGAGTGTGTGTGTGTGTGTGTGTGTGGTGTGTGTGAGTGTGTGTGTGAGTGTGTGTGTGTGTGTGTGAGTGTGTTTGTGTGTGTGTGTGTGTGTGTGTGTGTGTTTGAGCGAGAGAGACCAACTTTGAACCATTTGTCAGTGTCTTTGGGTGTGTGTGTGTGTTATCACTACGGTGTGTAAAATGAACGCATCATAATGGCAAAAACTTTCATCGGCACACCCAATACCAACAAGAACATTTCTCGTCTTCTTTCGCCTGGAAAAACAAACGTTTGTGGATTTTGGCGCATAAGTGACCTACTTTATCCCCCCAAAAGTCAGGGGATGTTGTGGAGTCTTCATCGCAAACCTCAGATCCTTCGTGTTTACGCAATAACTCAAAAACTGTTTCATGCATTATTTTCAAATTGTATACGCCTATAGGACTTGGTGCGAGGAAGAACTGGCTTGATTTTTGTAAAGGCTGGTTGAGTATTTACGACACTAGGGGGAGCTTTATCTCCAAATGTTTTCAGGCCATAAATTCTCAACCGATTTAGTCCCACTCTGGTTCTTTTAAATGGACTTAAGTAAATGCCATACTTTACTCCCGTGGGGTTTGTTTGACAGGGGACAGGAAATGACATCACAGGCCCCACAAAGAGTAAACCTGATTCTGAGTCCAAACAGATACCGCCTCAGAGAGTTTGCTGGAGTTGTCAGTAGATTTATAGGCGGGCAAGAACTCAGGCATGAATGGATGAATCTACATGATGTTTTCCTTAACCTTGGGTGGTGTTCCTTTGATGTTTTATACTGGAGAGGAACAGGAAATGACAACACAATGTCTGTTTAAAGGGTTCAGATGTAGGATTTTGGACCTTTGCAGAGGTTTGTGCTGCCGAGTCTTTGTTCTTCTTCGTTTATATTATATTTGAGATTATTTATCTTCTCTCAGGCTCTTTTTTGAGTACGTGGTTTAAAATCTATACTTTGAACCACTTTCCCCACTGTTTTCTTTAATGTCCTCCAATAAGTCTCCTTCCACAGTTCCTTTTCTTTTCCTTTTCTTTTGATTATACCTCCTCTTCATCCCACAATCACATGGTGAGTAGCTTCTCTCAGAAACTAATTAAACACCCTGATGTGTCATCAACATCACCGGTGAGCCGCTCGCTCTTTAATTAGACCTGACGAACACCTCGCAGGGTTTTGTACGACCGCACAGTTGTGTGTGAGGCCGGGGAGTATCAGGTAGAGGAAGTGTGTGCGTGAGTCGGAGCCAGGATGTGTTACACTGCAAACTAGAGGCGTTGATCTTCTACACCCTTTTTCTGTTTTTCTGAGGGACTTTCTAATTGAGGCCGTGGGATGGAGGGAAAATAAACAAATAATATTTGACAGTTGGCATTGTTTGCAGCCCTGAGAACTTGAAGGTGACAATGGAATATGAAAAAAATAAATTGGTGAAAAGTCAAACTTGCACTGGAACTTTATTAGTCTCACCTTTTATCTTTGGATGCTTGTTTGTTTTATAATATTCCAATGTGTTCTTATTTTTGTCTACATGTCGTATGGTCCTTTGGTCAAATGCAGTGAAATAATGTCTTTATGTTCTACTATGTATGACTGAATTTGACAAATAATGCTTATATTATAAGATTATTATTGCATTTCACGAGATTTCGCGAGAACGATTTATTAGAGCAGATTTGATGTGTGGAGCTCAGACTCTCCGGGGAGATTGAGATCGAGGAGTCTTTGCCCTGAGACCCTTAGAGTCTGGATACTGGTGGTGGTGGCTTATGACTCTGCTGAGCTGCCTTGCCCGGACAAAGTGAAGATGGGGGAGGTGGAACCAGCAGCATGAAAGAACAAGATGAACGGAGAGAGAGTCATATTAAAAGCCAGGTGATGGTGATGAGCTGAGCCTGCAGGTGAGACCCAGTGGTTGTGAAAGGTGAGGATGGTAGAGTGGAATCAGCAGTAACTGTGGCCTGGGTGTGCAAGAGGATAGTCTTTCCGACCCAACTTTTCATAGTTCTCCTTTAAGTCGGGCTAAGTCAATTCCCTTCATTCATCGAAAACACTTGAGAAGAACAAGTTAATTCAACTTGCCGTTTTCAAGTTGGAACAACGCCACAAAATTATATATACTTTACAGTGTAACTACTTTTTAAATTCTCAGGTTCTGCCGTGGAAATGAGGTGAAATCAGAGAAACATCTTCTCCAAAAAAAAACGTGCATGTAACAGGAACCATCAGTTCAGGTTTAAATTAGTTTCATCACATATGAATGTTCAAATATGTCTCTTCCCCCCAGGAGGAACCGGTGAGCCTGGAATGTGCCAAGATAAATAAAGGTGTTAAACAAGTTAGAGGTATTGGATGATTCTGTTTCGTCTCTGCCAATCATGCACTCCATCTGCTCACTATAAACAGACCGTATCTGTAAAGAAATGCTAGCGTCTTTAAAATCTCCCCTGAAGGGGTGAAATCACGCCGTAAATACAGCCTCCCAAAATAAGAGCAGAAATAAACACACTGCAAAGGTTGAAGGTGATTCACTTTCCCATCTGTGCAGTTAACATAACTTTAAATGCAAAATTAAACTTTATAGTATTTACCAGCTGTTGTGATGCTTTATACCCGCCTCAGTTTCGTATCATCGCATTTCCTTTAGCTTTAACGCGCTTTAAAATTGCGAGTCAAAATCAACACTTTTTTTTTTTTTTTTACAGTGCAGCACAATTGGACTGGACTTATTTGTTCAGGCTTCGGGGATTTGGCTCTCCTTCCTCTCACACCCGTCTTCTCAGCTCTGGAGCAGAAGCAGCAGCATGAAGCCCAGAGAGCCACTCAGCCAATTTACCCCCCCAACCGGTGGCTCCGTTTTCCCCGGGCAGCCTCCTCTCACATCTCGGCGTTCTGCTCCAGGAGCACGACGACTTATTGGGAGCGGATTGTATTCACGGTGTGAACGCGCTGCACCGGTTTGCCTTGGCATCAAGTACTGCTGCAGGTTTGACTCTGGTTCGTGTTAATTATGCGACGGGTTTTTATGACGGCTGTGGAGAGAAATCCTCCAGGGGTCTTCCATGAGTCACATTTTTAACATAGAATCTTTTCTATAACACACATTATTCCATGAATGTTATATTCTCTTCACTTGTTTTATGTGAATATGTGTGTGTATTAATAATAACCGCTTTCTTTTCTACCGTTTTAATGACACAATATTCAGTTTGCGTAGTTACAAACATTATTAAGTGGCCAGAACTCTTGAAATTAATGTAAATGCAACGTACAAAAGTATTTATCAAAATCAATATATATACATGACTTTTCTTTTCTTTATATTATTCAAGCGTACCCTTATTTAATTGGTAGCAAAAGATCTTTTTTGTGGAGAGTTAAGGGTCATAATGTTGTGGCTGATTGGCGACGGGAAAATCACTTGAGTGAAAATCTTTGACATTGTTTAAAGATAAAGTTGTTTTTCTTCTCTCCAAATAAACACATATAAAAACAGGTTTCTGTTTAAATCCTGCATAAAACTCCTGATAAATTCTGCTTCCTTCATTAAGTGGAAGTCAAAGCGTTTTTCAGGATTAGTGGATTCTGCAGTCTTATTATCTGAGGATAAAGAGGCGATATCCATCTCTCGGCCGTGACAGCAGACTCTCTAAATATTTTCTGCAGGATATTAGTGAGGAGTGATGATGATGTTTATGCCGAATAATGATCTTTTTAAGATTCATAAATACACTCGACAGAAAACTCTCCAGTTTTAGAGTCTTTTTTTTTTTCTTTCCTCACACACGTCCAAACGGTTGAAGGGAAAGTTCTGAGTCTTGTTTTATGATGAATAACGACTGAGACGTTCTTAAATGACAGATGACTTTTCAGAAGAGAGTCATTTATAAACGTAAAATGACTTCATTCTCTACAGACACAGATTTAAAATTAAACACCAGTCCAAAAATCATCCCCAGTTTTTAAATCCTGTGTGGATGTTTTTCATTTACAGTATTTTCCGTCTGTGATCCTTTGGAGGAGACAGCTGTGAGTTGTTTGTCCTCCAGCTGACATGAGACGACTTTGAGGGTTGGCTTTTTGAAAGCTATCAGAAGCTTGGAAGGGGCGTTAACGAACATGAACGCAGACGGCGTGTTGATGTATTCGCCAAATTAATGTAGACGATTCTACGAAAGCAGAGAGAAAAGAAAGGGAGGCGGGGCCGAAACTATGGCGACAGACAACAAACATGGTTTATTAATTTAGTGCATCAATAATCTTCACATGTTCCTGTAGACCACCTCTCTCTCGCCAGGGTTTATGGGCGTGCGACTGGAGCCTGACTGACTTCTCTCCTTGTTTTACTTGTAATGACTCTAATTTATATTATTTTATCCTACATTATGTGGATTGTGATGGTGATGAATCATGTTACGATAAGATTTTATCATTAGATTATCACATCATCATATTTGTTGTTATTTACACACTGTGCCCATCAAGAATTATTGGCAACCTTTAAAAATAAAGTTAAAAAAAAATCCAAAAAACAATATATACATGTGTATATATATATATATATATATATATATATATATATATATATATATATATATATATATATATTAAATGAGATGCAATAATGTCTTTATTGGGGCGAATTTTGTTTTTTTTTGTTTCTACGAAACAACGCAGGTTTTTCAGACGTAACCTCACTTTAAGATGAGGAGTTCAATCAGAAGGATTGCCTGTACAACGCAGGGGATCTGGGACTTTTTCGGGGGACATACTTTTGCTGTGGGGGACGACAGCGTTACATTATTATATTTTATAAAAATGATGTGAGGAATGATATTATGTCCTGATGTTAGATCTCTTCTCATTCCATAATTGTATAATTTTATTATATTTCTGTTAAATCACGGATTTAATGCTCCTTAAAACATCTAATTTAACATCGTTACTATTATGATGAATGTTCCATCCCTGCTCTTCCTCACATATCCTCCTCCTCATCTTCGTCGCTGTTGTTTGCTGTTATTCGTCAGGAGTAGAGGAAAAACAGGAGGAAGGTTTTCTGCTTTCTGAAGGAAGATAACAGAGGAGGTTTATCTTTTGATTTTGTCACAATGTCTGTCGGCGGCACATCTGGCAGACCTGGAGACGACGTGTCACCTGTGCCTCCTCCGCTCACCTGGACTGTCAGGAGCGAATGACCTGTAGGACATTAAGTCCCTTCACATACGGGCCCCACTGTCCACTGCCGGAGATCATGTG
The DNA here is from genome assembly GCA_037951165.1 of Lophius americanus. Taxonomy (NCBI): domain Eukaryota; kingdom Metazoa; phylum Chordata; class Actinopteri; order Lophiiformes; family Lophiidae; genus Lophius; species Lophius americanus. Next base: position 5,470,320 of record JBBDHG010000056.1, read on the forward strand.
TGTGTGGTTATGTGTGTGTGTGTGTGTGTGTGTGTGTGGATGAGGTCATACCTCAGCTCATCTGTTTTCTCTGTGTGTGTATTTGAGTATATGTTTCTGCGTATGTGTAAGTGTGCGTGTGTGTGAGAGTGTGTGTGTGTGTATTTGTGTATATGTTTGTGCGTGTGTGTATTTGAGTATATGTTTGTGTAAGTGTGCGTGTGAGAGTGTGTGTGTGTATTTGTGTATATGTTTGTGCGTGTGTGTAAGTGTGCGTGTGAGAGTGTGTGTGTGTGCGTGTGTGTATATGAGTATATTTTTGTGCGTGTGTGTAAGTGTGTGTGTGTGTGAGAGTGTGTGTGTGTGCGTGTGTGTATTTGAGTATATGTTTCTGCGTGTGTGTAAGTGTGCGTGTGTGTGAGAGTGTGTGTGTGCGTGTGTGTATATGAGTATATGTTTCTGCGTATGTGTAAGTGTGTGTGTGTGTGAGAGTGTGTGTGTGTGCATGTGTGTATTTGTGTATATGTTTGTGCGTGTGTGTATTTGAGTATATGTTTGTGCGTGTGTAAGTGTGCGTGTGTGTGTGTGTGTATTTGAGTATATGTTTGTGCGTGTGTAAGTGTGCGTGTGTGTGAGAGTGTGTGTGTGTGCGTGTGTGTATATGAGTATATGTTTCTGCGTGTGTGTAAGTGTGCGTGTGTGTGAGAGTGTGTGTGTGTATTTGTGTCTGTGTTTGTGTGTGTGTGTAAGTATGCGTGTGTGTGAGAGTGTGTGTGTGTATATGAGTATATGTTTCTGCGTGTGTGTAAGTGTGCGTGTGTGTGAGAGTGTGTATTTGTGTATATGTGTGTGCGTGTGTGTATATGAGTATATGTTTCTGCGTGTGTGTAAGTGTGCGTGTGTGTGAGAGTGTGTGTGTGTGCGTGTGTGTATATGAGTATATGTTTGTGCGTGTGTGTAAGTGTGCGTGTGTGTGAGAGTGTGTGTGTGTGCGTGTGTGTATATGAGTATATGTTTGTGCGTGTGTGTAAGTGTGCGTGTGTGTGAGAGTGTGTGTGTGTGCGTGTGTGTATATGAGTATATGTTTGTGCGTGTGTGTAAGTGTGCGTGTGTGTGAGAGTGTGTGTGTGTATTTGAGTATATGTTTGTGCGTGTGTGTAAGTGTGCGTGTGTGTGAGAGTGCGTGTGTGTGCGTGTGTGTATATGAGTATATGTTTCTGCGTGTGTGTAAGTGTGCGTGTGTGTAAGTGTGCGTGTGTGTATTTGTGTCTGTGTTTGTGTGTGCAGCCTCGTGAGCGATTGTGCGTTCCTGTGTGTTTCTGACCTGGGACCTTTCCTTCGGAGCTCAGGGAGTCCCAGTGCATCTGGACCTGTGGTCGTTCCTGCGAGCCGTAATTAGGACAGGACATGCTGACCAGTAGCCCCTCAGCTGGGACCACTGACAGAACAAGGACAGATGAAATTATACACCTGGATGCTTCACAGGGATTTTTTCCTTCATGCTTTGGCGATGTAAGACCTGAAGTGGGTTTTTGGCCCAATTTAAAGGACAAACTTAATGTCACCTCATGTCACAACGGCCATTTCTTTCCTCACCCAACTTTTCTCCATGAGTTCTTTGTTGAGACGGAATACTTGAATAAATCAGAGTTTGTTGATGGGTTAAGGGACACTATACTGGTGGAAAAGTGTACCGGTTTCAAATAAAGCTGCAGCAGCTGCTATGAAGATGACGAGTCACAGGATGAAGATCTGGGGAAGAGTCGTGGAAGCTAGGTTTTCAAAATCAGCACCCAATCACCAGAGTCAGCATTATTGAGGTATGCTATAACTGACATTTGGTAAAAAACATCTTAAAGATAAAGAGAAAGATAAAGATAGCCTTTATTAGTCCCACAATGGGGAAATTGTACATCCCCGAAAAGACGATGACATCACTACAGCAGATGATGACATCGCTCCAAACAGACGATGACATCACTCCAGTAGACGATGACATAACTCTAGCAAACGATGACATCCCTCGAGCAGACGATGAAATCGTTCAAGCAGACTATGACATCACTCCAGTGGACAATTACATCACTCCGGTAGACGATTACATCACTCTAGTAGATGATGACATCACTCTAGAAGACGATAACATCAGTCCAGTAGATGATGACATCCCTCTAGCAGACGATAACATCAGTCCATTAGATGATGACATCCCTCTAGCAGACGATAACATCACTCCAGTAGATGATGACATCACTCTAGTAGATGATGACATCACTCTAGCAGAGGATGACATCACTCCGGTAGATGATGACATCACTCTTGTAGATGATGACATTACTCTAGCAGACGATGACATAGCTCCGGTAGATGATGACATCACTCATGATGACATCGCTCCAGCAGACGATGACAGGATTGTTTCAGGTGCCATAACACACTTTGATTTTGCTTGTATAGAAAACGATTTTGTTACTGTGAATGCCATAAATGTCCACTTCAGTAAATCACACATAAACCAATTATGGCGAGTGACAAAGAATATTCGCTCTGCCGTGTTTGGGGTCAGACACTGGAGGCCGCCTCCCGGCGGAAGGGTGCGGTCTAGGAGGGATTATCTCCATGTTTTGTCATTGATCGCCATGATTGATCCCAGCTCCCGCTGAGCAGCAGACTCTTCCTCTTGATTTAAAGCCAATTATATGATGATGATCTCGCTCTGGCGGCTGTGAGTGCAGAGGCTTCGGTCGGGGGGGTGGAGGGATCGGGATAAATCACTGAATAGAAAAAGCAGCCAGGAGGAGGAGAGTTTTTCTTTCTCTTCTCATTGTTTTCATGTCATTTCCTTTCTGCCCTCGTTTTTATCAGACCCAAAACAGATTCTTCAGATTTCAGATTCTTAATCATGTAGTTTGTTTTGATTTATCTGCGTTTAAAATCACATGAACAATCTGAGGTGAGGAAAATAAAAGCCTCTGTAGACAGATGACAGACAGACAGATAGACGGACAGACCGGCAGACGGATCGATAAATGGAGGTACAGACAGACTAACAGACAGACAGACAGATGGAGAGACAGACGGACAGACAGACGGACCGGTAGATAGATGGACAGGCAGGCAGACTAACAGACGGATAAATAGATGGACGGACAGACAGACTAACAGATAGACAGACAGATAGAGAGACTAACAGACAGACAGACAGATGGAGAGACGGACGGACAGACAGACAGGTAGATAGACGGAGGGATGGACAGACAGACAGACAGATGGGGAGACAGACGGACCGACAGACAGGTAGATAGATGGACGGACAGACAGACAGACAGACAGACAGACAGGTAGACTGACTAATGGGAGTACTTGAATCCTTAGTGAGTATTTTATATCATCCTGACATGAAATCCCTCTTCTTGATTCATTATTCATGCGAATTAATTCTGGATTAACACAAAGCCAGTTTATTGCTTCACTGCCTTATTAAATATCAACGTAGTAACTGAACATAGCCAGTGGAAAATCCCCCAGACAATCACAGATACCCTGGCTGATTAAGACTGAGCTTGTTGCTTGGCGGGGCTGAACTTATGAGAAGCTATTATGTTTTTCTGTCTTGCTTTAATGGGGTGACTAATTTACAGCTCTATTTTTGTTCTCTTCCTCATACTTTATTAGGCCGCTGAGAGACCTCTCACCTCCGTTTCAACTCTGCTCGGAGTGCCAACAAGGAGGGATTGAGTTGACATTTGTGCCGGCAGCGTTAGAGGAGGGGCTGGATTTCAATATCAGCATCAATCTGGATCATGGAGAATACAGCCTCATCGGGAAAATCAGATAATTGAGATTTCATTGATTGTTTTGGACAGCGAATGTTACTGTTTGAAAAATCTGTAAAGTTCTAGGCTAGCTGCTCAGGTGGAGGTCCATCGGGGTTCTGGACCATCTCCAGTCTTTAATCGCTGCATTTTCCCACTATTTACATGGATTCAATGACCTCCATGTCTGCATTCTTTTTCCGGCAGCCTTCTTCTAATGCACACACACAACTGCAGAAATTCTACTGCGCTATTTCAAACAGTATAAATGCCAAACATATCGGAAATGTAATAGTAAGATTACAAAAAGTTTACTTTTAATTATACCTTAAGTGTAAGATCATAAACTTTGAGTACACAACTAGTTTATATGTCATATTTGATCACATTCTTCATAAAGACAACGGCAAGGCTGTATTTACATCCTTCTATTCTATATGCTGCTTTGTAACTTTGTTTTTGGGGTTTTATTATTATTATTACTATTATTATTATTATTATTATTATATATTGTAAATTAACTAGTTTAAAGATGAATTCCAAGTAAGTTTACCCTAATTTTTAGTTCAAATGAAGTATTTTAGTAGCACACTTGAGTTCATTTCTAATTCATCAAGGTGATTCATTGAGAAAAGTGTGAATTCTTGACCTTATTGTTTTATAATAAGACTATATAATGACTAATGGCCATTCAAATGTACACAATTGTATCTTAAAGCTGCTTATCATTAAATCTATTTGTTCAGTTGCATTGACTTTTATATAAAATGATTCAAATTCAATAAAAAACGAATTTAATTCAATAATAGTTCAATAACGCAACAACCACTTCCTTGGGTGATAATGAATCCCAACTATCTTCCTACTACCTTCCACAGCGCCATGACTAGCCTGACTTTCTGTTAGTGGACAAAAGTGGTACTACATCTAAGGCGTTACAAAATCATAGGCGGAAGTGGAGACATATTTCAAATAACCTCCGACAAATATCTGCAGAAAACATGAATAGACTAACACCTTCAGGCCAAGATAGCAGCAAACAAATGGAATGATGAAATGTATATTTATAAAATATTTACTTCAGTTAGACGGTGTCTCATGTGAATCACGTGACCAGCTCCCAGTGATGTCACTTCCTCTGGTGGGAAAACCTAAAATTCAGTAAGGTATGTCATCCTACTCTCATTTTTTGTAAAAAATGTTCAGGATACACCTACAGTAGATTAAATATGTGTCAAATCTGTGATAGTGGTATTGCTGTTAATCTTTTATTACATTTTAAAAACATTAATATGACAGAAATCTATGAAATCATGTTTTTAGACATGCCCTGTGGTTCCTGGTTTGAGGTTAGCTCATGGAGTTGTGGCACAAAATGGTGGAAAATGTGAACTTTGTTACTGTTTACGTCCAATTATTTAGTCCAACTCATTTTAATGTGAATGCTACATTTGTTTTCGCATTCCAGTGTGAGGAAATTGAATATTTTTTTCAGTTTTTCTCCAATAGACTCACTGATTTTTATTTTTCCCATAATGATGCAGTAACACTTTACATTAACTTTCAAATAATAATACATCTTAATGAAGTATATGATTATTCTGAAAAGTAATGTTGAGCTTGACACTTAAAAGTAAGATGTAAATCAGTGTTTTTAATTATACATATGGCTCAAATTCCTTCACTCAGCAATATTTCTTATTGGCTCATTTCAATCTGCTGAATTAATATGACGCACTTTTTTTTTCTCCCACGAAAGCTCTAGAAATGTTCGGAATAGTCAGATCTCACTTTCATTTGCACACAAATCTTAAAAGGACTTGCAAATGTGTGCACACAGAAGTACACACGTGGTTTGTTACATTTGAATTATGTAACTTATGCTCATAGTCACAATTCTTCTCTCTCTCTCTCTCTCTCTCTTTCTCTCTCTCTCTCTCTCTCTCTTTCAAATTCCCCTCTTGTGCAGCTCTGCCAATCCACATACCTCCAGAAAAGTTAATTCTTGCAAGTAACTGTGATCATCCTCTTACGGCGGGCTGCCATGAGGGGTCAATTACAGAGAGTTAGCGCCATCAGGTATTAAAGCATTCCCTTTCATCAGCAGGAGTACGCTCCTCTGCTTCCGAGTTACTCCGACGTCTCGCTCTCAACTCTCCCCTCCGTCTCACGTTTCTCTCAGATGTAATTAATGGCCGCGCCCTTGAGGAGCAAAGTGCTCATTTTCCTTTATATCATTTTCTCCCCTGAAGAACCCCGACGTGGTGAGGAAGTTCTCTGTATACCCAGGGCTGGGGAAAATGGCCGACATCTACTCGGTATGTATATTACTTGGATTTACTGTCAGGTTACTGTTTGTCTGCTGCTTCTTCAACATTCCCATCTCTGTGCATTTACATTCACTCTGAAATCATGTGCGTCAGAACAAACACCTTATTTTCTTTCAACTCGATGTGGCCCTAGAGGATTTGGCATTTTGCTTTTCGTTTCAGAATCGAATATTGGAAAACAAAAAAAGGAGGGGAAATTCGATTTTTCAAGACTCCAAAAGGAAAATCGAGGCGTTTTTCCTTTTCCAGATCAAATAAGAACGAGGGAAATTTGAAAAATAGTTGGATTTTCATTTTCTACTTTGATTATTAGTGAAACAGAAACGAAATACGGATCTGTTGTTCGTTTCCTGAGACCGGATGTGGTCGTACATTAGAGGCTCTGAACCCAGATTAACTGGATTATACCCCCTAATACACACACTGATCAGCCACAACATTACAACCAGTCACTGATGCATTGTGACACTATACACACCATGAAGCCTAAAACGACTAAACAGTAAAAGATGGCGTTCATATTGCTGGACCAATCACAGGACCCCATTGTTCAGTCCATGTCACCCTAAGGCAGCATAAGAAATGTATCTTTATTATAACCATAAACCACCTAAACATCTGGTGTCTCATCATGTTATACAGCACTTTACACGAAACTCAAAGACGCTTCGCAGAGTATAGTTTGGACGTCATTGGTCGAATGACCATTGAAGTGCTCGTCTTTCGTTTTTCAATATTCGTTTCTCAAACCAAACACGAAATACCAAAAATCATACACCGACCAAACGTTATTCAGATTCCTCATCATCTTATGCCATGTGCAAATACTTTTCCCACATTGGTGACAAAATACACAAAAACACTTGTTTGCTTTAATTTATGAGACGAGATATTTAACAATATACTCAATGTCATCAACATTGATACAACTGTGAAACGGTGTTGCAGAAATGAAGCAGGAATACTTGAACTTACTGTTATAATACTGTAGATATGTTTCCAATAAAGAGGAAAAAAACAAAAATGGATTCTAAAAACGGAGAATATCGGCTTTAATGCAAATCTCCCCACATGTAAAATAAAACATATAATAAAAAATGTGTTTTTTTAGTTAAAAGAGCTCCCCCTAGTGAGTAAAATATAAGCAGTTACAGAAAAATAAATAGATTTCCTTGACGTGGTCAGTTTCCTAAAACTGTGTTTTTGGATAAAAGAGCTCCCCCTACTGAGTAAACCATGATGTAAACAAGTTGATCTCCTCCAGCTCATTCCAAAGCATCAAATTAGGACTAAATTGGACCAACTGTTGAGAAATTATGAGTCAAAAAAGGGATATTTGGACATAAAGCTTCCCCCTAGTGGCTGAAATATGCAACTGACATTTCCCAATATCAAGTCATTTGGGGTGGGGGGATATTCATAATAAATTAAAGCAGAGTCACAAAGGGATTTACAAATAAGATAAATAGTGAAACATATAAGAGGTATTGGCAATAAAATAAACAGCAGTAAACATAGATAAGTGGAAACAGATGAGAAATGTTGGAAAAACAACAGATTTAATGAATTTCTTTTACTCTGAAAATGCCCTTTCACCTTTTGTCCTGAGCCTCCAGGACAACCAGGGGAGCCTAAGCCGAGGATCTGATCCTCCTCACAGCGAACAGCAGTTCAAACCATTTATCCTGGAGCATGAACCTGTGGTGCTTTTAAAACGATCGGAAACTTCTTCTTCCTTTGAAAAAGATCCTTATTTGGGCCGGTTACCCTTTATTGACAGGAAACAGGAAGATAAAGATTCAGAAAAGTTACAGAGCCGGACTCATCGCCACTGCCGCCACATTCGACCCTTCAAGTTAACGCGATAACTCAAAAACTGTTTCTGGCTTTTTGGCCATAATTTCTCAAACGTTGGTCCGGTTAAGTCCAAATTTGGTGGAAATGAAACCAAATGTATCTGTCGTTTATATATCATGTTTTGCTCTAATAGTTTCTCATATTACTCACCAGGGGGAGCTTTTTTACGATAGACATTGGTTTTTGTTGGTCCAATTTTTTTTTTTGGGCAAATTTTTTTTAATTTCCAGACCATGAATCCAATTGTGTCTAAACTGGCGCATATGAATGAACTAGAGGAGATTTATCTAGCAGAGTTCATATTTTACTCACTAGAGGGAGCTCTTTTATCTTAAACAATGTTTTTGGTGCTAAACTGGCACATATGAACCTACATAGGTGGATCTATCTTGTTTATATATATGATTCACTATAATAGTTCATATTTTACTCACTAGGGGAGATTTTTCTGGAAAACTGTTTCTCATCTTGAACTTTACAACCATAAGTCCAGTTGTGTCTAAATTTAACTCCTTTGAATCGACTCAAGGAAACTGTCTTGTTTTATTTCCAAGCTCAGAAAAACCCGTTAACTGTATTTATCTTCATTACTGAGTCACTCTGGGATCTGATCTCAGACGGACTGGGAGGAGGGGGGGGGGGGGGGGGGGGGGGGGTTCTCTTGATGGGGACAATGCTTGGATGTTATTTAGGTGTTTCTGTATTTAAATCTCTTCTTGAGTCAAGACGGCGGCAGAAACAAACACATCATCCCAGGAATAAGAACATATGGTTAAATTCTATTTCTTCTATGGTGCTTTTTGAAGGCTCAGCTCCAGCAGCACTAATGCTTTCATCTCTGAGAAGTCTGATATAAACAAGTCAACAGCAATCTCAATAACAAACACAATAAACCGGGTTCGGTGTGGATGATCTCTGGGATGAATCCGACCCGATAACGCCGTCTGATTGTCTTTGTGAAGAGACTGAAAGCTCATTTCCTACTTAAAGAAGAACAAGGGAGAAACTTTGGGAGTAATTTACTGTAATAAACTAAAATAAATGGATTTCCATCATATTTTATTGCTGGAACATTTGGAGCAAAGGAAAAGACACTTCATTAAGCAACTATTTAATACGTCCATCCATCTGAATCCTACGCATGGCTTGATGGCAGCACCCTTATTATGTATATTTGATTAGGAGTGTTTAAATCCTCAAAGTCACTCGCCAGCATCCAATGTAGCATTTAAGTCCAAAACTCTATATGACATTTAGTTGGGTTTTTTTCAAATTTTATCATTGGTGCTGCTCAGATTTCCTTTTCACATCGTTGCCAAAAAAACAAGAAAAAAACATCCTTTCTAAAAATAGACTGGTGGGTCATGAAGAAAGAATAACTGAAGACGACACATGGATATATACTGTTCGAGTGAAATATGTTATAAACAAAATGGATCTCAAGTCGATTTCAAATCACCAAATTCTTCCTAAATAAGAACGTCTGCGAAATAATGGCACCTAAGAATTTTGGGTAAAAGCACCCCCTAGTGTCAGAAATATATAACCCACCTTTCCTAAATCAATCCAGCTCTTCGTTGTTGTACGGTCTTTGTGGGTAAAAAATTTGAAAATGTTTAAAGAACAGTTTTTGAGTTATCGCTTTAAGAGAAAGAATCTGCGTCGGAGGAAAAGATGATTCCATAACATTGGTGATATAATTATTGGTAACCATTGATTCACGGCTCTTCTCTCTCTGCTGTAGTTTCTTTCTCTCTCTGCTGTAGTTTCTTTCTCTCTCCGCTGTAGTTTCTTTCTCTCTCCGCTGTAGTTTCTTTCTCTCTCCGCTGTAGTTTCTTTCTCTCTCCGCTGTAGTTTCTTTCTCTCTCCGCTGTAGTTTCTTTCTCTCTCTGCTGTAGTTTCTTTCTCTCTCCGCTGTAGTTTCTTTCTCTCTCTGCTGTAGTTTCTTTCTCTCTCTGCTGTAGTTTCTTTCTCTCTCCGCTGTAGTTTCTTTCTCTCTCCGCTGTAGTTTCTTTCTCTCTCCGCTGTAGTTTCTTTCTCTCTCCGCTGTAGTTTCTTTCTCTCTCCGCTGTAGTTTCTTTCTCTCTCCGCTGTAGTTTCTTTCTCTCTCTGCTGTAGTTTCTTTCTCTCTCCGCTGTAGTTTCTTTCTCTCTCTGCTGTAGTTTCTTTCTCTCTCTGCTGTAGTTTCTTTCTCTCTCCGCTGTAGTTTCTTTCTCTCTCTGCTGTAGTTTCTTTTTCTCTCTGCTGTAGTTTCTTTCTCTCTCCGCTGTAGTTTCTTTCTCTCTCTGCTGTAGTTTCTTTCTCTCTCCGCTGTAGTTTCTTTCTCTCTCCGCTGTAGTTTCTTTCTCTCTCCGCTGTAGTTTCTTTCTCTCTCTGCTGTAGTTTATTTCTCTCTCTGCTGTAGTTTCTTTCTCTCTCTGCTGTAGTTTCTTTCTCTCTCCGCTGTAGTTTCTTTCTCTCTCCGCTGTAGTTTCTTTCTCTCTCCGCTGTAGTTTCTTTCTCTCTCCGCTGTAGTTTATTTCTCTCTCCGCTGTAGTTTCTTTCTCTCTCTGCTGTAGTTTCTTTCTCTCTCTGCTGTAGTTTCTTTCTCTCTCCGCTGTAGTTTCTTTCTCTCTCCGCTGTAGTTTCTTTCTCTCTCCGCTGTAGTTTCTTTCTCTCTCCGCTGTAGTTTCTTTCTCTCTCTGCTGTAGTTTCTTTCTCTCTCTGCGAGTCTTTTAAATCAGCAGACATTTAAAGGACTCTGTTTTTCCCCTGCAGACACACAATGCTTTGCACCAACTCTAGAAATGCAGCCAAGAATAAACCGGGTTCTAAAGGCGTCTGCTGCGTTTGTGGGCGTCCTTGTTTGCTCTCACAAGAACATCCTTGATGTCACCGAGTCTCGTTTCATCTCCACCTGTGAGTCTTTCCAAACTTGAGCCCGGCTGATATCGCTCATGATCTCAATTGCTGGGAAAATGTTTAAATATTCAGCAGCGCTCTGTAAGGCGGCAGACTGAAATAATGAAGGAAATGCAGAATGAGTACTTACTTAGTTTAATGGTATTTATCCTGAGTCTGATTTGGCTCTAATTAGTCTAATTAACTCCCTAACCTACTTTGGGAAGTTTACAGGCGTCCTTAGATGTGATGCATTTGTTCTATTATTCTGCCCTGAATTCCCATTTCAACAATTTGCACCACTAATTCTCAGACTTTCAATAAACAGAGTCTTGTCCTCCGTCACAGAGTCACGCCTCGTCCGGGGCTGCAGCTATGCTCTCCTGCAGGTAGGTCCACATTCTTTTCTATTCCAGATCCTCACTGAGGCCGATAAACTGGATCATATCAGTCCTGTTCTTCCTTTCTTTTTCTTCCTAACGTTTTATAACTGTTTTAACAGTCTTAATGTTCTTGGTTGTTTGTGTAAAGCATGTTGAACTGTCGTATTGCTGCTGTGATTCCCCGCTCCAGTAATTATCCTGTACCGTCTGGTTGTTGCACCGGAGCCTTTAGAACCCACCCACTGGATTGATCCCCCTGAAAAGACGGGGGTATTATAGAAACTCGTCGCTGCCAAAAACTGCTTCAGGGTTCACACTGAGTATCCAAAGATAAAGGGGGCACAAACAGAATATGAGTGCAAGTTGACTGACTTGGTCTTTATTTCCAACTGCTGCTAACGTTTCAGCTAATGACTCCTTCTCAGAACGAGAGAAAGAAGTTGCTGCGCATTTGTACTTCGAGGGCAAAACATGAGGATGAAAGGATAAAAGCAAATGTAGATCAGACAATTTATCAACAGGAAGTTCAATGCAGTTGGCTCAAATAGTCACATGGAGGTGTATCCTGAGGTCACGATGGCCTCCGACCTATTGGTATGACAAAAATCAAAAACAGGCCAATAGGTGATCTTTTTATCTGCTGTCTGGACGAAGTGGTCTTCTACTCATCACAGCTGACCCACACTCCCTCTGGCGCAACCTTTGACCTTTCCCCATATCGTCACATTAAGGTTATCATGAGCAGCTACGAGCAACCTGAATATCCAGTTTTTGGATGTTCAGCTGCTCCCCTGGGGGAATCAGCATTGCTCTGCCTTAAGATTGGCCAAATGCATCGTTCAGCTCCTTCTTTTCTCCTCTCAGCTGGATATCAATGGCTCATTCACCTTGTTGAGAGCGTAGGACACACCGAGAGCGGTGGAAGGAGAGGGAGAAGGAAGGTATACTTAGTCAGCCAGTTAACCTTAATGAGACAAAGAGCCCAAAGAATGGATGAAAAATGAACAAAATGCAGAAAGGCTTTGGAAGAAAGGACGGAGACAATAAAGGGAAAGAATGAATATATCTGAGAGATAAACTTGCTCTATTAATAGAACAGGTGGCCGCGCTGGTCACTGCCAATTAGAACCTGTAAATCCTAGTCCTTAGTCTTCACCCTAAGGTGTGTCGTCTCTACACACCTCCGCCGCCGTACACAGATGGTCAACAAAACCAATTAACCTTCCTTCCCCTTTGAGTGTCTCACCTGTGCCTCCATTCACAGAGTCTTCATTCAGGCCAGCCGTTTGGGGACGAGACTGGCACAACCTCCGCTTTTCATCGAGAGAAGATGGCCACCGACTGAAGACGAAGAGGTGAGTCTGTGTGTTACAGAGTTATTGGCGTCCTTCAGATAAAAAAAGAACCAAAGCATCTCGTCAGGTGTTAGCCAGTCCAGAAATCAGGTTTGAGATAGCCAACTGGGCACAACAGAGTCAGAAGATGCATTTGGAGTTAAGTATGAAATACCTCAAATTAAAAAGCCTTGAGGAATATAAATAGAAAAAAATGGGCTCTAAGGGCAAAGAGGGGCAACTGAAAAACTTCCAATTGAGTTGATGTTGATGGATCAGAACTCAGATCACAGCTGAATGTGAGCAAACTGGCATGAAAATCACTGAAGGTCAAACCATCATCCCAGAAAAGTCCCCAATCCCCTGCATTGTAGAAGCAATCCCCCATATTGGGCTCCTAAATTTGACTCATTAATAATCTGTCAGTTGATATGAGCTAAATTTAGACACAATTGTCCTTCTGGTTGGGAAGTAACAGCAAGACACGTTTTCTTTGCAAAAAAAAAAAAGCCTCCTGTATTGAGTGAAATTTTATGTTTTCTAGTAGGATATGAAAAATACAAGTTAGATCTCCCTGAGGCGGTTCATACAAACTAAATTTGGACTAAACTGGACTAACGGTTACAACGTCATGTTTGAAAATGTTTTTCATACAAAAGCTTCCCCCAGTGAGTAACATACAAACTATTAAAAGTGAAATGGGATAAATTCAGGATGGACGTCCTCGACTTAAGTCATCGGCTCCAAATCTGGACATAATCGTACAAATACTCGACGAATTAGGGCCTGAACATTTTGGAGATAAAGTTTGAACTATTCCCGACTTTAAAAGGATATAATTATCAGGAATTTGGATTTAAAAATCCTGGAAATTATTCAATTTAATCACAAAATCATTACCTAAGGTTGTTTATTGACAGAAACTACTTTCATTGGCATCTGCTTTTGATCAGGCAACAGCGAGCCTGTTCTCCGGCTGCTCCCTTCTCCTACGCAACCAACGGACACATGTGGGTTTTCTTTGTCAGCAGAAGGAGGAAGCTGAGAACCCAGGTGACGATGTCAGCTTCCTTTTCCCCCCCCACTCTGTCTGTGAGAGATACAGAAACACACATACACACCCATGGGTAAATAGAGTCACACCAATGCCGTGACACCAGAGCCGACATCTCAACATTCTGTGACACTCTACAAACACAGAGGAACAGTGAGGAGAGCGTCAGAGAGCGTGAGAAGAGCAGTTACTAATCGTGTAACACTCGTCTGCAGCTGATAAAAGGGCTCAAAGGGACCCCAAACGTTTATGGCAGAAATAAGTCAGAAGTTAAATAATGCTTCTGGACCTTTTCTGGCTATTTTTCTTAAGTATAAGTTCCAGGTTAATGCTACTGCTAAAATAAAAAACCTGTAAAAAGAATATCAGCATGGAAGTTGAACTACCGAATAATTCTACCCAAAAAGTCTGGGGTTTTATGGGATCATCATCCACCGCTGCTGATCCTTCGTGTTATGGGCCCTTAATTTATCAACCGTTGGTCTGATTTAGGCTGGATTTGGTACATAAGAATGGACTCCAGCAATTAAATCTTGTTTAATCGTGTATTATATATAATAGTTCATATTCTTCTCACTGTTTCTCAACAGTTTCTGACAAAAGGTCACATTTAATTAGAGGAGTTTTACCAGGGGGATTGTTTGGGTAACACAGGGAGCTTGGAGTTTTTTAGAGGATATACCCCTGCTGGCGGGGGCGACACTGTCTGAGTTAGACTTTGGTTGCATGAAGTGACATCATTCTGTTTAGTAAGGCCTCACGCGCTTTAATATGCCAAAAACAAAATCCTACTTTTCAAATTGTACTTTTTTTAATGGCCATAATTAACGCCTCTTCCCCGTCGGTGGACTCTTTGGCATGTACTCGCTCTCACTGGCTCATATTATAAACTGGTTCAGTCACATTTTTCAAGAGGAACTAGTGACTCAAAATGTGCTCAACCAACCAGGCCAGCAGGACATTAAAGGGTTAAACGGAGCCTCCAGGTTGATGATGGAGCTCGGAGAACAGGCAGCAATGTATTTGCAGAGAAGCAGCAGCATGGCAGGCAGAGAGAGACATTTGAGGTTGTTGCAGCTTAAATAGACCACCAAGAAAGAGGGGGGGTGCCTGACTGTGAATGAAGAGGATGGGTCATGTGGAATCTGGGCAGCAGTGCAGCTCCAGTTGTCCTACTGAACTGGCTCCAAGGCTATTATGGTAGCAGTGTTTGAGGACAAATGCAAGTCTGACATTTTCAAAATCAATGTTTAAAAAAATCTTACATACCCTTTGCAGTAGCCAAACGTACCCCTAGCAGTGTGTGTACCCCCAGAATAGATGATTGGTTCATAGAATAGAATATTAAACCAAAAAAACATCACCAGTCAGCTGCTTAATTTGACCTTTTGACCTGTGATCGATGATGGCATTGATCCACACATGACAAATGATCCAGCTGGTCCAGATGGACGGTCACCCCTCCTGAGTCGTGGTCTGCTCGAGGTATTTTATTACTTTAAAGGGAGTTGTTGTTTTTTTTATCACTGTCGCCAAGCGCTTGCTCATGATTGGGGAATTGTTGGGCACTATATAAATAAATTTAATTCCTATGATTATAAATATGCAGTACCCCTTTAAATAAGACTCCCCTCTTTAAGGATTTATAAATGGCTTCTATATAGTTTACCATATAAGGTTTCAACCCTTTACAAATCATTAAAAGCTGCTATATCTCATTATATATAAACGCTATCAGAGACCTGCCAAATAGTGAGCCCACTAATCTCTACTGCTAACTTGATATTGCCAAATAGTGACTCACATTAATAAATTGAGAAGTATGTTATAAAGTGTTCATGAAACCTAACTAATGATTTATAAAGTCCTATTTGATAACCTAATTATGTACCATTTATGAATCCTTCATAAATCACAATAGTCTTATTGTGAAGCTGTTTCCAAATATGATTTCTATATACTGTAAATATAATTTTTTGTAGGTATAAATACACTCTTTGATGTTTTTTCTCTCTCGCTTTGCTTGTTTCTGACATAGCGTTGCACAATTTAGTGTCATCAGAAATGCAGATATTACAATTATTTCCCCAGGTATCCTCATATCCATCTCCTTTCTGCGGAGGAGCCCACAAGCGATAGAATAAAACAACAATCGGCTCTTTGCAGCTCACACTATACTACGCATGTCGAGCTGTCTGCTCGCTCATATTGCCTCTCGCGGGAGGTGTTAGTTCCACGCAGGCATTGTCAGTATTGTTCCACAGTGTTTGTGGAGGGAAGAATGAAACATTTCTTTATCGGTGATCAGCAGCTGTTCTGACAGCTATTTGGTGTCAGACTCCACAAACACAGGCAGGCACGCCAAATGACTGAACACTTCGATTCTGTCGCACACCTGATGACAAACACGGGCAGGTGCACACAGACACACACCGTCATTAGCCTCTCCGTCACAGTGGCTGTGCAGGCGGAGGCAGTGGAATCATTTGATAGACTTTCAGACAATGTGCAGTGTCTGCTCCTCCATTCCTTTTCCATTACGAGGCAATATGCTCACTCAACCTTGGCAGCAGCCAAGAGCTTTTCTTTTGGCAGACCCCAACAACCACACGGCTGCATATCTCTTCTTCTCTTTTCTCGGCTTTCCTGGCAGGGATGATGGATGCGCCGGCCGTGTATGCGTTTATGCATGCATGTATGTATTTATGTCGGTGTGTTTGTGTGCATCGGTGGAAATGAGGCAGAAAATGCTAAAGGATTATTTGTCATACATATCAGCACAGAGAGCTTGTTCCTCCAAAACGAGGGCTATGTTGTCGTCCCCCGACAGTAGGGGTATATCCCTGAAAAGTCCCCAATCCCCTGAATTATACCTGTTATACCCCTGATGAACAACTCAAATGAAATGTTATTAACAAATTATAATTAAAAATGAAAAAGTTGTGTCCACAGTGTTTTTTTGTGAAATAAAATTCCCCCTAGTGAGTAAAATATAAACTTAGAATAAAATACCATATATACAAGATAAATCTCCTTGGGTCGATTCACATGAACCACATTTGTATAGAATAAACAGTTATATGCACAAAAAAGTGATTTTTATCTATATATGTTTTTCTCCATCCCAACTTTGTTTATTAAAGGTCATGTATATGGCTACATATGTACATAAGTTATTATGTATATATGTAGCCATCACTCAAATACTATTTCTTGGATCGTTTTCAAATTTTAAACCTACATACATCACAGAACGAGGAAGAACTGGATTGATTTTGGCAATAACATTTTTCCAATTTAGTCCAAATTTGGTGCATATTAAACGACTCCAGGATATTTGAGGTGTTCAATCAAATTCAAATCAGGGTTTGTACCACACAGGGGATTGGGTTCTTGGGGTAACGTAGGTCTAGTTATCTTCACCTGTCTTCTGTTCTAATGTCTTGGCTAACTGATCTAAATCGTGAAAATGTTTTTTCTCATACGTGAGCTGTCTCTCTTTATTATCCTGTCTTCATTTTTACTGAGACTCTTTTTTCACTCTGGCTAAAATAATGTATTTTTTTGTATCTTCATTCTTATTTACATGTCGCTGCCGTCTTTCACACAGCAACCTATTTTCTGGATATCGCATAAAGGGATTTAGATTCTGAGATCAGGTATGCAGCACAACAATAACCATCTATCAGACAGCCTAATGTCTGCGTAGCAGGAACGTTGACTCTTCTAGCAAACAAACACAAACTGTGCGGAACTGAAATCAATAAAAACTAAGATGAGTTATTTACATCAGAGAGAAGGAGCTCCATGTTCCGTCTGTAGTGGTTGTGTTTGGATTTAGGAGCCAAAGTCGACACAGACCAGTTGGCAGCTTTAAAAGGGAATCTATTTAGGTTCAGGTAAGGCTGGGAGAAAGTGGTGGACTGGTAGAGGTAGAGGAATTTCAAGTGTGGCTGAGGCTTGATCTTCTTAAGAGTTGGTTTTTAGGACATGTGTGTTGCAAGGTCAGGTGGAGGTCAGGAGGAGGTCAGGAGGAGGACAGGGGAGATGGCAGAACGCATAAACAAACGAGTACACCTCAAGTTTGTTTTCTTAAGTGTACTCAAATAAAGTGAGACTACAAAAAGAAATCTAGAACTAGACTCATAGTTATATTTCCACTTTCAGCATACTTGTAGTATACCTTGAAGTGTACTACTACTGTACTACTACTACTACAAGGTTGGTGTATATTTCTGACATTAGGGGGAGAATAGGTGCATATTATGAATCGACTCCAGAAGATCCATCTGGTATAAATCCAGTTCTACTCTAATACTTCATATTTTAATAACTGAGCTCTGTTTATTTCCGTTTTTTTATTTATTTATTTTAACGTTTGTCCAATTTGGTCCAAATTTGGTACATATGAATTAAACCTTGTATATATTTATCATATTATACTCTAATAGTTCATATTTTACTCACTAGGGGGAGCCTTCTTATGAAAAATAATGTGGAAATAACTTAACATTTAATTTGACACGTTCAATCAGCATAGTACAAGGCAGGGGATTGGGGGGCATCCTGGAGGTACACCCTTGCTTCCCATGACAACAGTGTAGCCCTAGTTGTGTTGAGTATATCTCTGGTAAGTACATGAATGTATACTGTAAGTATACTCTCTCATAGCACAGGTGAATAAACTTCAACAGATATAATATTAAACGCAAAGGACAAAGCAAGGAAGACGGCGAGAGCTTCCACTCAGGACGCTCCATCACGTGGCGATGAACGGTTGGCCAGCCAGAGTTCTTTTACTGGAGATGACTATTAGACTGGGATTAGGTTGTGTGGGAGAC
Organism: Lophius americanus; assembly: GCA_037951165.1. Lineage (NCBI taxonomy): Eukaryota > Metazoa > Chordata > Actinopteri > Lophiiformes > Lophiidae > Lophius > Lophius americanus. The sequence goes on from JBBDHG010000056.1 coordinate 5,488,793, forward strand.
GGGGGAGCAAGGGACAAAGGGAGAGAGAGGCAAAGGCATAGAGAAAACTAGGAGCTTGACTTTAGTCATGTGTCCTTGTTAAATCTCATTAATGAACTGGGTGAATAAATAATAATATAAGTATATATCTTTCACGTTATAAGAGACAAAAAGCAGCTCCAGTTATTGCAGATATGTACTAATTGCGTTGGGAGGTTACAGCTGCAGCCTTGTAGTTCCTTTGGTTTAGTTCAACAAGCTTTTAGATAGTTGAGATGGAAGAGTTTGAGATCAAACTTTTACATTTTGGACCAAGTCGTGGAAGATTAAAATGCTTTTCGTCTGCTCCTTATGTTTGGGAGTGCAGGGATCAACTGGCTCTGCTGTAGAATCCAAAACATCTCGGTCTATTTGATTCCGTGTCGTGTCTGATTTTGTAGAGATTTTCAGCTGATGTTTAGTTTTAATCATCCATTGGAGTTGATTGAAAGTTTGAGGGTCCGCGTCTGAGTGGGATCAAACTTATGAATGTAGAGTACTCAGCGTTTTATCATAGCGAAGCTTTGAAGACAAAATATCTGTTCCTATAACTCAGAGATTATTGGAGAAATCTGTTTGAATTATACGATACTGTTGTGCTTTGGCGGCGGTTTGCGCTCTCTGCGTGCTTTTTTCTAGTTTTATATAAGATCTTTAGTTGCTACAATGTTGTTTTGCTATATCGTCACGCGCTATTGAACATTGAATGACTATATAGGAACCCTACTGTGTTCAAATCCCTTATTTGGTGGCAGAAACCTTAACGTGGGCCCGGTAAGATGCATAAAGGTTCTTTTTTTGTTCAGATGCAGTGTTTCTTTCGCCCCCGCAGCCGTTTGAGGCTGAATGAAACCACTGATGAGTCTGAAGGCAGCTCATAACTTCCTCAGGGACACGATCAACACTGACCTTTTTTTCCTCTCCTCTCTTGTCGTTTCTCCACCTCACACGCCGGCTCTGCCAAAAAAGGCGCTTATTAATCCTCCACTTTCATCACACCGTCTCTCCCACCTTTCACTCGCCCTCTCACACATCCTCACACTTGTCTGATTTCTCTTCTCTCACCCGCTGCTCATCGCCACCTCTTTGCTCAAACGCACACACACTTAGCCATCCTCTCACCGTCCATCCCGCTATTTTCCCCACTTCTCAACGTTTCTGATGGCCCGGCGCTCCGGAAGGCCGGTGTGACTGACACTCGGCTCTGGTGGTCATCTTAACAATTTCTCTTTTGTCCCCGCTGACCTCGGCAGAATAAATGGCTGAAGCTGTCCAATCAACCTTTCTCAACCGCTCTCTGCTTCTCTACGGGACCAATTTAGCCCCTTGGTATTGGACTCAGTAAAACCTGATGGCAGGCGGAGAGGTGTGGGACGATCGTTATCACCCTCTCTTCACCTGCTGTTAGAAAGCAAACTGAAAGCGACGCCTCGGAGTGCCGCGCTCACAGCCCTCCGGTTCATTAGATCTGATTCCAAAGCTTCAAGATGAGCAGCACCAGTGACCCAATCTGCAACTTTAACCGCTAGAGCTTAGATGATGTCTTTTAGAAACTCCACAGAAGCAAAGCTGATGTAATAAAATTAAGCTCTCTTCATTCCTGTAAGTCCGGAACACCAGTCTGTCCTTCACTCCAATCATTCATTCATTCAACGTTCATTCACACTCAGTCCGAAGTTCCTGCTTTCCGGGTTTGGGTCTGTCAGTAAAAACGAAAAATATGAAATTCCTACCTCAGCGTCTTGTTGCCACATTTAAAAAAAAACTAGTCTCTCTGAGAATCTAGTTTGTCCCTGGAAGGTACAGGGATATGATGAAACCGTCATGGCCGCCACAGACCCTTCATTTTAACGCGATAACTCAAAAACTACCGACTGGAGGAGATCATGTATATATATATATATATATATATATATATCATATTTAACCCATATTTTGATCTAACAGTTCATCCTTTACTCATTTTAGGTAGCTTCTTTTAGCTTCACGAAAATCACTGTGGAAATAACTTCACATTTCATTTGAGGAGTTGAATCAGGGGGATTGTTTGTACAACGCCGGGGATTGGGGACTTCTCGGAGAGAAACCCTCTGCCTGTCGTGGAGGATGGTTGTGTTGGAAGCTGGGGGACAAGGAGGAATTGTTTCTTATGTATGAAAAGTTGATGGATTTGACTTACTAAGAAGAGCTACGGACAGAATTTTCTAGCCTTCGGTCCAAATTCGGTGAATTTGAATCGACTCTAGAAGATCTATTTATTAATTTTTACTCGAATAGTTCATATATTACTCCCTAGAGGGAGATTTGTTTTTATGGATGACACCGTCTTTTGGACATAACGTCACATTTAATTTTAAGAGTTCAACCAGGGGGATTGTTTGTACAACGCAGGGGATTGGGGGCTTCTGAGGGATATACTTGAGGTTGACAGCGTGGGTCCGGTTATAATTGTTGCTAATTTGACAGGTGAGAACTTTGCACAAGAATTTCCTTCGGGACCAATTAACTTCTACCTTCTCTTACGTTGAACTCGTGCTAGAGGGGCGATCATGTGACCAAGCGGCCATATTTGAGGAGTTTGGAGTGCAGCTCAGACATTCTGCTGTCCTGAACCGAACGCCTCTGGTTTTGTTGTAACCGATCGGACCGCTCCAGGTGTTAACTACGAAGGCAAGGATGGATAAACACCCAGAATCCTCTTGAAATCTGTGGGCGATTGGAAGGATAAATGGGACTCCACTCCTATTCTTTCTTTCCTTCCCTTCTCTTCTCTTCTCCCTCTCTGTCCGCCAGGTGATGAAAGAGCACTTTGAGGCGACACACAAAAGATCCAATTTGTTGTCACGGTTACAAAGTGCGAGGAGTCTTTGTCCGATGGTCGTCTTTCCATCAAGGTGGTACAAAGGCACCTTTAGAATTTGGTGTAGGAAGAAGACAGAGATCTGAGGGGGGAAAAGAACCAAATAAGAAGAAGAAAAGAGGCCAAGTGCAAGAAAAGTGAGAGGAAAGAAAGGATAGAACTAGGAAATCCTGCTTTAAAATGTTTTATATTATCTTTGGCGCTGGTCCGAACAAAGGTGTAGGTAGACATTGTTTGGCTCCATAACCCCGTGGTGACAATATAACGCTGGAATCCGATTCTGCAGATCAATGACTCAACGGGAGAATGGAGTGTATGGTTCAGTGGGTTCTGAGGTTCCGTCCACATGCGGGTCTGCAGAAAAAGAAGAGCCTCAGTGGGTTCTTTGTCTCGTCTGGTTTCGTCGGTACAAATGAAGTCACGAGCTGACCTTAATATGAATTTAACCAATATTTTATATATATAATGAAGTGCCAGATGTTACTGAAACTAAAGATACCATACAAATATGTAAATGAATTAAAAACATAAAAACCGTATCAATCGCCTTGGAGGAGACCCGGTGGATGATGCCATCAGCTCAGACAATTATCGATTGACCTTTAACCTCTGAGTTCTCTCAGTTAGAAAAATCAAGACCCAATAAGTTAAAATCCGGGTTAGCTTGTCTACTGAAATATGAGGTTGAATTACGCGGAATTTGTTTATGGCTTCGGGACGACAGCCTGGTTTCAGTAGGACAATGATTCGCAGCCCACCCCCAGACTTGTTCGACTCTCGACTCCTGGTCTCCAATCAAATCCCGCAATAACCCGTGTCTGCAACCATTTATCCCTCAGTTCTTGTAGAGTCCTTGACCCAATGGGTCAGAGATGTGAGGGAATCACACTTTTCTAAATCTACCCATACCATACCACCTGAACCATGGTTCAATGGATAAACAAAACTTCCTTCTTGATTTAAATCTAGTTGTTTTGATTATTCAATCCGAACCTAAATCATCAGGCGACAAGTGACAAACCACCCCTGGGTTCTATTCGACATCCTCCCCCCTTAATATTGACTCAATCCGTTGCAGCCCCTTTGTTGGGTAGCAGTTATTTTTCTGAGCTAAATGCATGAATGTTTGTCTGATGAGTCCCTTTACCTTTATTTATCAGCAATTAGGAAAATTATAGTTTTGGTCGAGGAACAGAAGGGCAAAGTTCCCTCTCCGGCTATCATCAGAGGGCATCTAGCAAATCTCCTCTAATGAGTTTTTCTTCCCCGACTCTTCGAATCGGCTCCTCTAATCAATGATCGGGGCCTTAATAGACTAGAATAGTCTATGGATTAGAAGAGGTATTTAAACATTTTCTTTAATTAGAGCTGTGCGTTTTAAAAGCCTGGCGTGTCAGGGTACGACTTCAGCCCGCCGGTCCAGAGGAGGCCTGAAGGACACGACTGCAGAGGAAGAAAAGCGAGAAGAGTCGTGTAGCGATGAATCAAAAGGACCTGGCAGAGGTCTGACCGCTCATTAGGCTGAAAGGAAAGAACATGCCGACCTTTGCCCTCTCGTCTCTCATATACATTTGTAATGTCGCCCTAGAAATGAATGAACCCGGCTTTTGGGTTCTGTTGGACTTATTTTCAGCTGCAAGTTTTTGGGCAGCAAAGGGAAGCAAAATAAGGACGAGATTGGATGATGATGATAATGATGATGATGACGATGGCTGTTCTGTCTCATAAATAAAGGCAGATTTTGCTGAATCATTTTTATCCCTTCATAGAAGAAGTCCAATTCAAGCACACAAACGGTTATCAGCTGTTTAGGGGAAAGGGAAGGAACACAAAAAAAAAACACAGTAGTAGTAGTAGTAGAAGTCATTTCTCAACAGTTGAGAAATGATGGTCCAAATATTTTTGGAGATAAAGCTCCCCCTAGTGGCAGAATACACAGCAACTTCTTCCCCAATTTTGTCGAGTACTTCCTCACATGAAGGAATATCAGGGTTTAAAATTTGAAATAGTATACATGAAATAGTTTGACTAGTATGAATGGACTTGAGGAGATCTATCCCATATATTTCCTGTTATCAGCACAAATTGAGTTTTCCTTCAGTAGAAACTTTCAGGATATATCAGACTGGAGTCGCCAGATTGCCTTTCAAGTCGCTGAGTTAATTTGTGCTCCTGGGACACGGAGCTGTTTAGATTTTAATACTCTGCTGTTGCACTGTTGCCATTCCCACATCAGATATTTCTCAGTTCATTACCTGTGAATCTCCAAGAACAGCAAAATGCCGGAAGGACCACCACGAAGTTTGACACCGTATGCAGATTAAAGAAAAGGTGGCATTTAGAAATTAGATGGAGGCACTAGACTGAGCAGCTGCCCTCAGAGATGCATTCTTAAAACAAAGTCAACCAAAGAAAAGGTCCTTGCATTCCCACATAGTGATAATAATAATAATAATAATAATAATTATAAAAATGATGTAAACTTTATGTATATAGTACGGTGGCCAACGGGGCAAACGCACTGCAAACATCATTTGACAACAAACGCATGTTGCAAAAGCCACAAGAAAACACAAGTGTTTACGGAGGACCCTCAAAAGTGATTCATCCCCGTACGCACTTTTTTATAGCTGCAATAAGTGAATAAAACAGATATGATACACAAACGTGTCATGATATTTTCATTACCCCGCGGTAGCTTTGCTTAACTTTCGGGTGATGCGGTCATGTGACTAAGAATAAAGCTTAAATCAACGTTGCAAAAAATAACAAATAACGTTAATACTGACACTGACTCGTATAGAACCCAGAACTACCAAGGTATTTGGTTCCGGCTGAAAACTCTCTACATCAACACTCGCCAGCTCATCCTGGGGTATCCTGAGGCGTTCCCAGACCAGATGAGTTATACCGTCCCTCCGGAGAGTTCTGGGTCTACCTCGGGGTCTCCTCTCAGTTGGATCTATCTGAAAAACGTTTGGTGCGTCCTAGTTAGATACTGGAACCACCTCAACTGCCTGTTTTCATTGCGAAGGAGCAGCGACTCCACTCAGAGCTCCTTCTGGATGTCTGGGCTCCGTACCGTATCTCTAAGGCTGAGCCCGCCCCCCCCCAACCAAGGAAGCTCTTTTCAGCCGCTTGTATCCTTGACCTCATTCTTTTTGTCACTACAAAACAAAACAGTCAAAACTCTTAGTCGATTCTCAAAATAGTTGGTCGTTGGTTTAATACTTCAGAATCTGTGTGCGCAGATTATAACCTGATGTTACATATTTACAGATGTTTGTTTTTTTTCTGACACCAGGAGGGCTCCGTAGTATTCATGTCTGCTGACTACGGCAAAAATGGTCCTAACAGAACCTGGAACAGCCTCATCTTGCGTTTGCTCAACCTGACATGGAGGCTTTGCCAAAACATGGCAGCCAACGGTTCCCTTCACACGACGTGCGCAGGTTCTCCCCCAGCAGCGGGGTATTGATCCAATCATCAGCCCAGTCCTTCCCCTCCCGCACCGTCCGCCTTCATTTAAACGACCTCTATAAAGCATCTACATCTAATCTTAATTAGATATTGAAGTCCGTTAATTAAAACATTATCTTTGGCCAAACACAGGCGGCCAGGTTGAGGAATTAATCAATGAGGATGAGAGAATGCTCGGCTGGAAGACATGAGGCGATGGCAGGAAACTCAAGCAGACACTCCAGGCTCAGTGTGTCCAATTAAACTATTCGGAGATGAAGTTTAGTTTTGTTCAGCACCTGATAAAACTTTCAAGTACACGATTAGTTTTTCTTGCAGAGTGTCTTTGGACAACGAGGACCAGACTGTTGTTCCCGACCGCAAGGATGTATTCCCAATTTATTTTCAAAAAAGTTCCCCTAGTGAAAAAAATATTAATATTAGAGTGAAATACGAAATAAACAAGATGGATCTCCTCGAGTCGATTCATACGTGCCAAATTTGGACTAAATTTAACCAACGGTTTAGAAATTATAGCCTGAAAACTGTTGGAGATAATGATCCCGCTATCCTCGACTTTTCAGGGATATAATTATTCGGAATTTTGACTTGGACACATTGTAAATTATTCATTTCAATCACAAAATCATTACCGAAGGCTGTTTATTGACAGGAACTAATTTGATTGGCCCTTTAGTTGATTTGAAATGAGTTTTCCAGCGTTTCAATCTTTTTCTTTTGATCAGGCAACAGACAGCCCGTTCTCCGGCTGCACCCTTCACCCGACGCAACCAATCAACCCAGATTTAAGCATGGATTTAATCTGGGTTGTATTCTTCGGATAATCTCGACGTCTTCTGCAAACATCAGTCAGTAAATGGAAACATTCAGGGCAGGAGATGCAACTGCCCTTTTGCCCTGTAACAAACCGCTGTAAAAAGAAAAGAAACTTTTACATAATCAACCTTTTTTTTTGTTAAAACAGTATAATGCTTTAAATGTGGATCTCTTTGAGTAGCAAAACAATAACAGCACAATACTGTTGTATTTTTTATTTTTTGAATCATGAATGGTATTATACGGTAAAGATCCCATGATACAGGACCTACATACATTTATGGTCATTGTTTATGGATATGACTATAGGATGTAGGTTCATTTCCTGTTTGAGCCAGTTGCTCCTGGGACAAGGAAATGAAAATACACAAGTACATTAAAATAAAAGAATAAAGTGTAAATATAAAGAAAAGGGGAGGAGTCTGATCTCCAATGTTATGTTTAAATACAAATTAAAATGAGAATAGAGATGTCCAGTAGTGCAATTAGAGGAACAAACGTGGTGTGTAGTCACTTGATGATTATCAGATACACACATGGTGTGTAGTCACTTGATGATTATCAGATACACACATGGTGTGTAGTCAGTTGATAATTGTCAGATACACACAGGATGTGCAGTGAGGTAGCAGAGTTCTGGTTTTCAGACACAACACTGCTGATTGTTTGGTCTCATTTCCTGTCGGTGGATCTGGCCTGATGGGATTACGGTGTTTCCCCGAGAGCACTCGTCTTTGATGTGACGCTAGCGTCTCCAGGTTGCTGCTCTTCGTCTTTCATGTCCCTGATTCCCTCCAGGGTTCAGGGAAATTGCCGCACATGCTTCTCACATGGATATGAGTCCATGTCTACTCATATCCACAGCGTGGACACGGCGCTGCTTCCTGATGTCACCGCTGTTTCAGGGTGAAGTGTGTGGATCAGGAAGGACTGTAAGGACTGTAAGGACTTTGAAAAAAAAAGAAAATGACGTTGGGTTTGAAAAAAGCATCGGGATGAGAAATTTGTCTGAAAAGGTTTAATTGTAAAAATACCCCAACAGAAACAAAACGTTTGAAATACAGCTCAAAAAGCAGGAAACCAACACTGCGGCTTTTCCTTGCCTGTACTGCGATCCGGACTTTGCTGCCAGGTGATTTAAAGCCCATTAGTCTCTCTGCTCTGCTCTGGCGGCTTCAGCCTCAACAGGCACTACAGAGAGAATAAATTATGATCCAGCAGCGGGCCATCCGCCTTCTCCGGCCCAGACTCACCTTTTACACCAGCCTGGCTCACGGCGCAACTTGCATTCCCCTTTGAATGTTTGCCTTTATTAATCTTGTGCAGCACAGTAATTAATCTCCTCAACAATGCTACCATCTGCCTGACCCACAAAATGGAAGTATGTTCTTCTGTCCAGTGATTAAGATGAATCCAGATTTGGATTGTAAAGAGCTTTAGAAGAGAGACAAAACACAAACAGAGATAATGCTTGTTGAGAGATGGGCCGGCACTCCTTGCATGTCCTTCCAAACCTCCACTCCCTCCATCGCTCCTATGTCTACCCCTTTTTCTTCCTCCTCGTCTGATCCGCTCTTCTGGAGCGCACCTCGGAGAATCCAGTGGCAGAACAAGTGGCGACACATAAATCGGCTGTAATGAAAATGAATGTTCCCACTCGGAGTCCAATCGGGCTCCATTATGAGGTTTATTTGCTGGGAGTATGAAGTCAGGTTCTGGGACCAGTTGTACTTGGTTCTCTCCAGGCCCGCTGTGGTGAATCTCTAGCAGTGCCTAATCTGACAGAACAGCTGTGGCCCAACTGGGTCCTTGTTGGGAAACATTTTTTGTTTCTGTCTGCCTCTCCGTCTCTGCAGCCTCTCTCAAATAAAAAAAAGTCTATCTCTGTAAATTCAGACCTTGATGTTCTTCTCGCTGCCAGGGTCCAGAGTCCATTCCAGAGACACATCAAATAAGAAGGCAAAAAAAATAGTTTAACAGGCAGAGATTTATATAAGTATAAGTATAAATTATAAATATATGAATCACTTGTTTTGCTAAACTAGCTACAAAGGGGTCACAAGCCAGTGTACCGCTGGACCGCTGGACCGCTGGACCCCTCCTCTTACCTCCAAACGAATCTTAATGTCTGCTTTGACGGCGAGGTTTGGCGTCCTGTTGCTCTGTCCTCCGTTTGTCAAAACACAAGAGGCTTTTCAAGTAACAACTTAAAAAACTATTGATTGAATAAAGACCCCTCACAACGGTGCTGGAAACATCAAAGTCTGCAAATACAATAAAAGCCCCCAACCCTTTCTATTGAAGAGGGGCGATTTATTTTATTTATGAATAGAAATAATTCACATTCTCCAGATGTGTGGGGCGCGGAGTTTAAAGCCAGGGGTAACGATGTTGCACAGCCTGGTTATAATGATCGCGCACATCTTCATGCTAATCATATTCAAAGAAGTTCTTTAATTAATCACGTTTAGTCGAGTGATACAATCCCTTTGCCTTAGGCCCGGTTTACGCCCCAGAGAAGCTGCATTACACACACATGCACACGCACACGCACACAGTCATCACATCCTATTATTGGCGATGATCTCGTCATGCACAAACCACACTAAGGGGAAACATTTGCGCGTTTACACATGCAAAAGTTACCGTCTGCTGGCTGGAAGCCGGCCAACCCGGCAGTCAGCTGTCCAACCGGGCCCGTCATCAGATCCCTGAACCCTCATCTATAATTCAGTGCTCAGGAATCATTCATAAGACCGTTGCTTACATGGAACCAGTCGCCACCGCTGTGAGGGAAGAGTCTCTCTTCGTTTGTAATGTTTTATTTGTTTCCTATCAGGTCCCTTAATAAAAATCACGCCTGACAAAAAAGCAGGATGTAACCAGTGGCGCCGGAGTCGGCAACTAACCGGGGTTTGAACCCGACTGGGAAAGGAAGGACGCTGGTGGCGTAAGAGAGTGTGCGACAGCATGTGTGACACGTCCTGACAGAATAAATAGGTGAACAAGCAGTAGACATGTTTCTGCACTCCATCTAGCTTGGGTTTGCGTGCGTTAGTACTGGTCAAACTGGGCCGGAACAGCTGGAAAGGTCTTTGAATGGCTTTCCATCAATGATTAAATGCATGCATTTGATTGGCAGTGTCCCACTCCATCATGTCACATCTCATTTTACTGGTTGTGGCGGCGGACCCACACTCTGATGTCATGATACCAAAGTCAGTTGCTGTGTCAGTTTTTTCTCTGGACTGGTTCTGCTCTGGATATGAGGGTTTAGGGTTGTGTGTTTGTGTGTGAGATATGGACCGGTACAGTAGAACAGGAAAAGACTGTCTGCACTAAAATGAGCCATCCAGCTGTGATGGTAATTGGATTGGGCAGAAATTTGAGGCAGTCTCTGCTAATGGGAAGGTGACCCTGTTGGTTCTCTCTCTCTCTCTCTCTCTCTCTCTCTCTCTCTCTCTCTCTCTCTCTCTCTCTCTCTCTCTCTCTCTCTCTCTCTCTCTCTCTCTCTCTCTCTCTCTCTCTCTCTCTCTCTCTCTCTCTCTCTCTCTCTCTCTCTCCGGTGTTTGTGGAATAACACAGATCTGCCATCACTTCATTCTCCAAAACTTTAACAAACTTTCTCTTTCTATCTTCCCCCCTTCTTTCATTCCAGGTCTATGTGGGGATAACATTTGAAAATGATCCCTGTATTTGTTTGGGATTTATCGCGTTAACACAAAGGACTGCGGACATTTTCTAAATAAATAATAATTTTCTTTCAAATAAATTCAAATGAATGTAAGCTAAACATAAAATAAAATAATAAAATTGCTTCTTTTTCTTAATAAATGCTCAATATTACTCGGAAAAGTCTGCAGCCACACATCCTTCATGTTAACGCGATAGCTCTTAAACTATGTCAGCTACATGATCGGTCATTTTCAGATTCCATACCCACATAGACCATAATGCAAGGAAGAACTGGATTGATTTCAGTCAGTGTTATATGTGACACTAGGGGGAGCTTTATCCCCATATCTTTGGGCCATAGTATCTCAGCCTTTGGTCAGATTCAGACCAAATTTGGTGCATATGAATCCACTCAAGCAGATCCACGTTTTCTTTAAAGTATTTTATTTTTTGATATTTCCCAATTTACTCACTAGGGGGAGCTTTTCTACAATAAATATTGTTTTGCTAATATTAATTCTTGACCATTTGTCCGATTTAGTTCAAATTTGATGGCCATGGATAATATTTTGCTCTAATATTTTGTATTTTACCCACTAAGGGGAACCTTTTTAACTTCACATTTAATTTGGGTTCAATCAGGGGGTTTGCTGGTAAGATGCTGTGGATTGGGGGGCTTTTTGAGGATATAGCCTTGCTGATGTTGATGAAGGCGTGGCCCAGTTCTAAATTTGTTGCCTGCATTACAATTCCAGCGGGTAGACAGGGCTAAGTTCACCGTTGTGTTAAATTACCTATTTATTTTAAACACTTGGTAAGTGTTTGAGAAGAAAAGTTCTGAAAATGGGATTCTGTCCCATTCTTGCTTGATGTACCATTTCAGTCGCTCAACACTCATGGGTCCCCATTGTCCTATTTGATGCGTCATAACTCTACACAGTTTAGTGGGGGGGTCGGGTCAGGACTGGAGACAAGTCATTGTCGTAGCCAGACCCATTTACTCTGAAGACAGGCAGATGTAAACTGGTAGGCATTGTCCTTGTGGAGTAAACAGGGACACTCACGGCATATGTTCCTCCAAAATACCTTTTACCATTAATGATGGCTTCACAGATGAGCAGCTTACCCACGGGAGGGAACGCATCGCCATTCCATCACAGATGCTGGCTTTTCAACTTTGTTCTGGTAAGAGTCTGGATGGATCCTTTACTCTTCAGCCCAGAGGACATGACGTCCTCCATTTTTAAAAACTTATTACAAATGTGGACACATCGGGTCACTTTTCCACTTTGCCTGAATCCATCTCAGGTGGGTTCCGGAAGTTTCTGGATGTTGTTGATGGCGTCTGCGTCACACGGTCCGGGTCTGAATTTGGATTTGCAGCTGCAGCGATGAACTGGGTTTACTGGCTGTGTTCACCTTCAAAAGTGTTCCAGAGCGACTCTTTTTCTGACGTTTCTCCCTAACTGTTGGTCTGATTTACTCAAAAATTCTTTTTCAGAATCCTGCTGCTGGTTTACAAAGCTCTAAACGGTTTAGGACTTAAAGACATCTCTAATCGGCTGCTGTGTTCTGAACAATCCAGACCTCTCAGGTCGTCTGGATCAGGTCTGCTCTGTGTCCGCAGAGTCAGAACTGAACGGGGGGAGGCAGCGTTCAGTTTTTATGCACCAAATATTTGGAAGAAGCCCCCAGAAACCTGCAGAAACGCTCCAAATCTCCGTTCTTTAAAATCAAAGCTTCAAACGTTCTTATTAGCTGCCTGTTTCGGTTAAAGGTGGTTTCGAGCTACAAAAAAAAGGTTAAAGCACCAAATTTTAGCTTGTTTAACCTTATTTTCATTGTTTAATGTGCTAAACAAAGGCCTAGTGTTGGGGTTCCCGCTGGTGTGACCTCAGATCGAGACAAAAATCATTTTGCTCCAATAAAATGTCTCTTTTCCATAAAAATTGCCACAGAGTGGGAATAACTATCTGAGCCTGTCAGTGGCAGAAAATAGCACCTAGTGGATGTTTTTGACCTGCATTCTCCCTGAAGGATTTTACTGTTAAATTTAGACACAATTGGACTCCTGGTTGGGAAGTAGCGGTACAAAAACCTCTTTTATTTGCAAAAACAAAAGCCCAAAAGGGAGTATAATATGAACAACTTCAGTAATATATGTCAAATACAAGTTAGATCTCCTTGAGGCGGTCCACAGGAAGTGAGTTTGGACTTAAATCGTACAAAAAAGAGCCCCTCAAGTCAGAAAAATATGATCTGTAAAAGATAGAGCTCCTCAAGACGGTACAAATGCACCAAATGTGGACTAAATCAGACCAACTGTTCAGAGGTTTTTTTTTCACAAAAGGAAAGCTCCCCCTACTGAGCAAAATATGAACTATTATTGGATTGGTTTGTACTAAATAGATTTCCTTGAGGCGATTCAGCGTTGATAAAATGGCACCAGACAGGCGTGTTTGATGTCTTTTCAGGCACTTCACATTTATTGACTGGATAATGTGAATTTACCAGGTCGATGTAACTAGAAAATCGTAGATGGAATAGTAATATTTATGACGATTGTCCAATTCTGTGTCCCAGGAAGCGTCACTGGAGAGACGGCCGGGACGCAGCTAAATCCTGGAGCTGTCTCATCCTCTATGCATTTTAATTATGCTGGAGCTCTGCTGTCCCCAGCATCTGTCTATGTGTTGGTTGGTTTGTTTGTTTGTTTCTTAGAAGGACTGCTCAATAGATTTTCATTAAACCTGGGGGGACGTTGGACATGTGGCGAGGAAGAACCCGTTCTACTGTAGTTTGGACTGGATGAATGATGAATGAATGGATTTATCCAGTCTTTCTTTTTTCTCCACTTCCATTCCATTACACCTAAGTCACCTTTTCAGTTTTTGATTAAACTTAGTCGGGAAGAAGAACCCTTTCACTTCATCAAGGAAGAGCTTTCTTGGTATGTTTTTTGTCACTTATGCACAACAACTATTTGATCGGAGTGGATTCCGATAAAATGTGTAAATCTGTTAATTTCTTTTTCCAGCTGCTTTAACATGGTGAGTTAGGATCAAGTCCACGTGGTTCTACTAGATGGATTTAAACTCAGTGGTGGAAGAACATCTCATGAAGAGCCAAACATACATTCAAATACAGATTCATGATTTGTCCTTTAACTCTGTGTTTTTCACGGTTTCAGCCTGCCCATCATCGGCGCTGGGAGGCCTGGTTTGATGAGGTTCGCAATTGATAACAACCGGAAGAATAAAATAAACTGTGGAGGAAAAACCCCGAAAATGTTCAGCATAACGATCTTAATCTCACACTTCAAATTTAATCACACCAAGTTTCAAGTAGCTAATGTTAGCAGAGCGGCTAATGTTAGCAGGGGGGCTAATGTTAGCAGAGCGGCTAAAGCTAGCGACGGCACAGAGCCCTGAAGTCCCTGAACAAAGCCAACAGAGAACATATGATGGACTTAACGAGGCTCACATAGTTTTATTTTCACTTTGAAATGTCATACAATTGGTTGAAGAAACGGAGAGAATACACACACAATGTCGACCAACCGCACTTCCACTGTAATCCTTTAAAATGAGGGAACTGAAAATACACTTCTCACTATGATTTCAAAACTTTAAAGAAAAGAAAAATCGTAACCGGCCAGAATCGTTTTCGCCCTCTTTTCAGGCTTTTTCAGTGTTTTGAATTCATGATGCCACTTGAACGTAGACGTGAAAGACTATTAATTACAGCATGTTAGATACCTTAAGTACTGTTAGTGTTAAACCCACTGACCTTATCAAGGTCACAGACGACGTTATGAAAATTGCACTTAATAAGCAATCCTGGATTTAATCCTTGGAAATGTTCTCGCCATTCTGACACAGCGATGAGTCAAATAAGAAGTGACAGAAAAGGAACAATTGAAAAAGGAGATTAGATAACGTGGCAGGTATGTCCAGATGGTTGTGTCCTTCTGCTGAATTTAAATGAAGCACCTGAGTCGACTGAGTGATGCAAAATAAAAAAAAAATAAAGGATTTGTTTGCCACAATCGATGCAGACTGAGAATCTGCCAAAGCGGAGCAGGACTGAAGCAGATCAATCTGCCGAGTACAAACGGTGTGGTCACGCCGACACATAAATTCCACCACCTCCAGGAGGAATTCTACTCCCTCCAACTCAAATAAGGCTCACAGGCAGCTGCAGAACTCTGCACCAGAACCAAACCACCAGAACATCACGTCGGTTCTGTTATCACAAGCATCCGCTCACATAAACAGACGCCGCGCCAATATTGATATTGCTAATTGAACTAGTTGTGAATCTAATTAATTTTATCGACAATTAGTTTCTAACCCGTCCAAATGTTAATGACTTATATCAACGTTTGATTTCATCATTTCATTTTAACGCACGATAATCTGCTCCTCGGTGTGAATGTTAGCTTGAATTGGGCAGTAAGTAAATCGTAAGTAAATATTAATCCTTTTTTGGAATTCAAAATGATGCAAGAGAACTTTAGATGATTGTTTTTCAAAACACTAGAATCATCACGTCTGCAAATAACATTCAGGAAATCCGCTATTTGTACAAGACTTTTTGTTGCTAGTCTAATTAAATAAGGACTTTGGGCTTTTGCAAGTTTGTCCATATGAGCTGCTTTCATCTCCGGCTCCCAGTCAACAAAGCACAGAGCTAATTTCATTTTTTATATCGTCCTTGTTATTCTCGTGTTCATGCAGAAAACAAAATGAATTGTTATCCCTCCCATATCACGAGCATTGAAATTAAACATTTCATTAATTTCATCTTAAAAATGCCTTCTTCTTCTTATCGGGGTTCCAGTAAATTGTTTGTTCGCTGCCTGCGTTGAATTTATTCATAATCGACGTCTCCTGTTCTCTTCACTCTGAGGACGCAGGATTTTTGGACCAATCATTTGCAATGACATCAATTATGGTAATCTTTGTTTTGCAGAGTGAGGTTTGTTTTAATTAGTCAGGGATGCTCAGCAAAATGAATGTTTTATTGTTTTCATTATCTATAACTACTCTGACTATTAATTAGAAATTAGTTAGTCCATCTGAGATGTATAAAAACATGTGACAAATGATTATTTTCACATTTAATTGGATTAAATTGTAATATTTGTTTCATTTTCACTTACATTAGAAGCATAACGATACAGATTAAAAGAAAACTGAGATAGGAGAGTGTAATATGCAGCGAAGGAGGCCGGCGGGAGTGTCTGAAAGTTTGGAAGCCAAGAAGCTCCCCCACTGAGGATATATTATTCTTTATTATACAAATCTTGTTATACTTTTACTGTAAGAATCAATGGAGGAGGTATATCTCCTATTTATCATATTTACTCTATTTGTTCTTATTTTATTCAGTTGGGGAGCTTCTTTATGAAAAAAAAGGTTTTTGGGACACAACATTCCAACTGTTGGTACGGTTTAGTCCAGATTCTGTGCATATGATTAAACTCCAGGGGACATCTTGACTATATCATATTTGACTCCCTTCGTGGATGTACAACGCAGGGGATTGGCGAATTTGGGGCATTTACCCTTGCTATCGAAGACGACAGCATAGACCTAGTTTAATCCAAAAATCCAAACGTTTAAAGCAGAAATATAGCTAATACTCCTATTCCTCTGATGATTAGTGTCATTTTTTTTCATGAAAAATTGTCAAACACGGCACACGCGGTAGTTTAATGCTTTAAAAACTGCAAGAAGTGTCGGCACTCTCGGACAAAGTTGAGAACAATGGCTTCTCCTCATTGCACCTCCGCCTCCCCTGCTTGCTCCTCTCCTCCCTCTCCGTCAAACTCCTTCTAAATGACGAAGCAATGTCTTCCCTTTCACACGGCCAGGTTTGGATTACTCACCTGTCTCTCCCTGCAGGCCCATTAAAACCCCCCCGGAGAACGGACCCTGCCGGGCCAGCTCTGCATTCATAATGGCCACCACATGAATGGTGGAACAATCTAATTCACTGAGTCCTGAAAATTCCTTTTACCGAGGGGCTTTATATTGATGGATGGCAATTTCACATCTCATTCGCCAGAAGTGGACTTATTGAATATGCAGCTTCTGGGAGGAAGGAATTACAATGTGGTTCCTTTACATTTCACCCGCACCGAGAGAGATGTCTTTCAAGTCCATGCAATCCTCATCGTGTATCACACGTCGCCCTGGGTGGAGCCATTGTGAGGGATAATATGTTTTTAAAAGCTTTCCTTTTCACTCCGCCCAACAACAGGATTTGCCATTCATCACAATTCATTTAACTTCCCGTCAACGAGACAATCGCATTTTGTCCGTCTGCAGAAAGACCTGCAACATCGTTCCGTCACTCATCCACGGAAAGGGAATCGGCGTCTCCTTTTAGCCGTCTCTCCGATCCGTTTCCATCGATAAAAACGGGGTTTGTTAAAGATTCATAATCCTTTCAATCCATCCTTGTTCTTATCACGAAGAGAGCCTTTTAACCCCGGGGGTATTAGCTCCTTTTTAAACCGTCTTCTGTCAAAATAAGAAGACGAATAAAAGAGACTGTCATAGAAATGATTCTCGTATAGATTTGAATGAATAAAGAAACCTTTCCAGCTGACGTGAGACCCTAAAACTCAAACCTCGGTCTCAAGTGGGAACCCCTTCATCTCAGGTTTCAATGATGAATTGAACGTTTCACGGTCAGGATTGTTCTAAACACCTAGCATGTCATTTGGCCACTAGGGTTTTGTAGTTTGATGAAATGGCGATGTAGTGTGAGATGATGGGAGATGTTGTCTCTGTTGTTTAACAGCCACTGTTGTCAGTGATGGTCTGACTGTTTGCAGACAATGCGATGCTTCTTTTCGGTTCATGATTTTTAGGGATCCTCACCAGTTTTTTACCCAATCTGGTAAAAAAGTTCAAATGAAGTTTTCATTTCTGGAAAAAGTCCAGTTCCTCCCTAGATGTCAGAAAAAGAAAAAGACTCCCTCATTGCTTTTATTCCAAACTCAGCTGGCTACTCTGTCAAATATTCACAAGGCCATTCTCAGGAGACTCCCCTGTCATTTATCTGCTTTCCTGTACCGAAGGCCTGGTACTGATGGCTGAATGGTCCAAGGATGCTCTACTTATGACGGTTCCTAAACCTCGGACTGAGTTGGTAAAAAGGCCTTCATGTTTCATTCACCATCTGCTTGGAATAGTCTGCAGAACTAAACTCATGAAACTCAAGGAGCTTCGTGGAATCTTTGGAATCTGAGTCCATTAATATTGAAAAGTTTCAATGGAACCTGAGTTTGTAATCTCCTGCGCTTTGTCGGGTTTGCACGCTGCACCTGTGTCTCATTGCTGCTTTTATGTTGTGTCAGAAACTTTGTGTACTCCTGCAATTTTGGCAGAATCTCTCTTGTAATAGAGATTTTAGTCTCAGGGAGACTTACTTGGTAAAATTATCTAGGAGCATAAAAGCCAGACTTAAGAAAGGAAATACGAGAGGAGGATTTAAAAAAAATATTTTATTCATGAAAAAATAGTCATGACGAGAAAAAGATCGAAATGTTGAGAATAAAGTCGAACTAAATCAGAGGTGAAAGATTTGTTTTTATTCTTTATTTGCAGAATATGGTGGAAACATGGATTGGTATGACGAGCTGAGGCCGTAAAGTATTGCCAAAACTATATAAAAACTGTCCGACTCTCTCAAGCAACAACTTAACGCATGAAGCACAACATTACCTTTTTGAAACTGGGTTTCCTTGGGTTTGGGTTTGTCTGAAATTTCACTGATGATATCTTTAAGGTCTGCTGAGAAGAACTTTTGTTGGATTCATTGCAGCTGTATCTTTCTGACCTTCTGTCGAGTCCAGCCACAGAAACAACAAGCCACCAGCCATTGGTCTCCTGGCACCTTCAGGTCCGGAGCCAACTAGCTTCCTGATGGATGCTACTTCACATGATTCCCTCTCGTCTCTTTTCGTGGGGACCTGGCGAGCTTTAATTGGGCCCCAGAAAGAAGTGTGGCCTTTGGCCACATTGTGACTCTTGGCTCCACGTCCTCATTGCTGCCCAGTGCTTCTGCAACACCATTCAGTGGCATGAAGGTTCTGACGCGCGGCAGCAGAACCTCGTCTTTTCAATACTACAGAGCTACTGTCAGCACTATCTGGTCCCTGGGCTGCCATCCAGCTAGTTCGTTGCTCATTTGGTGGTCTGGTTGACGCCTGTCCCTTTGCTCAACATTGGCAACCAGGCAACAACACCTGACCCCCGCTTCTCTGTTGGCGGACTGGCTGACCTCTGCTCCAAAACTCTGACTGGGTCAACAACTGTCCTTAGTGTGTTGCTGACCTCTACTCCAGACCCTCAGCCTCATCATTATAATTCCCTGAATCCATTTCCACTAGACCCCAGTCCACCCACAGAGTGAAAAGGCCTTTGCTGCTCATGAAAGTTTGTCCCTCAGTACAGCCTCCATAGTAGCTCCACCATCAACCTCAGGCCTCAGCCGTCTCTGTTCTGTGTCCAGACTGTTATGACGACCGGAATCTTTCCATCAAAGGTGGTTCTGTCAGGTTCTGCAGGTCCCTGTTTCCCTTCTTTCAGCCACGTTGTTTTGGATCTTACAAGTCTAGCCATTCTTTTGCTGACCAACAGATGTCGCCTGAGTTCTCCTTCATTCTCCATCACCTGCTAGCGAAACCCACTACACCCCCCCTCCCCCCCTTCTTACCTCACCTGCTCTGGTGTTTCCTGGCCTGCTTAGCCCACATTCTCAGCTGATTCCATTCGCCCTTGTCAGTTTTGTTATTTTATATTTAACCAGCCCTTTCCCATTGAGACTCTGCCGGTTCATCCTCGTCGCTTCGTTGGGTTTTACTCTTTTTGCTTGTTTTTCAGTGTCTTTGTCACGGACCACTCTTCTGTCTCCTGTGGCTGGAAGCCGACTCTTTAATAGTTTCCGCAAGTCATCATGTTGCCTCCCCTGTCATCTGCGTTTGGGTTCTCTCCTGTTTACAGGCATTACCAAGCTTTCATTCTTATTAGCACACAATTACACACCTGGCACTAATGAAGGAATATTGTCCTTCACCATAGTTTTCTTTCTAGCCTCCTGGAGCCGTTATGTCTGGTATTTGCTCTCTTTGCACTCATGTTTTTCTAACTCTACCAATTCCTGGAGGAAATAGCTGGCTCTTGAGCTGGTAAATGCTCCACTATGTTTGCCATCCAGTCTCAAACTGTGCCTGTCTGTCATTTGGTGCTGAGCAGGTAGCATACAGCGGGCTTCTACAGCTTTTGCGACGGAGACAGCATCTGCTCAGCGTGGCTGAAAGCTATTTTTCTGTGTGGTGATGGCAAACTTAATATCATCATTTTCAAAACACTGGCACATTTTTTTCATGCTCATACCATCTGATTTGTAGAGATATTGATTACAGCAGCTATAAAGTAGCGGTGATTTGTCAGAACTGGCGATCATTTTGTTCTGCGGGAGTTTTCGGCGTCCCTCCGCCTGCAGCGGACAACACCGCATTAAGTTAAGGACCCTCAATAACACAAAGCATCTGCTGTCTGCTGCTGGATCGACCCCCGCGTCCTTGCTCCCGTCCTTCCCTCCCCGGCGGGTTCAGTCTCCATTCTAAGCCATCATTTTTTTGCACAGTGCTAGCATGGATACGCCCGCAGGCTAGTCTGGTCAATGTTCCCTCTTACGCGGCTTCATCAGCGCTCCGGTGTGTTTCTGCTTCCCACCAACCCAGCCGGCAATCCACTGACCTTTCTCTCCTGTCTTCTGCTCCATCAGGCAAAATGGGTTCTCATTAATAGTTCATGGCTCCTTCCGTCACCCTGTTTGTTACGATGATTCACCTCCATTTTTTTCCTGTTCTTCTCATTTTCAGGTGCTGTGCGCTCATTTACACAGGAGCCTTTCTATTAACCCTGGGATGTACGGCCCTCCTCTCAAGTGCCCTCCGCCATCCTCTTTCATGCCGCCCCTTCTTCCATCTGTCCGTCTCTCTGCCATTTTCAGTCTCGTTCTCCCCAATTTATTACCACTTTAATGGAATTCTCACATTTCCTGTCTGCATCTGTATAAATTCAATTTGTTGTTTACATTTTTTGTTCTTTGCCTTTTCCTCTGTACGAGGGTAATTACTGGTGGTAAAAAAACAAAAGAGTAGCCTTTAGGGGAAGACTTTTATGAGGCACAAGATTGAAGGTAGAAAAAGGAAAGGGCAGTGAGAGAAAAAAAAAGGGAGAGACTGATTCTGGGTAATTGTTCCAATGCTTGAAATGTAATGTTAAGGAGAAAACAGGACAGGAAAGCATTTAGCACCCCTTAAGTAAGGGTGCTAAATGGAAACTAGATGCTGGTCTCAACGCTAAAATGAAGACAACAATCGTTTGCTGATACAAACTTTTCATTATATACACGTGTTAACACAGAGAAACAGAAATAGTCTGCATAAAGAAGGGGCAATATAGTTGGATCATGTGATCTTTAAATCGTAGTTTTCAGACATTAAAACAGCCTTTGAAATCTCTGCGAACACAAACCGTCCCTCACAGAACACACACTTACAGTCGAGGATTTAAGCGGGAGAACGATGAGCTAAATTGTCGTCTTTGCTTTGATCATTTTGACACGCCGTCCCAAAGAGGAGCTAAAGACCGATAATTATAACCACATAATCTATTTTAGAACTTCATCTCCTGCATAAGCAATCATTTAGATCATAGTCATAATACTTGGACTGTGACTCTACTCATGTAAAGTTATTTATGGATATACATATATATATATATATATGTGTGTGTGTGTGTGTGTATATATTTGACGGATTCTTGAATGAGAAGTCAAAAGTGTTAATTTATTCAGAATTCAGGAATTATATCAGTCTACACTGTAAAAAACATTGT
The DNA here is from genome assembly GCA_037951165.1 of Lophius americanus. NCBI lineage: Eukaryota > Metazoa > Chordata > Actinopteri > Lophiiformes > Lophiidae > Lophius > Lophius americanus. The sequence continues at coordinate 5,510,567 of JBBDHG010000056.1, forward strand.
TTGATTTCTTCAAAAAATAGTATTTATCCATCAACCTTATAACGTGAAAATGATCGTGTTATTAAGTGAAAATGATATCGTAAAAACATGAGCCTTATCACATTATCACGTAAAAATCCTCATCTAAGGGAAAATGATCACGTAGTACTGAATTTAAAAAAAGAATTCTGGCATGACATCAAAGCACTGCCGTATAAAACTAAACTTACTTTGAACAAACATCTTATTTCATCATGATAAGATTATCCAGCTAATATTGAGTCAGATTTAACCAGCAAAGATAGAGGTGTAAATAATAATAACTCCATCAGGAGAAGGGAAACTCAATTTTCAGTAAGTCCGTTTTGAGTTTTCATTCCACAATAATCACAATAAGCTACAATTTTGCCATTTTTGTCTTATTTTAGGGCGTGTTGATGGCCTTTGAGTATGTAGACTTTATGAATTCTAGCTGGTGTTATGTTTTGGTTCAGGCTTGCTCAAAGGAGCAGACTCAGAGAGGAATGATGTGGTTTTAGAGTGAACTTCGGTGGACTGAAGGGAATTGAGGAGGTCAGGCTGAAGGTTGATGGTGATTCGGATCTGACTGAGCTTAAGATGCCTGATGAGTGAACAGAGAAGCAGCTGAGGTTGATGCTGCAGCGGTCCGGAGAACTGGGAACAAACAGCTGGGGGGGGGTTAGGATTAATATGATTAACTGTTATTACTATTATTACTATTATTATGATTATTATTATATGCAGCAGCAGATAGGATGATTGTGAACAGGTGTGCAGGGATTCAGGTGTGTGTGGTCACAACCCTGACAGAGGAGAGATAGAGGAGGGACAGAGGGAGACAGAAAAACTCCAGGAGGAGATTTATTTTAATCATTATGAAACAATCTGATCATGTGTCAAATATGAGCATGTGAAGATGGAGAGATTTTTTAAAATGAGTTAAACTATACTAGGCATTTATTCATGAAATTCACGATCAAATGTTTACATGTCAATATTATATTCTGGATGTTGATTGGTTAAGAAGGACGTCCTCCTTTGGATTATCATTTCCTGTGTTTTGGCCAATAACAGAACAGATCGTTAAAAATTCAAAAAAGAAGCAGATTGAAATACATAAAATTAATCTAGTAGGTCCCGCCTCCAGAGGAGGATAAGTAAGAGGAAGTCTGTCCTCCTCTGCTCTCCACTTCACCAAGTTGAAGAGTCATCTGAAATCCAATGATATAAAAAGTAGATAAAAAATGGTACTAAAATTTCTTAATGGTATATTTCAAACCTTTTGATCCCCTCTAGAGTCTCAAAGACAGGAGAGGACCAGCCTCCTCTGACGTACCTAATAATATTTAATTTCACACTAGCATGGCTGTTTGTAGCAGCGTAGCATCGTACAAACAGCGTATTGAAAAAAAATGTCAAAGTAAGAAATAAATAAAATGCATTTTGTGTCCTGCAATCACAGCACAACACCAACAGATACACTATAATAATAGTTAGAATAATAATAATAATTATTGGGTTCAATTGCAGGGAAAAAGTCAAGCGGAGGTTACAACATGAAAGGCGGCCATCTTTGTCCAGAAGGATATCGTGTCTGGGGTGGAGGCAAAACCATCAGAGCCGGTTCGGCCGGGATTCTCCTGCAGCAGACAGATACAGAGAAACCAGAAGAGCGGCTGATGAAGCAAAAATCCCTGGTGGTGGGCGGAGCTTGGGAGAAGCCATGGAGAAGGACTAAGCTCTGGGTAATGACTGAAAGAATGATGTTAAGGATACAAGTGGCTGAAACGAGCTTCCTTCGTAGGGGGTTTTGACTCATCCTTTAGTGATAAAGTGAGGAACTCAGACATCTGGAAAGATCTTGGAGTGGAGTTGCTGCTCCTTCACGTCGTAAGGAGCCAGTTGAGGTGGTTCGGGCATCTGATTAGGATGAACCCTCTGGACGCCTCCCTCTGGAGGTTTTTCAGGCATGTCCTGCTGGGAAGAGACCCCGAACTCACTGGAGGGACGATGTAACTCATCTGGACTGGGAACGCCTCTGGAGTACCCAGGATGACCTGGAGACTGTTGCTTAGGAGAGGGATGTCTGGAAATCCCTTCTTAGCCTGCTGCCACCGCCACTTTGACCAGACCCCCGGATAAGTTTTGTCCCATTGTTGTCCTGTTTTAAGAAATTCCTGATGGTATGGTAGATGGTCCCCGGGGACACATTATCTATAGGAAGACAAGTTGCTATATTGTATAAAAATAAATCTATTCCACAAAGAATAAGGGTTGAATGGTGCCTGAATAAACCTGGGAACACACTTAAATGAAGAATCCACAGGCATTCCTTTTGATATTGCTGCGATGGAGTTAGTAATTTTGTGACGCTTAATTTCTTTTGAGACCAATAAATTGTGGTTTGACCATGATGGATGGATGGGAGCGGATTTTTTAATTTAACTGGTCGCTCATTTTGGAAAATCCTCGCACTGGCTGGCATACTTATCGAGTGCCAGAAAAAAGATTAATCGCTGTTCTGTCTCCGTATCTGTTTTAGGAAGCTGACGTATCGTCCTTCTTCATGAGTTTACACAAGATGATGCCTACCTGTAAAATACTGTAATGCCCTTATTTCACATTTACATTTTCAGTTTTTTTGGGAGTGGGGGTCTGCTGATCAAAAAAGAGACCTTTCCTTTCAGATGACGCAAATGCGGCAGAGGATGCTGCGGCTAAGACAATTCCTTATTATCCCTGACTTGTCTCACATATGATAATGTGTAATGTCTTATATTCAATTAGTGTGTTCTATAACAAACTACAAAGGTAAAGAAAACATATACGATAATAAAACAGAAAATACTTAAAAACACAGTCACATTAACTTAAAACCTTTGACTGAGTCATGTCTATAAATAACCCACCTGAGGGTCTCAGGTAGTATTCAAGTGATATAAGTTCTGGAGGAAACCCTCTAGCAGTGGTCAAAGTAATCATTAAAACTTTCAAATCTGTCCTGCAGCTAATGAAGCTATTTTAAAACCCAGTAGGATGATTTCTGTCTTGTTATGAGTCTGACTGTGGCATTATGAGCCCGACACAATCAAACGCCCCCCGAGAGTTCCTTCTGTGAGACCATGTTCACCAACAGACCGATGAAAAAGCCTCCACATGGCAACAAGAAGACATGCTTCAAAAAGAAAACAGGCACAGTCCAGTAATTATCCAAACTCACTCTCTAGGTAAACTTTGACCTGCTGCTTAAGAATAATAATAATTATTATTTCAGAATTTTTCTTTAAAAATGATGGTAACCATATATAAGACATTATGGTAAATGACCATGAAAAAACCCAGATAAAATGTCACCCTGTTCACAGTTACGTAGCTAATGATATAAAATGAATTTTTTGATACATACCATATTTTTTAGCATCTTCTGTCTGCAAAGTCTGACATTTAGACGGAATGATAGTTTAACTGTAATGACTCACCATTATGATATTCTTCTGCTAGTTTTACAAAGGTTTGTATTTTCAGATTGTAACTCTATATTTTCCACATACTGTATTCTGACCATAAATGAAAAAGTTTTGTCCTGTTTCTTGAAGATATTTACCGTATCTACTGAAGTTATGTACTGTTTGGAGTTTAACTGTATTCTACTGTTGCCGTTTGATAATTTTTCACTGTCATTTATACCAACATTTTTGATTTAACGTAGTAGGGTTGATAAAAGTTTTTAAAAAAGAAAGGTTTTAATGTAACAAACTAGGTGTAACCACGCTGAAATTATTTGTTTTTTCAGGGGGATCTATGAATAGACAATAGAATCAGATTTCTTTTTTTCTTTTTCTTTTTTTTACAGTGAAACCACTTGATGCAAGAGGGAGATGTTGAGATGGTGCACATACTGTAGCAAGCTGTTTAAGGACCCAGTCAACCCCCTAAGGATCGCACAGACCCGACTAAATCCAACCAATCCCTCAGTCCCCACATCTGTTATCACCCAATCAATAATCTCTGGCCCTCATTCAATTTGACAAGCATCTACATGGAGAGAAAGGCAATGGCTTAGCACTGACGGGTATATGATATTGACCGAGGGGAGATAAGACTCAGCCTATTCAATCATGCAGGGGAGATTGGGCTGGTGAGGTATGGAGCTGGAGCCAATCCAGAGCGTCTGCATAGCCACTCAAGCAAAAGGCTGCCATAATGAAGAGTGTGAAGGAGCTGGGGAGCAAACAAACCGGCAAATTTGTCTTTCCTATTATGAGGAGAGTTTGATTGAAAGCAGGAATGAGCCTGTGTGTGTGTTTTAATTTTTTCAGAGTCGGAGCGAGAAACGGGGGGATCAGAAAAGAGCGTGAGTGTTTTGCCGATGTGAGTGTAAGCATGGATTCTTGAGTCAGCTCAAAATTATGTATTTGTACAATCTTTGGTTATTATAGGTGGATTCAAATTCGGTTACATTTTAATCATGTACAGATATACGGCGGTGAGACCGTGAGGCGGTGAGGCCGTGGGGGCGGGGCTTGCTGTTTAATGTATCAGCAAGACCAGCATTTCTCAAGTCCTCTTATGATAGACACAATCTGGAGTCACTGCTGTCTGAACTTTACAATGTGACTTACTATCAGTGGGAAATCCGAGACTAGGATTAATGAAAGGCAGACACAAAGCTCCTGATCCACGGCCCATCACTGCTCTAGTTCTCCATGTAAATTAGGCTTTAAAAGCTAATTTTGCACAGATGTTAATTAGAATTGTAGCTGACTTGCATTGTCATTACTTGAAATTATTGGCCTCTCCTTCTCCTATGATATCCAAACCCTGTCAAAAGCCATACCCCGAAATTTCACTTCTAATCTTCGATTTACACTGATCTTTCCCAGCTGTTTTTATGCTAGCAGCAAGGTAAAGACTTTCTGGCACTTTTGCACATTTCATCATCACTTGTGGAAAAAAGGGATTCTATGGAATTTTCAAGCCAAGACCGGATGTCGTTTTGGATTGAAGACTGAAGAATCCTCTCGGATGAGAGGTGAAACGTCTTGAAGCCAAAACAGATATTACATGAATAGTTTTCAAATTTTACACCCCGTAAACCTTCATGTGAGGAAGAGCTGGATTTATTTTGGGAAAGGTCCGTTGCATATATCCACCACTAGGAGGGGCCATAATTTTTCAACCATTGGTTTGATTAAGTCCAATTCCAACCATTAAGTCCACTGAAGCAAGCAAAATCAACTTGCTTCCGTCCAACCAGTATGTATATACTGAAGAGTAAGGGGTCAAGGATGTAGCACTGGGGGACACCACATGTCAAAGGGTCCACAGAGGGGGAGGTATTAACAATTGCTGTTGAGCAAATCCTACTCTGTTTCTAAGATTATTTTGGGGTTATATTAAAGCATGTGAGGATTTACAAAACAGAATTATGTAACTTAATAGAACAAAAAAGGGAAAAAAAAAGTTTAATAAGGGTGAAATAGTTTTCTAAAAATGTGTTTTACCAAAACTTTGAGCTAATATAATTCAAATGGACAATTTCCATGATAATTTTAGTGTAGTCAAATATTTTGTTCACTTGTCAAAAACATTTTTTTTGTCCTTTCTTGGTAAGTTCAGTGTGTCTGAGATATTCATTTAATACATTTAAGAACTAAATTTAAGAACTACTAGTTAAGAATTTTTCCATTTTGTTTTCTGTGTGAGGAAATTAAAGAATTGAAATCAATTCAAAACAGTTAAAGTGATTAGAGAATTAATTTAAAAAAAGGTGGCTATAAATAAAGACGTCTTCAAATAATTCATCATGTCAAACTAATGTAAATAAGTGTTTAAATGAAAGCTGTGCACATATTTTATAGCCGTGAAAGAAAGTGAAATAGTTAAAAACGAATCTGTGATCTACCTGTTGAGCCTTTGAGAAATAAGAAAAATGACGTCTGTGATTGATTAGTTGTGCCTGCAGGAGCCGGAAGGGGGAGCCCGTGCGCACGATACTTGATTCTCAAAGAAGATGCGGGGGAAGAAGTGTCATGTCGAAGTACCTTTATTGATATTTTGACTCTTTCAGGTATGTAATATTTATGATGTGGAACTTTTAAATGTGTTTTATGAACTTGCTGAGTGTTTTTGACGGTTTATTTCAATGTTAAAACTCTTAACTGGTGGACTTTTAAAGCAGCTAGCTTAACTGGTTCTCTCATCCAGCGTCAGGTGTAGCTTCTGGTTGATACGTCATACATTCTGAGTTTTGTAATTTTCTTTAACAGTAAGAAATAGTTGTTTGTGGTTTTTAAGTGTGTGTGTTAAGTTCACTATGGCTATGCAAATTTTGGTAGTTTTTAAGTATGTGTGTTTAGTTTATTATGAATATGCAAATGTTTCTTGTTTCTAAGTGTGTGTCGTTCATTTTGAATATAGTGTGTAGTTTATTAGGAATACCGTTGGGTGTTTGTTTCTAAAGGAGGACATATTTTATGTCTACCTGTATTTTATTTGGAATAAATTTAAAGATGGAGAATTACACCTAAAAAAGTTAGAACAGGGATATTATGGAATCGTCATCGTTGCCACGTCCGCATCAGATCCATCGTGTTAGTGCGATAACTTCAAAGATATTTCTAGGAATATCTTCAAACTTTATACCCACATAGATCTTAGAGCGAGGAAGAACTGATAAATTGCTTTTGGATATTTCTGATATTCCGAGGGGGAAGCTGTATCCCCATAAGTTATCCAACCTTACTTTCCCAACCATTGGTCCAGTTCAGTCCAAATTTGGTTCATATGTATCAACTTGAGGAGATCTATCTTTTATATATCGTATTTCACTCTAATAATTCCTATTTTACACAACGGTGCGATTTGTTTTGTTTTTTTAATAAAAATACTTTTTCGGACATAAATTCATAACCGTTGGCCAAGTTTAGTCAAAATTTGGTGCATATGAATTGATTGGAGGAAATCAACCATGCACATATCTTGCTTTAGTCTAAAAACGCCTATTTCACACTATGTGGAACATTTTATAAACGAATAATACAATGGACACAACCTCACATTTAATTTTAGTTCAATCACGACATTGCTTGTACAAAGCAGTGGACTCGGGGCTTTTGGGGATTGACCCTTGTTTTCCGGGAAGAAAGTCTAGAGCTAGTTTCAATTTATGTTTATTTATTTATATAGACTTCATTTAATTTTACCTGTTAAAAAGAAAGTGAAAAATGCAAAAGAACACAACTGTTTATTTACCTACTAAAGAACGTATGACATGCAAAGTTCTATTTTCCCTCCATCCTTCTGTTTATATATCAGTGTATTATTAAAATGTGTAAATCAAACACAAATGTAAGTCACAGCGCGACTAACGGAATCAAACAGCAGAGGAAAATATTCTGCGGGAGTTCGATGCTCAGAACTCTGTCCAGGCAGCTTGCAGCGCCAACATTAGTTGCCAGCCAATTTTACACAACCTCCATATCTACTTTGGAATGCTTACAACATTCAGGTAACAAGTGTGCAATAATTTCCTTGCCGTTGATTTAAAAGATTTTGATTCCATCAATTTTTTTATCATAGCATGTAGCAATCTGGATGCATATTTTTATATATTTTTTCAAATTAGCTGCGTTACTAGCTCTCTCTCTCTCTCTCTCTCTCTCTCTCTCGCGCTCTCGCTCTCTCTCTCTCTCTCAGTCTGTTCCTCTCTAAAGTCTCTCCCTCTTATCCTGCTGATTTCTGGCAGGAAGAACATGGCCCACCGTCGTCCCCTGCGGGTCCCAATCAATGTTAAGTTAATGAGTCACTCTGGAGGTGAATAAAGGTTTAGTGTGTGTGGATGCTTCATCAATATGTTGAGCAGTTGTTGTATATTTTACAATCTGGTTCACTTTAAGAAGGCATTGTGGAAAAGTGGCCTGATATTGTGTGTTTTTTTTATTGGCCCATAAACTGTTGAAAAAGCCAAAAGGTCAGTGAGCTCAGGCGGATTTAAGATAAGATTGTTTCGATACTATCGATTTAACTTCTAGGGTGTTTTTTTGTCAAATAGTGTCTTTACACCTGACACAATGTGCTGATGTCAGTTGCCTTTGTTGGAGCACACTACCTAATTTTCAAATGGAAAGAATTCAAAAGAACTTGTTAGGTAACAGTTCCATTTAATGGGGATCTTAACTCACAGGGGCACCAGACTAAGAAGCCCTTCGTCATCTGAGCTCCATCACTTTCTCCTCGCCATCAGGGTCATCCTGATTTAAGTGCTGCTTTTTAAGTCTTTCAGACGTAACTGTCTCGGTCATTTTCTTATTGAGAGAAATCTGTGATGATGATGCTGACAGTGAAGTCCACCACTCGGAGAAAAAACACCAGATTGAAGAGGTCATCTGGTTCTTCTGTCCACTCGTATAGAAACCGCCTTGTTATCTTCCTGAAACGTCAGGGATATTTTGGAATCCTCATCGCCGCCGCAGTTCCCTTCGTGTCAACGTGATAACTCAAAAACGATTTCATATTCTATCTATTATATATGGTGTTTTACTATAATTGTTCAATTTTACTCACTAGGGGGAGCAAATTCACGAAAGACACTGGCTCGGGGGATGATCATAAGAATAAACTATGAATGGACAGATAAACATTTTCTTTCTTATTTCTGTTACATTATTTCCTGGCACTCTCAGTATCAATGCTCTAGAATCGACATAATAACTTGATGTAACTTGAATGACCATCAGATGATATTATTGGGAATCATCACAGAAGATCTTAAAATGCCTGGACCTCCATCAGACAGGAGAACTGAACAACCAGATGTCCTTCAGTCTTTAATTTTCAAATGAAAGATGTTTGAGAGGATGATTTCGTTGCACGGTCTTCTTTCTTTGTGAACAAACATCTTATGGTCTGCTTGGCTCTTTGTTGGAGCTTCTCGCTTCTTTGCAGATTTCTTGCGAGGCCACGGCCATAAACACGGCGGCTGAACTGCTTTGTCTTCAGAGTTTGACTCTCGGAAAGTGAGCTGGAGCCGAGCCAAATGTTCGGTCAGGGCCATCTCTTTAAATAAGACTGCGAGACAGCTGAATGGATAGTTAGATAATGATCTGGGCTTCAGCCAAGCTCACTCGCTGTTGAATTAACTGGATGCGTGTAGATGAAAGAAGATGAGGCGTAGGGATCGCCTCAGGTAATTAATCTCTTCCCGCTGTCTGCAGAGTACACCGTCTTATCAAAGCGTATGAACAGAGGACAAACATCCCTAAGTCTCATGAAGGCAAATTAATACAGGTCAAAGTCGGATACAAAACAAGCCTAGATAATATTAGAAAACGTAGAGAAGTGAGATGGTAGATAATCTTTTCAAAACTTATTCTGAACTCTACTCTTAAATTATTACCCCTGGGATGAACATTAATCCTCATTACAGAAATGAACTTTCATTTTGAAACATCAGTTTTTATTAGTCAGCCCATGTGTTTTCAGAGAGTTCCGACGGGCTCTGTGTCTTCAGATGCATTATTCAATGAGACAGAGCCCTCTTATATATCTCTTATGGCTGATATGGAGTTCACTCAAGAGGGGTTTGAAATGCAGACTCAGGAAAACATGCTTGTAAAAATAATTCCTTGTTGTGCGATGAATATCTCGCTCAATGGACTGCTGTACATATGAGTGTTTTTCAACAGCAGCTATTCATGTTTCTACCTTCATGCTTTCAGCCTTTTTAAACCAGATGGTAAAACATAACAACATATTCTTCTAGTTGTTGATCGGTGCCGAGAGGTCAACTTTGATGATATCGGAAATGGGTTGATCAGCCTCACTTGAGGCCGGGTTCATGCATGCGGCTTAAACGCAAACCAAGCATTTGCGACCACGGCCCCAAACATCTCACAAGTAAACCAGAAAACACAAAGCTTGCAATTTGTAACACCAGTAAGGACAAAATAAGGATCTCCTCAACTCCAAATACGTTTGGCACAACAAACTTTATCTTTAAAATTTATCAAACCGGGGATCGTAGCCGGAGCTCAGAGCCGGGGTTATGATTTAGGCCAGTTTTGGGCATTTGAATTGACTCAAAGAGATCTATCCTGTATACATCATATTTCAGTCTAATTGTTCATACTTACTCACAAGGAGGAGCTTTTTAAAGGAAAACACTGTTTTTTGAGCAGCCCTTTTTACAGCCCATATACTCTAGAGTTATTTTGTAAGATTGATTAAGTAAGACGTCTTCACAAACTCATTATTGTATTGCAGTTGACATGCCAACCACTCCTGTTTCCAGCGCGGAGCAGGTGAAATACATCACGAAGCTCGACTCATGATAAGCTGCTTTACTTTGGATTAAGGTGTCAAAAAGGATTCCATCTTGGACATACATGTAGCAAGCCTGTGGCTAGTGAGGAAAACTTCAAATGAAACGGCTGAACGTATAATGAAAATCAGAAATATCAAGAGGGTATATGTGGCTGTTTGTGAGGTTTGCTCATTGACCATGAAATTGTGTGAGGGAGGTGGGGGGGTGGGTTTAGCACCAACAATCAACTTTTCACTGGCAGAAGGGGAAAACTTTATCTACGCTGCAGGCTTGTGATAATTTAAGTCTGCTGAGATCAAATCTCTCATCCCTCTTTTGGCCTGTTTTTTTTAAGATATAGTACCCCCTCTCACCGCATACATTGGTCCCCTTACATCTCACACTATTTATCCATACAGGTCGTTTTATATATTGAGTATTGGAGAAAAATAGGTCTATGCTGTCATCCCCAACATCATGGATATATCCCTGAAAAGTCCCCAATCCCCTGCATTGTACAAGCAAGCCCTCCTGAAATTAAATTACCCTTTGTCAAATTAAATGAAATAACCAAACAAATAGATCTGTAGAGTATTACAGTAGAGTCACATTATGAGGCATTCAATCAGGGGATTGCTTGTGTAACGCAGGGACTTTGGGGCGTGTTAGTTATTCAAAGGACCCTCTAACTTGAAAATCAATACACCCGACCACATGACCCATCCCTGCATGTTGTGATTCCACAGGTTGGCGGCTCCGAAAAGCTTATTTGGACTGAGCGGAGCCCCATGGAAAAGGTCCGGCCACTAGATGCTCACCAACATGCTCCACGCAGGTCTGGCTCCAGAAGGGTAAATGGTAAGTAGACTGTACTTACGTAGCACTTCTCCAGTCTGCTCAAATATTCAAAGCACTTTTTACAACACAAGTCAGCATTCACCCATTCACACAGACATTCATACAGTGATGATAGAGGCTGCCATGCATGGCGCCACCATCTCATCAGGAGCAGTAACCATTCACGCCATCATTCACACACCAATGGAACAGCCATTGGGAGCCATTTTGGGTTCATTTTCTTGCTCAATGGTACCTTGACATGTAGAGCAGAGAGGCGGGGATCGAACCAACAACCCTCGGTTAAGTTGACGGCCGCTCTACCCCATGATCCACCAGTAGGAGGGTGTCCTTTCTTCCTTACTCATGGCAAATTTTCACAACCTCCTTGTCGCCTATTTATTGTTTAAAAAAAAAATTGCTCTTAGTTTGATGCGTGCCCGGAGACCACTTTGCCTTGGGAGTGCATACCAGCGGATAAAGTCCCCGACAACACAACTCTCAGCATCACAGAGGCACACAAACATCACCACCACCGCCTTATTAAGATATGAGTTCATACTGATAATAGTCCTATTAAAATCTAAAAAAGAGCACGTCCCAATTCTCACACTAAAGACTAATATCTGATTGAAGGTCATTTTCATGTATCTACTTTGTTCCTATTAGTCTGCCTGTGCTGGGGCTGGATGAGGTTTTAAAAGCCAGCCAGCTGTCATTGATAAGTATTTCACTGCATGCTTTGCAGCGTTTTCTGTATGTTAGAGACAAAATGTTGCCTTTGAATCTTCTTTCATTCTTCTAGCTGGAGGACAATAGCTCAGGGATTTCCGAGAGTAAACATTTTTGCTTTGTTAGAAAATGAAATGAAAGAATGCGTGCATAGAGAAAACGGCCTTAGCAGGCGTGTGTCTGCATTATAAATGATAGATTAGATTATAGAGTAGACTCCTTTCACGTTCAAACGCAGTCCCTCCTGACTCTCATCACCAGATTGTTCATTGCAGATATTTGGGCACTCCTGGTGACTTAGAATTAGTGAAGCGAGTTACTTTGCTTCCATTTGCTCACAGATCACGCATAAACTTCTTTTCCCGCCAGCCAGATCCACCCCAAAGCCAGGCGAAGTAAGTGACTGCTCAGGGCCGCCATGGTTGCCAGGGTGACCCCCAAGCTAATTTGGAATAAAGAATTAAATTAGCTTTATTATTCACGGTCCTTTATGCTGGCCATTAAATACGGAAACATTAGTCTGTGTACATTTTTTGGTGGACATACAGATACAAACAAAATGGAAAACAGTACTGCTGGAAACCGTTTTACTAGTTTCCTTTGCCAACGAGGTTGGGAGGGGGGTCATGTGATTAGCTGGATGTTATGGTCTGTGAGTGGAAGCCAGTGCATCCGGATGGAACCGTTTGTGTGGGCATGCAAACTCCACACAGAAAGGCCCCAAGCTTGCAGAGATAGATTTGAAACTGGAACCTTCTTGCTGTGAGGCATCTCTGCCACCATAGTGCTTCAAACAGGCAACAATTACAGATTGTTACTTATTTGGTGTAATTTAGTTATGCCAGTGTTTCCCATAGGTTGAGAATTTAGCTGCACAGCATGTGATGGATAGGTACACTAATAAATTAGTCAAAAAAAGTGTATCACTTAATCCATTTATTGCAAATGAATAAATATCTTATGGCAACATAAATAACTATTTACAAATTAAAATAAATGACCATTTGCAAATGAATAAGCCCTCTCATTAGCTTATTTCAACATGAATAAATACAAGCAAATAAATAACTATTACATATCAAAATGAATTTCAATTGGTGAATCCAATCGTGCACTTACTCTATTTCATAGCTCAAAATAAATAACAAATGACTATTAGAGGCTCTGGGGTTGGACTCAAGGTCGGCAAAATATATGAACCAGTGGATAAGATAATTATCTTTTCGAAGTGAAAATAAAAGTTTTTAAGATTTGTTCAATCCAGTATATGTTATATGATGGCTTAGTTCATCAGGAGATGCATATAAATTTGCAGTAACTTATCTTGTGCCCAACGTATTTTTATTTTTTTTATCTTTAGAGACTTAAGGACCTCTCGTTGTTCACCTGTTTTTGTCATTAAAAAAAAACTTTCAGCACAGCGTCTCATTAACAAACAATATCCATTTTAACTGAAAAATAAACTATATGTAATATAATTTATTTGTTCACTTTTTTATTGTTCTATTCTGGTCACACAGTTAATGCTAATTCCAGTAGCATGTATAAGGCAATTCCATCTATCTATTAGCATTAAGCTAACAGGCCAAGCGTTCATTATTTTTTTCATATTTTTCTGAGCCAGTAAACATTCAGACTCAACCTGGAAGCCTTCATGTCTCATTTGAAGAACTGCTTATCTCCCGAGGTGAATACTATCGTTCAGGGACAGCAGAATAAAAGGACAAAATTAAACTGCAACCGTCAGCTGTTCCCTTTGGTCCGTAGGTCTGTGTGCATCTACCGGGCGTGTCTTAATTTACCTGGGCGAACCGCCCAACTAAAGCCTTTGTATGGGAAACACTACATATATAAGGAGAATTTCTCGGAGACCATGATTGGTTCATTGAATTTTTGATCATCTTAACTATTGACATTAGCTTCATTGGATTCAAGGATTTCACCCATTGGTAGTACCTGTTGAGTCTTAAAACACTGCACTTGAACTTGAATCGCAAATGTAATGGATAATAATCAAGTCGTCCAGAGGACGACTGCACTTGGCAGGGAAACGGAGGAAAACTGAATTGACCCCAGATCTTCGAAGCAGATTGTTGAGACTGTTGAACAGCCTGAGAACCTGATGCATCATATCTTCACTTTGCTTCACTCAGGAAGAGGAACATTCACCACTTGGCCACGGCTACGTCACTCTCATTCTTGCCTCATTGCACTTCACTGTGCTCTCACTCTTATATTTACGTTTTTGTTCCTTCATGCCTATTCCTGTCTTAATTCTCTCATTATCTTCATCTCTCCACTTCCCATCAGGCCTTATGTTGGGCTTTGCTGAGGAGGTAAAGTATTGGGCTCCATATGGGTGAGATTCAGCTAACATCTGTTAGCATACTCTCCCCCAATTGACAAGATAGCTGGCCATTATATCACGTAAAAAGTCACGGAGGGCCATTAGACCCCTGCTGCTACACTCACACCGACTAGACCCCCACACACACACACGCACACACACACTCTGGCTCCTTATCTGTTCTCAGTGTTTTGTTATTTCTTCTTCCATTTGCCCATTTTCTTCTCCCTTCTTGTTCTTTTTCTCTAATTATATTTCAAAAAAAGTTCCAGCGCTGCAGCTTGTCATCTCACCAGTTCCCTGCCACTTTTTTTCCTTTTTAATGTAATTGTCTCCCTCACCCTCTCTCTCTTTCTCTCTCCCTCTCTTTCTCTCTCCCTCTCTCTCTCCCGCTCTCACGCGCACTCATAAATAATCTCCTGCTGATTAGTCTCATGACCTTGATGCTGCAAAAACAATTACTGAGTCAGCATCATGCTAATTATGTGTTTACAACGTTCCCCGGTGCGATGAGGCTCACGGCTTGACTTCTATATCCTCTGCAGACGTGGCCGCTTGTCATTTATAGTATTATATACTTAAAGCTAATCTCTATATACCACCCTTGCTATATTTATGAGGAAATAGTCATTGCTTTCCAAACAAGACTTTTTTTTTTTGTTTTTAATCAAGTGTGGCAACCTTTAATTCCCTTGTTATGGGCAGGAATATATTTGGGTTTATGGTGAAAGGAGACCATCGCTCTAAGTGTCCATTCTAAGTCAAATCCTCTGCTGAGAAAGCCAACTAGCATGTCCTGGTAATAAAAATGCTTTGCGGCAAAATAAATTAAAGCCCTCCCAGCTTTTGTCTCTTCCAGACCAGTTATAACATG
Source organism: Lophius americanus (assembly GCA_037951165.1). NCBI lineage: Eukaryota > Metazoa > Chordata > Actinopteri > Lophiiformes > Lophiidae > Lophius > Lophius americanus. The sequence goes on from JBBDHG010000056.1 coordinate 5,525,660, forward strand.
ATTGGGATGTTGGGGGCATTTGAGAATCTCTCCAGCTGGTCAAAACAACACAAGGTATCAGATGCACACATTGAAATACCATACTGAGTTGGAAGTATCTACATCAGTTCCTTGATTATTTATTCAAAATTTTCACCTGAGGCAATTTTAAACACTTTTGGATGAAAACTGGGTCACATTTTCAGAGGAGGGGAGCATATATTTGAAACTATAATACCGATCAGACGGGGACAGGCCAACTAGGCCTACCTAGTTGGCCTACCTAGTTGGCCTGTCCCCGACAGCAAGGGTATAGCCCCGGAAGCCCCGAACCCCTGTGTTGAACACGCAATCCCCCTGATTGAGCTGAGACTAAATGTGATGTTATGTCCGAAAAACAGTGTCTTTCAAGAAGAAGTTCCCTTTAGAGCACATATGTCAGAGTCGCGGCCCGCGGGCCACATCCGGCCCGCGAGAAGGTTTTTTACGGCCCCTGGGATGATCTTGATTTATTATTAGAACCGGCCCGCAGACCGCAGCAAGCCGGCAGCCCGCAGATCTTTTACACGCACCAATACTACATTTCCCACAATGCAACGGTGACGCACCGAGCAGTAGGCTGCTTCATTTCAATATTTATTGGCACAGCAGTCGTCAGCATCACAGTAAAATTAACTTTCAGATACCCATCAAAAATGGCAAAACGGAAGGTGGACACTGAGAACCGGGGGTTTCAAACAAGGTGGGAGTCGGAGTATATGTTCACGGAGGTAGCTGGAAAACCTGTGTGTCTTCTGTGTGGAGAAAGTGTGGCGGTACTGAAAGAGTATAATCTGAGACGACATTATGAAACGAAACACGCGGACAAAAACAAGAATATGGACATGGAACAAAGGCTACAAAAGGCAGAGGAATTAAAACGAGGCCTCAAATCTCGACAGGCTCTGTTCAAAAAAGCCAAATCACAAGGCCAGGCTGCTGTCAAGGCCAGTTTTATTTTGGCAGAAGAGATCGCTAAATCAGCCCGGCCATTTACGGAGGGGGATTTCATCAAAAACTGAATGATTAAAGTTTGTGACGAAGTTTGCCCAGAAAAAAGGCAACTCTTTTTAAATGTGAGTCTGAGCAGAAACACCATTGCCGAGAGAGTAGACCAGTTGTCCATTGACCTCCAATGCAATGATGCACTGAGGGCAAAATATGCGGCAGTGGGTGCTGCGGAGTTCGCCCGTTTCCTCCCCGACACAATGCCCCAGCTGCGCATCCAGGCTGCTCAAACATTGTCTATGTTTGGCAGCACATACCTGTGTGAACAACTGTTTTCTTTGATGAACCTGAACAAAACATCACACAGAAGTCGACTTACTGCTGAACACCTCCACTCAATTCTGAGGATTTCCTCAGCTCAGAGCCTTACCCCGAACATTGATGAACTTGTGGAAAAGATGGGACACCACCAAGTATCACCCTCAACCTCAAACAAGTGAACATTACTGTGCAATCACATATTTAGAGTTTTTACTCAGTTCAAGTTTAAAAGTTAAAGTTTAATATTTGTTTTCACTGCATGTTACTTCTCCTTAAACAAAGTGTTGTTTTTGATTAATAGATTTTTGCACTTTATTTTATTGTATTTCAATCCAATTATATTTTAAAAATATTTCAGTTGAGTGGATGATAGAAAATTGCTATTATTGTTTTTTTCTTTGAAGTAAATTTAGCCCACTTTTGCTAAAATAGAAAATATAGGCTACTGATGGTGCCTTGAATACCGGTTTCTTTCATTTAATGTTCATGTTATGGGGATTTTTATATAAAGGAAATTTGTCTTTTGTGTCTGTTGAAAATTAAAGATTACTGACAGAGCCATAAGAAAATATTGCTTTATTTATCTGATCATATTGGAATATATTTGTTAGGTTTTCAGTAGGTTCAATTAGGTTCACTAGACTATATGCGTCATTTAAAAATTTTTCAATGAACATTCGAACAGTCCGGCCCTCGGCTTGTAGCTAAATTTTTTATTTGGCCCTCCGTCCATTTGACTTTGACACCCCTGCTTTAGAGAGTAAAGTATCTAATCTAACTATTAAGAGATACACAGATCTCCTTGGGTCGTTTAGTAGTCACCAAATACGAACTAACTCAGACGGTTGAGAAATGATGGTCTGGAAAAGTTGCGAGATAAATCTCCCCCTAGTGGCAGAAATATACCACTGTCCTTTCCCAAAATAATCCAGTTCTTCCTCGCACTAAGTTCTATGGAGGTATAAGATTTGAAAATGATCCTTGAAGTAGTCTTTGAGTTAACATGAAGGGCCAAGAATTCAATGATACTCCTTACTGTTCACATGCGCAAAGAGGATGTTCAAACAAAATGTATAATTCAATCTCTCTGGTTTAAACTTCTGTATTGGGTATTGTGATATATTTGGTATTTTATTGTGGTGGTGGCACCACCAAACCCGACACACTAACTTCATGCAAATCCATTAATTTGTATTTTTGAGAACAAATAACCAGACAAACCAAGGCAAACCCATAACTCCTTGGTGGAAGTAGAAAAGCCAAATATATCATATCGCACCAACAGGTGCCGGTGAGTAGGCCCATGCCCGTAATATGACAGGTAACTTTGAATAGACTGGAACTGCATCCTTTTTCATTGCTTGTTTTATTGCACATAGAACCATATAAAACCAATTCTCTTTCCGCGTGGCTCTGATTCTGGCATGTTGTGCATTCTTCATGTGTGACATTTCACACAAACACAGACTCTTTTCCTTCAAAACAAGAAGAACAGACTGGAGTATTAATCAGACAGCTGCTGCAGACAAATGTTCCCCCCGTTCCAGACTCTTTTCAATGGAAATGTGATAAGAGAGCATCGCCCAAAGCTGAGTCAGATGAACAGGGGCGTCCACATTCCAATGTTCCGGTGGCCACAGCATGCATTTCTATAGACATACACAACAGTATGAAATACCGTATCCAATGTATAAAAGGGATTAATGTATGCACAGCAGGAACCAGAACAATGCTATTAGTGTATGGAAAGATATAGGACCGGCGTGACTTTACGCCGTGGGTGAGATGATTGGATGCCTGTTTATGTTTGTGTGTTTGGTCGGGGGGGTTTGGAATGAGTCAACTATCAGAACATCAGTGTGAGAAGATTCAGTGTATGTTGCTGGAGTTAAAGGTGTTAAATATACCCCATTAGTAATGGTTAAGAAAAAAAAACAACTCAAACCTAGTCCTATCCTTTCTTCAAATCTATTCCTATCCTTCGCCCCCCACACAGAGAGAATGTATCCTAACAGTTAGAAATTTTACCAAAAAAGGGTTTTTCATAAAAAAAGAAAGAAAAGAAGCTCCACCTAGTGAATAAAATAGGAACAATTAACCTCAAATATTCACGTTAGACCTCCTTGAATTGATTTATATTCACCAGATTTGGACAAGATTGAGCCAACGTTTGGAAGTTATCACTGAAAAATGGCATTTAAAAAAAAAAAAAAAAAACTCACCCTAGTGACCAAAATGTAATACATGCAAGATAGGTCTACTCGGGTCAATTCACATTCACCAAATTTGGTACAAATCCAAAGCAATGGTTGAGAAAAAATAAATAATGGCCCGAAAACATAAAAGATAAATCTCCCTCAGTGTTCAAAAAGTTGAATCAATCTGTCCCAAAATCTATCCAGTTCTTCCTTGTACTGACATCTATGAATGTACAACATTTTAAAATGAATAATAAATAGTTTTAGACTTATCGTGTTAACACGAACAATCTGCGATGGATTATGAATAAAAACCCTACCCTAGTCCCACCCAATATCAGCTGGGATAGCCTGGCACCTGCAGGCATATGTCATTATAGATGATAGATGGAAATTAATGGTTTACATGACTTAAGATAAAACATTTTTAGCCGTTATCAGCTTTTAAACCGGTGTTTTCAGGATTGAATTAGAAAAGTAGAAGGGTATGTTACATCATAGTGTCGTGTTAGTTGTCCCGTGTTAGAGGGCATGCATATATGCATATCTGCTGTTTGACCATCATAAACACACAAGCCTGGAGGGATGGGCTCTCCTCCGGGGGGGATTCCGGCGGTTCATTTTATCTGCATGGCTGGCTGCGCTGCAGAGAAGACTCGAAGTTGGCGTGCTGCTCTGCAATTTGCGAAGGACGATAAAGCAGTGGGGTTTTACTAGTAAGCATTTAGCAACTCCTCCTTTTTTAGACCCTGTAGGGTTCTTTTTTCGTTTGTGGAACGATTAGCAGATTATGCTTTGTGAAAACACAGTCCATGTGAGAATGACATCCAATAATGTAAATTTATGTAGGTATGTTGTGTTCTGCTGCTGCTCAGACACATTGCTCGCCATCAACCAAACTCCCCACTGAGCCTGAACGCCAGCGACTTTGCCCTTATCAAATCTTGACATGGTTGAACACAGAACTTTGCCAATTGATTGACTAGATTTTCCTGTTTGGAATAACAATGTTATTTTTTAACCGGATGAGCTCTGATGCATCTCAGGCTCCACTAGAACTAACTTTTTTAAAATATGTTTTTTTTATTTCTCAACATGTATCAAACCAAAATAAATTCTATTAATTCATTCAGGATACTGCCGGGAACTAAACCAGGCCTCAGCTATTGTTAGCAGCATTTTATCTCTGAAAAGTCCCCAATCACAGGAAGTACCTTTTTCAGGTGATTATGGTTTTTTTGTGAAACAGCTCCCCCTAGTGATTAAAATATGATCTTATAGAAGAAAATACGATGTATAAAAAGATGGATCGCCATGAGTTCATGTTGGAATAAATTTGACCAACCGTTAGGAAGTTATGTTTTCTCCATAAATAAAGCCCCCTAGAGGGTAAAATATGAAATGAGAGGGAAAATGATAGAGCTGTTCGAGTCGACTCGTATGTACCAATGGTTGAGGAACGTTGGCCTGAAAACTTTTGGAAATAGACCTTTCCCGAAAATCAATCCGGTTCCTCCTCACACTAAAGTAAGTGTGGGTACAACATTGAAAATAAGATGACATAAAAATGATTCACAGAATGGTTGTAGATTTATTGCGTTGACAAGAAAGATCTGGAGCGTCGAGATGATTCCATAATCTCCCAGACTTTTTCGGGGAATTTTGGAATATTGGTTAAAAGTTGCAAGTTTATGCCATTATCTATTCAATCTCTCGCCCTGTTCTTGTTTCCTCAAATGGGTATCGAGGGGCAGGATTTAGCAGCTAAAATCCCTTTCCCTCTACAATCCACCTCTTTCCCCCTAGCCCACATTTACATTTATTAGTCATATGTACTCGGTGTCTGCTGGATGTATGAAAGTATAAATGATAGGTTTTACTGTCGTCGCGTTTGGTCAATTGTTTTCTCTGTTGTAGTTACAACAAAAAATGATTCAGCAATGCATCATCAGTAACATCTGCTGAGTAATCTTCCCTCTTTCCCTCCCACAAGCACATTTGTTTCATGTTACTAGGAAGCTCATTATTTATTTGTTGTGGTGATTCATAGCATCCTTCTGTATTTGTCTTTGCCAGTTGAGCAGGATCGCAGCCTATTACAGCCCGCAGGAGGGTGTGCGTTTGTGTAATGATGACAGTGACTCAGTTGAATACTTTTATTGTGAAATCATTTTCCTTATAAACAAGCTGCATCTGGATCTAGTGTTTTTGTTCGTGTACTGCCCATTAGGGAACACTGCAACCTTTTGAAACCGTTTTACTTCTATCTCAGAAACCTTCCCTTCTCAGCGCTCCTTAATTCTTGCCTTCTGCAGAATGGAGAATAATTTTAATTGTGTAATCACTGTGATGTCCTTAAATAAACCTCTGATCTGATAAAGTTGAACTAGAAAAAGAACCACATTCTATATCTGCACTAGATGGTGATTATAATAGTACTGCCCTCCAGACTACAGCTCATTAGACCGAACCCGTCTTCCTCCTGTTCCATTGAATCACTGATTTCTGCTCTTCTAGGCTAATTACCTGTCCACCTTTCCTCGCGATCCTTACCCATCCCCTTGTATTTTCTCCCCATCGCCCTCCTTTCACTGCGTTTGCTCCCACATAAACTTCTTCCTATAGATTATTTGGTATACATGCGTTTTCCACTCCATCCCTCCCTTTTCCCCTTGTCCTTGTCTTAATGTCTTCATTGTAAGACCAGCCACAGAACCAACTACTTGCAAATAAATGTGAAACTGCCAAAGATATTGAGCAATCTCTTCCCCACACTGATGTTGCTGCTGGTGTCAATTCTGACAGTATTCATACATTTAAATACTGGACCTCTTGTCTCATCTCAATGTCTCAAACTCTAGGGGGCAAAAATCCAATCTCAGTGTAGAGGGGGACACTGACAAAGGTAATGTCTCTTGGCATAAACCTTTTTCACTATCCTTTCTTTAATATCGGTTTGATATTGCCATGAAAACATCTTTAAATTGCTCCTTGAAAGAACTTTTATTCAAGTTTTTCGCCAAAAACATTTCATTACATTTGAACACATCTTGATGACGATGATGTTACAATTCTGCTTCAACCAAGTAGAGACATTGAACACATCGTACAGCATATATCAGTGCTCTCCTGCCGATGTCAACTTCAAACATTTATCTGATTTGATTTGTTGTTCACTCTTTCGTCATTAGCATTTAGCATTATCAGAGACGCAAGTCCCTTTTTAGAAAAGCATTGAGACAAAGCGTAACTTCATCACACTGCTAGAGTCATAGCATTAAAACTACCTACTTAATATTATGTACAAACCCATTTGGCCACTAAAACATCTCTCCTTACACTGAGTGTTGCTACACCTGTCTATCAGAACCAAACTTTTTAAGCAATGTGTGCTACACAAGCTCTGGCGTAGGATATGAAAACATGAACTCGCTTTCGCCTCCCTCACACACCGATGAGTCTTCGGCACCCATAACCTTCTTGTCGGTGATCAGAGGAAGGACAACTGGTTAACCAGTTGTCCTTCCTTTGATCACTTTTGTTGGTACTAACCACAGCAATCTAGGAACGCTCCAAAAAGAGCTGCAGATCAGGGGATGTTCTTAGACCTTGTCAAAACAAACCCATCAACCTCTAGGATTAAATATTCACCTGCTGCCTTATGTATTATCACACCCACTATAACGGTGTAATCAATTTTATTCTGTCTTTGCTGGAGTCTTACCTTTGGTGGAGGCTGATAAGATGTGATTTTTTATGTATTTCCTCATTAAATCTGGGAAGAGTATCATTCCCAGTCCTGTTAAAGACTAGCTCTCTCACAGGTCCCTCACCAGTGGGTTTCTGGCGTCAGCACTGAGCTGCTCGGTGGTTAACTAGCAGGACCAAAGACGTGTTACCTTTCATTGTCTGCTAATTGGATTTACATGTTGTTAATTGTGTTGTGTTTTTTATCCGCTCACAGCTGTGCTGCCTAACGCAGAGAGCTGCGACTACTCTCATGCTTCTAAATGTGCTGACGTGGTAACAAAGGCGGGGGCAGCTTTGGTCATAATCGTACACATCTGTCAGTTTGTATCTTCAGATAAATGTTGTGTGTGTGTGCGTGTGTGTGTGCGTGTGTGTGTGTGTTTACAGTCTCATCTGCTGTGCCGCTTGGACACTCAGTGCCACTCTTAAACTTAACTATCATAAACAGCAGGTACACTTTAATCCAAAAGTGCTTATTGTGCGATTCTGCCGTCTCCTCTACCCCCTCTAAGCTCTGTGAGCAAAGCAGCTACTGTAAAAATGCTATTTACTAGTATTCACATAGAACACAGGTAGGTAGTAGGTAGGTAGTAGTACCAGCTACTGTTGTCCAGAAATCAACATGTCAGAGTCTGTCCTCGAATCATTCTTCATATTTCTGTGATTTTATTTTTGAAAAAGCAGTAAGTATTTGATTCAACTTAACTGTTATAAGAATTATAACCACTATCATTAACACCACTGTTGATTATTTACATAGTTTTAGATGACATGGTAACATTTTTATTAAAAAAATAAAATATTTATTAAATTTCTAACACTATTACAGTGAACCAAACACTGACGAACTTACAAAACCAGGATTTTTTTTTTTTTTTTGGTGTACCATTTATAAACGCCTTAAAAACCGTTTATTATGTCAGAATATATAATAAAAAAAAGTGTTTTGTTTTTATACAACACATTGTTAAACTGTGCAGTCCATACCTTCACATCTCAAATTTTCTAATATCTTACATAATGGCAATAATAATCTGATATCTGGTATCCTAGCGGCTGCACTGATTGGACCGTCATAAAACTGTCTTGGTAGCTTAATTTACGTTAATTTGCGGCGTGCTGGTTGCGTTACATGACATAAAAACATCATGATCTTCTCTGCTTAAGCAGGAAGTTCTTGAGCAGCGAGCACAAGGGACTTTTGCTTTTAATGACGTTCACTCGAATGTTTATAAACTGGTATCATCAACTCTGAATAGTACATATGAGACGGGATATAAAGGGAGGTCCTTGTAAAGTAGCCTTGTGTCTGTCTGTCTGTATCCGTTTGTGTCTGTATCCGTATCCGTGTGTGTTTGTGTCTGTGTCCGTCTGCGTGTGTGTTTGTGTCTGTATCCGTGTGGGTGTGTGTTTGTGTCTGTGTCCGTCTGCGTGTGTGTTTGTGTCTGTATCCGTGTGGGTGTGTGTTTGTGTTCATATCCTAGTGGGTCTGAGTGTGTGTTTGTGTCCGTATCCGTGTGTGTGTGGGTATGAGTGTTCTTGTGTCTGTATCCGTGTGTGTGTGGGTCTGAGTGTGTGTGTACACATCCCTATATCAATCTTGTATACACACACACACGCACCAACTGTAATGAAAAGTCTGATTTGTGTCTAGTACCAATCAAATCTGCATGTTGAGCAAACTGACATCAGGAGGCATAAACATGCCTTTCAGAATCTCTTCATAGCCCAGAAAAGTCATGGATATTAAGTAATCATCGTCACCGCGTCCATAGATTCTATGGTAATAACTTTCATGGATCATTTTTTAAATTTGGTATCCTCATACATCTTTGTGGAAGAAGAACTGGAATGATTTTGGGAAAGGTCGGTTGTACATGTAAATGTACAACCGACAAACAGAAAATGTATGTACAAACAAAATGTAAAGTGCATTATAAATTAAATGTATTATTATTATTATTATTTACATTTCCAACAACGTCCAAAGGTTTTTGTGCTATAATTTCTCAACCATTCCTCTGATTTAGTCCAAATTTCATACACATGAATCGGCTCAACGAGATCTTGTGTGTGTTGTGTTTTAGTCCAATAGTTTTTTTTTTTTTCGAATAATATTGTGGACAAAGCTGTTTAATTTGAGGAGTTCAAGCGGGAGTTTGCTTGTACAATGCAGGGGACTAAAGACTTTTCAGGCATACACCTTTGCTGTCGGGGTCAACAGAGTAGACGTAATTATAATTTAAGTTATTAACCATTAACCCACTTTAATTTACTTTAAAAAATAACTATTTGTACACCAGCAGTGGCATCAAGTTACTTAAATGGTTTGTTCTCTGCATTAAATGAGCATCAGTGAAACCTAAAAAAAACTTGTTTGACTTTCCGTTAAACTTTGCTGCACTTTGACATTTATGTCAACAACCAAGAGGAAATTAGGCAGGTGGTTTTCATTTTATGGCCAATCGGTGTATGGTGAGACATGAATGTTCCTATTTCTAACACCATCCTTTATGACATTTGCTTTTGCATGAGCAGAGATCTTATCAGAATCTGGGTCAGAGGGTAACGATGAAAAAAAAGTTGCTGTAGTAGAGATGGCCATGGCCTTAAAAGAGAAATACATACATTTTTATTTGTTTTGAGCCTTCATGAAGCCTCAGAGGTCATAGTCAGAGAGAGATTATAGTGAGGGACGCGACCTCCTCTTTTTCCTAATACCTCACGTCTGAGTCAGTCAGCGCCTGTGGCCTTAGATTTACAGTGTGTGCCACACTGCTGAACCCTTGTTTACAGGTTTTTGGATTATTTAGTGTGTGGAATGTTGAGAGAAAACACTCAAACGGGTTCTCCTGCTACGAGGATCATTGCACACGAAGGGAAACTCAAATGAGCATCGCGAGCAAACAACAGAGGTCAAGGGGGAAACAGAAAAAAAGGTTATTTTCATTTTTCATGTCGGTACAGCGTGTGTGGAATTTTAGACGGAAAAACCTCCAACTTCTATCATCACTGAGTTCGCCTTCTCTCCCCTCCTGAAACTCTATCGTATTTCTTCTTCTGTTACTCTACCGGTCTTCTAATTTGTTCCTTGTGTTAAAGGGAAATTGGATTATGCAAATGTAACGTCAATATTCAAGAGTAGCCACGTACCGCAATCACACACGGTTAGAATATTATTTCACGTTGTCATGCTCCAGCTAATTAGTCTGATTTGACTGTTAGCGCGCTGCCAATTAGAGGTGGCAGGCGTTGCCGCGGCGCCGCTTGACAGCCCTCATTTAAAGGTGAGCGAGGGGCTCGGGCAAGATGAGCTCTGGCTGGAAGCAGGCAAGCTGTTCCACAGACAGTCTGCTAGAGCTCCACTGTGTGTGTGTGTGTGCGTGTATGTGTGTGTGTGTATGACTGCACAATCTGATGAAAGGTGTCTGCCTTTTCTGTGTGTGTGTGTGTTTCTGCTTTATGTGATGTGCTTCTATGTGTGTGAATAGTTTCTTGTTGTCTTTGTTACTCTGTGCAGTTTTATATCCCCGAGGAGTCGTGGAGATTGTGGAATATTGAACATGATAACGCGATACCTCAAAGACAATTTCATTGGTCATTCTCAAATTTTTATGACCCCATAGGCCTTCATGTGGAGAGGAACTGGATTCTTATATGGAAAGGTCAGATGTATAGTTCTGACACTAAAGGTGGATTTATCTCCAAATGTTTTTCAGGATGTAATTTCTTAACCGTTGGTCCAATTTAATCCCAATTTGGTGCATATGAATAGACTCGATCTATTCTGAGTTTATCATATTTCACTGTAATGGTTCATATTTTGTCGCTTTTTTTTATATAAAACATTGTTTCCCAGAAATAACTTCCTAACCATTGGTCCAAATAAATTCAAATTCACTTTTAGGAGTTCAAGCTTCTTGGAGGATGTACGCTTTCTATCAGGGACGTCTCATACAAGAGTCACCTAAAAGATAACTCACTGATGGGAGACTGAAGAATTTCCTATCATTCTAAAATATAAGGCCCTTCTATACGGGGGGCACTTCCTCCTTCACATGCACTGACGCACCTTCTATGACATCAAATATCTTCCTTATTTTGTCTTCTTCTGCGGTAAAGAATGTGAAAATGAAGGATTCCTGTGGGTCCCAGTTATGCATAATGCAGCAGCTGTCTACTTTTGATGCTGGAGTGTTGTCAGAGAAAGTTTCTCCTTGTGGTTCAATATTATAAATCCAATCTGTAGTGCTCAGTGAATACTATGATTTATTTGGTTACTTTATGAAATATTGGTAGATACTTTCCCTTGAACCACCTCATCTATTTCTATTTGCGTCAGGATTTGCAGCATTTTGCCAAGTGCTGTTCAATAACCTCAATAGGACTTAATGCAATCACTGTTAGTACTGAAGATACAGAGACTAATTGCAAAAGGAGGCGTTTCGAGACACACGGGTTGAATAATAATTAGATAGATTTGATTAGTTTTGGCCTACTGTGGCTCTCGCGCTTTGATTTTGTCACTCGCTCTCAAAAATGATGTTCATAAAGGTATCCATAATAATAATGATCAGGGTTACTTTTTGTAGCAACACGAGGTGATGGACTGTAGTATAGGAAAAGAAGTAAATCTAGATTACACCTCATCATTAATGAGCTTAATTCTGCTGTTTGTCTTTTTTAGATAAATAGTTTGTTTCAGTGAGCTGTGGTTTCCACGACGACTAAAAATGACCATTCCCAATATCTACTCCACATTATCTACAACAGTCTTCTTCTTTCTGCTGTTCCCTTTAGGGGTCTCCACATCCGATCATCTGTTTCCATCTTTTCCTGTCTTCTACATCTTACTCTGTCACACCAACCAACTGCATGTTCTCTCTCATCACATCCAGAACACTCCTCTTTGGTCTTCCTCTTCTTCTCCTGCCTGCAGCTCTATCTTCAGCATCCTTCTACCAGTAGATCCTTTATCCCTCCTCTCCACGGGTCAAGACATCTAACCTTGACTGTCCCTCTAATGTCTCCTTTCTAATCCTGTCCTTCCTCCAAGCTCCCAGAGAACATCTGAACATCTTCAGCTCCGCCTCCTGTCTTCTGGTCAGAACCACCGTCTCTAAACCATCCAGCAGAGCTGCTCTCACCTCCATCTTGGAAACCTTTCCTTTCACTCCTGCTGCTGCTCTTCTGTCACAGATAACTCCGTACACTCTTCTCCACCCTGCATGCACTCGCCTCTTCACCTCTTTGAGTTGACTCCATGTACTTAAACTCCTGCACCTTCTCCACCTCTACTCCTTCATCCTCAACGTTCCTCCAGCCTCTCTTTCTTTCACAGACATTTATTCTGCCCCGCTGCCACTGACCTTCAATCCTCTTCTCTCCAGCGCATACCTCCACTTCTCCGTGTTTTCTTTTACCCGCTCTAACTACAGATCAAAATGTCGTCTTCAAAAATCGTAGTTCATCGAGTCTACTGTCTGACTGATTTCGTTTCAATGCAACTGAAACTAACCCTTTCATCAAGTTTCTTTCATGGAAATCATATTACATAGTGTTTGCTTTTAGTTTTATTACAGCAATTAATGAATTTGGTCGTGACAGACATAACTTCCTTTCGATCAATATCAAAATCTCTTGAGAATCTTTTTGTTCCTAAGGTACCAGGAAACTGAGTGTCCTAATCTCTAAATGCACATCTTGTTTTGTCCCTGGAATATGTCCTGTCCTGAAAAGCCACGTAATGATGAATGATGAGAGCGAGACGGCGCCTGCAGACGGCATTATCTCTGCCGCAGAAAACCTCCATCTACACTAAATCAAATATCGCCCCTTTTAAACATTCCATTTATTCACATGAATTATGGCAAATACCCCAGAGGGTCTTATCGGAGAGGGGGCAGAGTAGAATGCACATTTCTGTGAATTACAGGTGGTGTATACCTGGAGCAATCTCTTTGAACAGAGCACATATAATGAGACAAAACCTCTCGATGCCTGCAACCTCACATTCACATGAACACACGGCGCTCATAGAGAGCAAGTCAATCATGGTGCCGCCTGTTCCTCATCACAATCAAGGCCACCAGCAACTGGTTCTCACTGTAACAATGACTTTGGGGACGTAAGCGGCTGAAATAAGGTTTCTCTGCAGAAAGTCAGCTCGGGTGAAGAGATAAATCTTTTCAGGAGACTGTTTCTTAAGCATTGCCATGAAGGAGACCTCGGAGGGATTAGATCTTACAACGGTCCTCTGAGAGCCATTGATCCAGGCGTAGTTAGTGGCAAGACGAGCGGTGACATCATTCACCGTAATTACAGCGCCGTGAGAAAGTATTGACCCCTTGTGTGGGTAACTCATACTAAACTGTGTCGGATTTTCAGACAACATTTTACATATTCAAGCTGAACTATTTTTGTCCCACCTTCAGCAGCAACAACCTAATGGTTCCAGTAACTGGAGATCAGTCTCTGGCATTAATGCGGTGGGATTTGTGGCCCCACTCGTCTCTGCAGAATTGTTTTACTGCAGCCAATTTGGAGGGTTTGTGAGCATGGACTGCTCATTTCAGGTTCATGTCACCTACTTTTATTTCAGAGTGTGTATTTGTTTTGTGTGTCTACAGGACTAAACTGTGTCATATCTTCAAAGTAAGTGAATCATCAAGCAAAGGCAACTGGAGTAAGTACCAGAGATGCACCGATTGCAAGTTGCGTGGCCGATTTTATATAAGTTTAAGAAATCATAATGAGTAATGTATTTTAACTGCACTCCCTCCGCTGTCACTGACATTAATCCAGTTCCTTGCATGTAATAGTGCCTTTACGGTAACTGCCAATAAAACTACTTCCATCTTTTGCCAATTGTACATGACTGCAAAGCTGTCTGAAACCTTAACCCTGCAGACAACCCAACAACCAAGAGCTGAAAATAGCTTTATGAATTTATTAAATTAGAATGAGATACAGATACATTACACTTGATTTGAATGCACATGATATAAACGGCCTGAGTTGTTTTCTGTCTCTGTGTGTCAGCCCTGTGATGAACTGGGACTCATCCTGGTCGTACCCCGCCTCTGGCTCAATGTCAGCTGGGATTGGCTCCAGCCACCACGGCCCTGAACAGGCTAAACGGTTACGGATAATGAATGAATGATCCGATTTAGTCCAGATATGCTGCATATGAATTGACTCGAGGAGATTTATCTTGTTTATATCAATTTTTTCTCTCATCGCCCATTTTTACTCACTACAAGGGACTTTTTTAATGAAAACACTGTTTTTCGGACCTAATCTCACTTCGACACACCCTTGCTCTTTTGGACGATATTTTAGGTCTAGTTGCTTGTCTGAAGCGCTCAGCTTCAGGCAAAAATACAATATTTAAAAGTCTAATAATAACTCCTCCCTCTGTGCTTAAACCAACAACTAATAAAAGAAAAAAGAATATGCACTAATTGCTTGAATATTTGTTTTTGTCATCAATTAAGTTGAACAACAGTGAGCTATAGGAAGGAAAAAAGGGTTTTACAGCTTTTCAGCACAACAACAAACATTTAAATGAGCAATTCTGATGATTTAGAGTATTTTTTTATGTTAAAGCATTAAGTATCATTGGATTATTTGGTAAAAAACAACACACACATGCTAAGTAATTAATAAATCCACAAGGAATATGCATAGAAATACAGAAACAAATGTTCTTCTTCATGCGTGTTACTGCATTTGTTTGCCTGTTAATGAGCCGTTGTCTATGTTTGTACCTGCGTTTTGTAAACACACACACACTGCGTGGCAACAGCGGCGTTACTCAAGCTTGTGTTTACCCCTCTGAAATTTGGGTTTTATTATGCCTGCAGTGAAATCTTCATTTAATAGAGCGTCAAGAGAAGCACTCTAAGAAGGGAGAGAGAGAAACAAACAAAAGGAAAATGAGAGACAACGCCAATAGAAAGACAGTTGAAGAGTCTCACAACGCGTGGAACACAACCGCCATCTCTAATGAGAGCGAGCCGGGGAAACCTTGGATTGGAACGCGACGGGGGACCCGGCCAGCGAACAGATAGTGAATGTGTCGAACAACAGGGGGCCAGAAATAATTAGCTGACACTGGTGGTTGAATGAAGGGGCTTTTCTGTGACTTCCTGCGTAACAAACACAAGGGAAGTTGTCATAACACATGTTTACCGCTCTGGCTAGAGGCCGCGCGTTAACGACTACACAGTTTACGCTAATTGTCATTTAGGTTAACATTTACCAGCATCAGTGGAAAACTCGGGTCGGAATCTCTGCAGGAAACACGAAAGAGGATGTTGGTATAGCAGTGAGACCAGGAGGATCCGGAGGGGGGAGGGGCAGCAAGGTGTTCACTGTTAAATTAATGACGACCAAATGAATCTGTGATCATGGGAAGCGATAAAAACAATTTGACCTCTGTTGAGTGGAGCAGAGCGTTCTAGTTCCACAAGTAGAAGAAAAAGCTGTTTCCTATGGTTTTATTAAACCTACACGATAAAGCACTAGACTGACCATTCTCTAATTGAAAAGTATTCAATTAGGGCACCTGTCAGTCACAGTCTGCCACATAGAGGTTTTATATGTGACATCTGTTCTTTTATTTTCAATGGCAGCAGAGATCCGGGATTCTCAAACCTTTTTGAATATTTATATTTCCGAAACATTGCATATATAGTGACCTCGTCGTTGCCACCCCGACCGTAGACCATAATTTCTCAACCGTTGGTCCGTTTTGTCCACATTTTGCTGCATCTGAATTGACACAAGGAGATCTATCCTGCATGTATCATGTTTTACTCTTATATATGGACACTGCGGTCTTCAGACATGGGTCCTCTCTCTACCCCAATTCGCAATGCCTCATCCTGGGACCAAACAACATGGCTCAGCCTATTCCCCCCACTTGCATCAATAAGCCTTGGGCGCTTATAATTCGGTCATCAGTTCAACAGTTGTCCTTTTCTTAGTCCCATTTTGGAAGGTAGTTGCAGACTAGTAGACTAAAGATGCTCGGCCTCAGTTGTCTAGCCATCAAAATATGGGCCTTGTCAAAGTCACTGTGATCCTTATGCTTGTCATTTTTCCATGTTCAACACTTCAACTTTGAGCATAAGTAAATCCCACCCAACGGGATAATCATGATATTCTGACTTCCCCTCAGGGGTTATAATATTATAGCTCATCTTTGTATGCATGGCAACGCTGACTTCAATCTTGAAAATGTAATATAGAAGGTGAGGGAGTGAGGCAGTGCATTTATGTGGGCGAAGATGTGTTCTACGAACGGATCCTTTTAGTTCTGTTCGGCGTGGATTGAGTCATTTCATACAACAGAAAAGAAGATAAAGAACAATCAACCAGTATCAGACCTTTGCAAGTGACACAATACATGGTCTGTTATTTTTAAAAAACACCTCCCATTATAATCAGATCTCTTTGTGCTTTATTATCGAGAGCTACAATCAAATCATTTATCCTCTGACACATGGCAGCATAGCTAAGTCACTCCATCTGCAGCAGACTGGCCCAAACTCTTCCCAGTCGGTCTGAAACCCTCCTCATGTCTTTTGTTGCCTTTATGCACTTGATAACCTCGGTATTTAAACGGTGTCAAAAAATTGTGTTTGATTGTGTTTTTTTTTAATGAAAAGATACATTTTATTGTGTCTAATTTTAAATGTTGCATGCCCCTTAGTCCCGGTTCTTTTTGCATGCGTGTTTGAAACTGGATCTAGTCTGGCTTCTACAAATAAAATAGTTCAAAGGATTATTCATCTTTTTCTAAACAGCAGAAATCAGGGATGAAGACCATGTTGCGTTTCTGTTACTACAAAGATGGACACAGTTAATTTAACTCAGTAAGTTAGTGTGATGCAAAAAATGCAACAAGGTGGCATCAATTCAAATTGCAATAATCTAAACCCAATCTGAAATATTTAATTACTTATAGTAGAAAAGAAAAAACCCTTCAAATTCACAGTCACCAGTATTTACCCAAATCAAACATCCCTGTCCAGGGAATGGAGCCAGCTAATCGTGTCCTCCAAAAGTCAGGGAAAAACCTATTTATGCAAAGTACACGACAGATTTCTGCTCTGCCTTGGGCCAGGAGAACCGAGCCACAAGTCTGAACCCATATCTTTTCTTGACTGTATTCTCATAATCTATGGTACAGACAGACGCGTGAATCTTCTCCTACTGTAATTATCAGCAAAATATGCAGGGAATAATAAACCAGCTAATTTTTTCATCTCCTCGACTACCGGCTGATGTTCAGCCCACTTTTCTCCTACCCTTAATACTCCTGTGCTGCATACCTCTGCAGGTAATCGGACAACCTCATCCCCTCTTCTGCTGAAGAGCGGTAAGATGGAATGGACCACGGACCGGTATCCATCAGGGGACAGGACCTACAGTGACTTTACTAGACACAGTGGGATCATTAGGGCCTTTAGACTTGATGGGATATTGTGTTTTTATGAGCTCTGTGCAGTAATCCATTAATAGGGCTGACAAGCCATTAGGCTTTATTGATGTCCGATGCGTGGGCCCACATGAAAACACTATTATTTGTCATGATCAAAGTTTAACGCTGACACGGAGTGATTTAATGGCGCCACAGGCTGCCCAGACCCCCGTCTTTAACCTTCAAGGACATCCAGGTTGTTAGATATACACTTGAACTGATGCGGCTCAAATTTTGGGGTTTTGTCCTTCAGCTACTCTCAGGGATTATTCCACTTTTCTGCAGCTTTTTAGCGGAGCAATGGGAAGTAAATGGGCTCTCTTAATAAGACTCAAGATGAGTTTCCTTGCAGAGGGCACGGATAAATTAGTCGTCTGTTTTAAATACTACAAAGCAGCACATTCGTCCTGCTGCCTGAAGTAACGTCCCCGCCTTGAGAAACGATTGTCCTCCCGCTCCTCATCGCTGAAGCCCCATTCGTTAACGGAGGCTACATCTCTTATTTGCTCAGCGGTGTTGTATTGCTGAGTTTATACATTTCCCCCCGCAGCGCAGTGTTCCCGCATAACAACTTACCCGTGCAGTTTTTCTGCGCTGCCCCTCGAGGGAAATCGAATATGTATTTGCAATTCTCACTGATTTTAAAAGGGTTTAGCAACATTAATAATTTCTTTAAACATAAAGGAGGAAAAGTGGCTTTTTGATGTGTGGCACTTTTGCCAGATAAGCATTAGAAAGAGGATAGAAGTGTGAGCGCTCGCTTGAAGAGCTGGAACGGATCATTTATTTGCAGTGAGGAGGTACTGACAGGCGTCTGAGCCGAGCCTGGTTCTGATGCTGAAAACGGAACAGAGAGGCAGCGGAGGAAGGATGACATCAGCGGTTCTTCTGACTGCAAAAAGACAGAAACTCAATTGTTGACCCTCAGCAGAAGACAGAACCTTGATTTAACTATGAGAAAAATAAATCTTCTCTAATCACCAAAGTTTAGCAACAGCTGGTATTTTTAACTAACTTCTTTTGTAGAGAAAGTTTCAGTATTTTCCTGCAAATGTGTATAATGTCAAAAAAATATTTTTTAAGTAGAACTTATTTGGCAAAAGTAAAATTTAAAGACCATTTTGGTGTAAAGCCATAAGATGAGATGGTATATAGTATATGGAATATTGTTTGTCATCATTGTTTATTTATTCTGTAACTTTTAGCTTTTCTTTTGTATTTATCAAGCATTATATTACATAAAATAATATATTATATTTCAAGATTTCTGCTACATCCATAATAGTAGTAATGATAGTAAAAAACAATAATAATTAAATATATATTGTATGTGAATCTATAATCAATAAAACAAATTATTATTAATACGTTTTATATTTTTATCATAGGATAAACAAAATACATAACAAAATAAAATACCAATATTGAGCCATTTTATTTTTTAAATTCTATTAAATTTTTTGTTTTTTTTATATTTTCTCCGTTTTAGCACTAAACGATACGACATTGACGACAAGGGTAAAACCAGGACAGAAAAACAGTTTTCAGTCGTTTCATCTCTGTCATTCCTGAATGACGGGTCCTATTTAGCATTTATTACCTGCTCAGATTAATGAATCACTTGAAGTCAGGCAATATGTCTTTCTTATTTGATTTTTTTCTCTTTATACTGTCCCTGTTACAATCCATTTTATCACTTTAAAAGATAATTATAAAGAGGTAAGACTGGATCAATCACCTGCCTGCAGTCATGCCAGGTTGTTAAGGGCATGCAAATGACACTGAAGCATGCTGGGACTTGTATGCTTAGTGGCTGCTGGGTGTCGCCAAGCCCTCCTGGACAGGGTTAACTTCCAGACACCCGATGATGAATGACAGTTATCTATTTTTACAGCCCGATATAGATCCATCAGCTTCCTCTGGAGAGTCCTCCTCGCCGTCTCGCTGCCCTTTGGAGGAGATTTTACAGGTCAACAAGCCAAGGTGAAAAACAAAACAATGTACGCAGAGCACTCAAACCTAACGAACAAAACACACACTCGCAGACGTGTGCGCAGACATGCATGCCTGTGGACAAAGTGTGCCACACATACTTCTCCTCCCTCTCTTCTATGGGGCATATGGAAATGTCAGAAACTCTCAGGAGATGTTTGCTAATGTCAGGACATGTGGCTGGCATGGACTCGGGCCACACGTATTCTCCATCCAGCTGTGTTGTGGACTGCTGGCCGACCCCTCGTGTACCTCCCTCTGCCTCCACACCCAGAAGGGAAACTAATTGTGAGCATTATTGATTGCCACAGCAGATCTGCACTGTCCGGCGGGTAAATAAGATGGATGGAGTTGTCAGGTTGTCATCAGGCAAGTTTTTTTGACAGCATGCCTCAGGGCGTGTACAACACAGTCCAGGTTAACGGAGGCGGACTCTGAGCAGTGAGGCAGTGCCGAGCCACAGATTTGACTTTGGACAGAAACACAGGGAATGAAAGGTACTCGGCTTTCGAGAATACTTACACAAATAATTCAAACCAGGAACATATTACATTAAATGACAACAGATGTTTTTAAAAAACAGTCATTCTGTTGGGTTTTAAAAAGAAAAAAAAATTCCTCTCACATTTATCTCTGAGTCAAGAACAGAAAAAAAACTGGAATCTCAAACCATGGAAAATTAAAAACAGAAACCTTTTCAAAAACCTTTGCCACGGCTCAACGGCACTTAAGGTAGACATTATTGAGATCAGAATCAATTTGTTAGGGAAATGAGAATACTCCCTTTGCCCCATTTGTTTCTGAAGACTTTTACTTATGTCTGGCGACTGATGGTCCAAACGTTCTGTCTGAAGGACAAAAGATAACCTGACCTGGTAGATTGGTCCTGACGTTCTTTACATATAATGTTCCTGCTGGATCTATGCTTCAAGAATCTGGGATGAGACTGAAGGCAACTGAGACTCCTCAAGTTAATTCCTTTTTCCTTTTTTAATGATTGGAAGTAGAGATTTTTCTTCATCACGATTAGATATATTTAAGATACATTCAATCCTGATCCATTTTAAAATACACTTCCATTTACAGATCTAGGTAATTTCCGATTTGTCAACAAAGTATGTACTGACACATTACTTTAGCAAATTTCAACTGGACCGAACCATTACCAAAAGATCTATGGCCAAAAAATTACAACATCACATCACCAAAATTTAATTATATCTAGATTAAGCACAAACCTACCTCGGGTTAAATGTCACACAAATCTCTACATTACATTTTCTGTAATGTTGCTGACAAACAGGTAAAAACATAACCTCATTGGAAGTATAAATCCACCAGCAGCATTCTTGAAACAAACTCCTTGTTATTCTTGAGCCCTTTTCACCAGAATGATTTGCAGTGACTCTTGCATGAACTTTTGGAGTGTAACTGCAGACATAATCGTGCAGATTGCACGTGTTTGATTTTTAAAGGGCTCTTGTAAATTTTAATGGGTGGTTTTGCAAATTTAGAGTTCATATTAAATGGTGGAATGTTTTCCAATTAAACCAGGTCTTACCTTCCATTTGGAGGATAAAACAGATCCTTGGAAAATCAACAAAGCATGACGTCAAAAGTTTTCTTTTATAGATCACATAAGATGACCTGATCCACATCACAGGGGCTTTATCTAGATATGACATCATCTTACTCAATCTGACTTTGGTGCGGCTTCCGTCTCTGGTTGACCTGACGAGACCTGTTGACGGGGAGAATTTACTCACTGACCTTTGACCTAAGCTTTGATTATGAAACATGCGACCAGCCTCGATGGCAATTATTATTTTACTTCCATTATTGTTTGGATTTATTTTATGTTTGTCAGAGCTCAGGAGTCTCATGGCTGTATTCAGAGACGGCAACACTAGCACCTGATTTAAGATGAAAATGTCTGATCAAGGACTTTTCATTAGAGGCGCACCGATTAAAATTTTCTTCTCCGATCACAGATTTTTATAAAATTTTACCAGCCGATTTGTTTTTCTTTAAAGTATTAAAAGCATAATGAGTAATGTATTTTGAAGTATTTTGAAGGATTACAGTGGAATTAAGGCTGGTCAGAATTGTGTATGTATTCTAACTTGGTGGTGCATGTCTTAAACCAACTCTATGAGATTTTGGAGTGAAAATAAAACTTTGTAAGCCTTGCTAAGTCCATCATATATTCTATATTGGCTTTGTTCATGGACTTGTTGCTCGTGGCTGGTTCTGTGCTGTTGCTAGCCTTAGCTGCTCTGCTAAAGCTTTAGCTGCTCTCCTCCTCACGGTTCCAAACAATCTCAATCTGGCCCCTCTGACTTTGCCTCCAAGACAATCTGGGCTGTCCCTCTGATGTCCTCCTTTCTAATCATGTCCATCCTCCTCACTCCCAAACAACATCCATACAGATTCCATAATATCGAGGTGTTTTCCCCCCAAAAAGTCGGCACTTGGTCACTAATAAGATGAGAAGAAGCTTCATTAAGTTCAGAAACTAAATTCAGCTGAAGATCCGTGATGTTTGCTTTCACATGGTGATCTTCCACTCAGCCCTGATCTCAACTCCCTATGAGCCTTTCGGTCTTGTAAATTCTGAAAAGTGCTACTTTGATTGACATGTATGGTTTTACATTCGAAACTTTTAGCTTCTGACACAGATGTTAAATTGTACCCTCTACGGCAACTAACCTTCTCCTGGGAATGAAACCAGGCTGGAGCATCAATTATCATCAGCAGCCGTCACTGCTGCACAACTGTGGCTGCATATGGACATAAAAATCTTCATATGTTACATTTTGTATTTTTTATACCATGTAACTATGGCAACTGAAATATGTCAGTCCCTTCAATACAACTGAAGAAGCTACTACAGGCTGCGGATCTGTTGTGACCTCTTTAGCTGTAAAAAAAAAGACAGCTGTTGTACTAGTTATGATTTATTCTAAATTTGTACCGCAGAATTACCACATTTATAAATAAACCAGGATGATATGTTATCATATCATCGTGTCAGAGCAATAACGCAAAATGTATTCCAAGTAACATTTTCAACTCTTATTCCCATAAAGGAAAGATTTTTTGGAAAGATTAGTTATATATTTGATACCAGGGGGAACTTTACCATAATAAGTTTTCGGGCCACAATTTCTCAATCGCTGGTCTGATTGAGTCCAAATTGGGTGCTTATGAATCAACTTGAGAGCTTTGTCTTCTATTCATCAAATTTTCTCTAATAGTTAATTTTTTTCTCACTAGGGGGGGTTTTTTCACAAAAAATGCGTTTCATCAGGATTCATAAGGAGCCTCCGGAGGCAGGACGGCGACGGGAGTACGAAGCAGGATCGTCAGAATTCTCACGCCTCCTCTCTGCCCAACACACTCTCCAGATTGTGTGCAAAGTAAACAGCGCTCTAGGCGAGGATTGCTTTCTAAATGCTGTTAAGGATTTGCTTGATTATAAATAAAATGAATATGGAGGCCCCAGAGATTAAACGCAGCCTGAGCTGACCCTCTCATATTGCGAGCATCCTCTCGAAAGATTCTTTTGGAGAATTTAAACGATTCTGAGGAGAATTTAAATACTGAGTAATGAGGAGTGGGATCCAGTTATTTGCAACATGATAGAAGATTAATGGCCAGCCTCATGCGGAGAAAAGTTACAATTTCAAAACCCGACTACTGATTGCAGAGAGGAATAAATGTTCACACCTAACTGCCCTACAAGTATTGTGGTTGGCTTTTTATGACCTCAATTTTCTCTGACCAAACTAGTCATTTACCAATAACAGATCTCAATTTATTTTTTTTTAAGGCTAGACGGACCCAATATCCCCCCGGGACTATGACTGCAGCGTTTCACGGCTGTTCAGTAAGTAACTGTTGGCTCACGTCTTCCTCAAAGTCACCTCAAACAGAAGACAGAAGACAGAGGACAGAACAGAAGGCACCAGTTCTTCTGCATGGCTTTTGTCCATTAGAATTGGTTTGATTTTAATGTTGTTATATAGCCCCAAAGTCAAAAGCAGGAGTCTAATATCTGTTAACTGAGCCATTATGGGAGTTTACATTCAGTCTTAATTACTAATACCTGAATTCTGAACGCCAGGTTGTTATAGGTCAGGGTTACCACTAGTTCATGTTGGCTATTGGACTTATGTCACAGCAGATAAAGTTACATCATAGTTTTAAAGATGCCTTTGTACTCTTGTCATCCCACAACTCCAATCATCTTCTACCCATTCATCGTCTCCACCCTTTCCAGGTTCATGACTCTCCGCCCTTCATGCACACCTGTTCCATATTACCGATTAATCCCAGCTTAAACAGCTTTTTTTTGTTTCTTTTTTTTTTGCCATGTGTATGTGCGTGATGGCCATGGTTTTCTTGTCTTCCTGTCTGCCTCAGCCAATTAAATGTTTTTAATCAGGCGGGAAAACGTTGTTTTGATCTTGCCAAAGCTCCTGTTAGACTGCAACTTGGTGTAGGGGACAGGAAATAGCAATAGTAGGTTTAACTTAGTCAACCGAAGCTAGTAAAAATAGCTAAAAATAGAAATCCACAATAGTTTGAATCAAACAATATAAGAAGAAAATCTGCCTTTGATTAGCTTGGCATGACAGGTCATGGCATCACCATAGGCTTTGTGAAAAATGAATACCAGTTAAGCCTCAAAATGGAACAATCCGTTCCCGTCCCCGAGGGCCCGGCTTTGGACCGAATTTAATCGAAATCCATTCAAAGATATTTAAGTTATCCTGCTAAAACTTCTAGCACACACACACACACACACGGAAGAAAATAGCATCGATCACATAACTTCATCCAACTCTTTTTGGCAGAGTTAATGAGGCAAGGAATTACAAAATAAACCAAGAAACAACAACCTCAATGCCATGGCACAATTAAATTATGACAAGCTTCCTAAAACCTTTTCCTTCTTGCTTTCTCCATGAACTTGTACGTGTATTATTTTGTATTCCAGTTAACCTGGGACAGCCGTGTGATTTTGTATGTCAAAGTCAAATAGAACACATAAACAACAAGTCCTCTTACCTGCTGTTGTCCCTGAAGCGAAGGTGTATCCCCGAAAAGCCCCCAATCCCCTGTGTTGTACAAGCAATCCCCCAGAATGAATTCTTCCAATTAAATGTGGAAGTTATGTCCGAAAAACAGGGTGTTAATTAAAAGGCTCCACCTAGTGAGTAAAATAGGATATATAAAACATGAATCTCCCTGAGTTGATCGTAGACACCAAACATTTTGGGGATAAAGCTCCCCTTAGTCCCTGAAATATACCATCGACCTTTCCCAAAATCAATCAAGTTCTCCCTCGCATTAACGTCTACGCTGGTAAAAAAATTGAAAATGATCCATGATGGAGTCTTTGAGTTATTGTTTTAACTCAAAGGAATGGTGGATACTTTATTCATCCCAATTCCAAAATATCCCCAACTGTTTGGTAATTTTATGAACGGGGAATTAAACTACTGACTGAAGCATAAAAGTATAATCTTATGAGTCTTTTCTCTGGTTACAGAAGGAAAAAAGTCGATAATTATTATGAGGATTCAACCCTGATTGACTTTTTTCTAATCTGTTAGTTTGGGTTTATGGACCTGCAATTGAATAAAACCAGTTTGCTCACAAGAATATCTCCTCCTGACAGTCTCCCACGTCACCAGTCCGTCAGTTTGACGGTGAAAACAGTATCTTTGGACATGATTATGTAGCACACATACCTGATGTATGATAATAGATAGTAATTTATTCTACACACTTCTCCGGTGCGCTTGATGGAAGCAGCAAGGAAATACCAGAAGGCCTGCTCTCTGGTCCGTGTGACTTCTCTCACTAAATGAAAATGTTAAGCAAAAGACAAATTTACACCTCATGTTTAAGTTTGACCTTTGGAAACCTGAAGGGGTTTTTTATTTAAGGACATTTGGAATGGAACGAATACACTGTCCCTGCATTTACTGTATACTGTGGATGTACAGGTGTCAGGAGAACGGCATTCTGGAAGTTCTGACGTTCAGATTTTAGTCATTATTGGTGTTTTGTATATATTATATTTTACTGTATATGTTCAACTTGTTCTCACTACGGGAAGCTTTTTGGAGGACATAACACCACATTTAATTAATGCAGTTTAATTAGCGGGCTTGCTTTTACATCTTAGGAGATTTGGGATGTTTCAGGGATATACCCTCCCAGTGTGGGATGGCAGCCTCAGCCTATCCTCTGCTGGATACTCTGTAATGCTGCATTTGAGGGTCTGTAAATTGTGTCTGTTTGAAGAATCTTCTGGCAGGACCAAGTCTAGCAGTGACTCAGTTATGTTCCGTAATGGAGAGAGTGAATGAAGGCTGGCATTCATATCAAGCCGGCTGTAGACACTTAGCCAAGTTTATAATCTAACAAATGTAGCATAGAATTGTTTACACGTCGAGCTTCACATCCCCACAAGCCAACCTTCAAAAATGTCCCATGTTACCTTGCTCCTCATGCCATCAGCCCAACCACAGCAGAATGTGTCATTCTGCTTCAGCTATTATCGCTGGTGTGACAAAAGAATTCAAAGTCAACAGATTATGTTTACTTCCAGAGCAGAGCTTATCACGGCGTCATTAGGCTGCTGTGATGCTCCCTTTCATATTTGCGCCAAATGATCCGTGTAATATCTGTCCTTTCCCCTCGGATGTGCCGTTTTCCATCAACGCACATCCATTTGGAGTACTGTCATCTATTCTTCAAATAATATGAATGACCATCTTGGAGAACAAGGACACAATCTCCCTGTACATTCTCGCTCTGACTAAAAAATCCTCACAGGCTCGCATGGATTGTTGCATGGATTGTAACGTTTTTATGGATTGGTGACCAGGTCCTGATTAGACTCACAAGAATTCTCACCTGGTTCTCAAATTTTTATATCTCCGTATCGTCCTCTGCCGTCACAGCAGATTGTTCATATTAACGTTATTAATCAAAAACTATTTCATGGATCATTTTCAAATTTTATACCCACAATTGCTGGACCTTAGTGCGAGGAAGAACTGGATTGATTTGGAAAACGTGGGTTTTATATTTACAACAATATGTACACATACTACAACCTTTGGCTGTCATATATCCAGTGCTTTATCAAAGCATTGTGCACTATAAAATAATAGCAAAACTAACTCTTTGTCTCTAAATGGGGTGGATTTTTTTTTAAATGCGGAAAATGAACAATCAAAAACAAAACGTTAGGGACGCTATCAATCACAGCACGGTGAAGGTAGTGTTTGCATGTAATCTCTCATGGAGCAATGGCATTTATTTTGGTGCACATTTTTTAATTGCACTTTCTAAACAAACATTATTTAGAAATAACTTCTTTACTGCTGTTTTATGAACATTATGATATTAGCTTTCAGGCACCTCAGAAAAAACGACAACCGCATACGGGTTACCATTATTGGTGGGAGATGACTTCCTGTTGACGTGGAAGCACATATATGGGCGTCTTTTTCAGCACCCTCTGACTAGAACAACTTGCTGAGTTGCTAACTCTCGGTCCGTATCACCGACTAAAGAAATTGTAATTTCTGTGATGCATCGGTGACTTAATTTCCCAGAACACAGATAGATACAGATTAAGTGGCATGTTTGTTCTGTGTCTGATGCGTGTATGTGCTGTATCTCTAATACTCAGGGGTCCATAAACCATTTAACAAGGGTTACAACAAAATCATGGTCCAACATATCACTCATATGTTTGTTCATATTAGTCAATAATAGGTCATTTATTGATTTATTCATTTATGGTAAATTTATTTCCAGACACTTAAAATTTAAAGTTAAGCCAGACTTTCAGTGGCTTAAAAAAGTGCATCGACTGCATCACAGAGTATACCTTTACCATTAATGGTGGTTCAAAAGTTTTTCACTTTTTATGCTCTACAGAGGAGCATAAACCAGCCACAATCTCTCACAGAACTCAGGTGTGGATCGTGCAGAGAGATGTGAAAGCATGTCACCCAGTCCTTATGAAATACCTTCTCTAAACTCTTAATTTCTCTTTTTGAAACTTTATACACTTCAGGTTAGATTTGACTTCTATCTCCACTCACCTTGACACGCTCCCCCGCTCGTCTGCGTTGGCCGAGCCGCGTGGGAAGCTGCGTGGTGGACTGGTGCTTGTGTGGGGAGGTTGATTAACATGATGGCAGGCTGTACATATGGCAGAGATCAAACAATTAACCTGCTCGTGATTGGCCCTGGCATTAGGGTGCAGTAATTAGAGCTAAGTGGCCTAGGAACCAGACTGGAGTAATAAGAAAAGTAACAGTAGGGGAAGAGTTGGACCTGCAACATCTGTGCAGGTCTGTGTGACCTCAAGCTTCACTCATGTTAATGCTTTCTAAACTTTTTATTTGTTTTTGTTGCGCAAATTCTTTATGTTTATTATATCCCCAAAAAGCCCGGGCTAAAAGGAAATCAGCATCACCACGTCCGGCGCAAAAGATTTGAGCACAGTCAGTATGAACCCCCATATATGACCTAGTATGCTGTTATTAAGTGCTCCTGCACTGATATTAATTATAAGGACAAAGTGACCGTACTCTCCTGCAGTCTGTGAACAAAGTGATTCTTCATCTCGTTCAGATATCGATCCTCTCTGGAGGGGGACTTCGAGTGGAGCTGCTCTGTTTGGAGTCATGCATTAGAAAGTTGGAGGGGGGTTGTTTAATCTTATCTAACGCCTGGGACCTTAATTGATGGAAGAGTGCTCTCCAAACTTAAAGTGTAAAAAAGATTAAAATCCATTCCGTGCTACCTGAGGGCAACACGCAATCATCCTGTGTTAGAACATGCTACCTTCCCAATATTCCTGTGCACTTGTTGGGTACATATTGCTCAAAGAGAACACATTTATCAATATATATCATTCCCACACACACATTCTCATTCTTAATGGCCCTCGGCCCTGTTAATGTGAACACAAGCAACTCTGCAGAAACCCAGTTTACATGATTTGGTTGATCGATTTTTTGCTTGTGTTCTTAATTGTCAAGACACCTAATCAATAAAGGTGAGAATGAGACAAAGGTAGTTAGAGTAAAGCAAAAACAGCACACATTGAAATGAGCTTGCCCTATATTGTATTTCAGATAAACTTATAAAATGGCATTTGTTCACATCAATACAACAGGAACGACAATGTGGACAGTGCCCTACATTACTGGTACCCTTTTAAAAGAAATGAGTGAATTGAGTTGACAAAAAATACAAAATTATCCATACCCATAACTTCAATTCAAATTATTCACAAAAATCTAACTTTTATTTGAGTAAAAAAATCATTACATTCCTTTAGATTCACATTTAAGGTTAACCTGTTTAACTGGGGTATAAATATGAGGTGACACAGGCCTGATTCTCTCTGAGGTTCTACACGATGATGAAGACCAGAGAACACAGCAATGAGGAGCAAAGAAAAGTTTTAGAGCTGCACAAATCTGGCTATGGAGACAAGAACATCTCTCAGCAGTTAAAAATGTCAGTTCAAACAGTTAGATCATTAATGAAGATGTTTTAAGCGACTTGGGATGCTAAAAATCAGCCTGGAAGAGGACATGTCTGGAAACTGACCCCACACACTGTTAGGCGGATGGTTAGACTGGCTGAAGACTCTCCATGGATTACAGCTAGAGAGGTCAGTTGAATCTTGGGTTCAGAAAGTCTCCCTAACCACAATCAGATGGCATCGACACCAACACCAGCCGTTGGAGAGGGTAGGCAGGAAAAAGCCTCTGCTGTCATCCACACACAAGTACAGCTTTTTAGTAGTAAACATCTGGGGCCTGGTTGGACCTTCAATAAGGACAATGATCTGAAGTTCACCTCAACATCAACCCAAGAATGTTTCAGAGATCACAAAGACTGATTCCCAGTCCGGTAAATAGTGAGTCGTTTTTTATCGTAACACCTGCTTTATAAAAACACTGATTGTGTTTGGTCTCGCAATGACATTTATCTACCAACTGGATCCAAGGTCACATTGGACCACCGGATATCAAGTGGTTGTGGGAGATTCTCATGGCAGAGGAGGGAATGCTTAAGGACACCAGCTGAGCTGAGGTGGGCACCATCTCATCTCCTTGGTGAAGAGGTAATGATGCGATGCCTCCCATCCCAAGGTCATCCCATGCTACAGTGATTCCCACAAACAGTTTCCGGCATCAGAAATGCCCCTTCTGCTTGGAGAGTCAGAGGGGTGGATGATTTCCGAGCCAAGCGAAGGCCATCTCAGGGTGTAATTCCATCATTTCACAGCTGAAGGAAGTCATCTGTGATGATATGTTTGGATGTTGGAAAATCACTCTTCGCAATGTTAAATTACTTTCTAGGTAAAATACTTTCCCCCTGAGCTCAAGTCCTGTGTGTTGTTGAGTTTGTTTTTTTCTGCATATTTATTGCATTGCATCCTGTATTTTCCCGCAGTAATTGCTACACATGCCTCGGACTGTTCTTAGTCGGACAACTTTGTTTTGTTTATATCATTAGGTCGGCCATGTTTATTGAAATTAATCCAACAATGACCAACTTAACAGCCCTCAGCAAACACAAACCCCTGCTAAGGCTGCCTGAAGCAATTCAGGCGGCTAATTTGATTATTATTACTCTGGAGAACCAACTTCTTTAGGGTATAACTCCGAAGCCTTTAGTGATGCATTCAATTTAACACCTAACTGAATCGGTACAGTCTCTGGGATATTTGCTTTGTCAAATGGTCAGTAGATCGGTCGCTTATACAGAACAACGGGTTCCTCTGGTCCTGACCATTCCATGGGTGTGTGAGTGGGATTCTACTTCTATAGTTTTTCTCTAGTCTCCTCAATCTGTTTCATGGGATGACCTGGTCAAGAAGACATTTTATTCCCGACCTTAGTGCAAGGAAAAACTGGACTGATTGTGGTAAAGGTTGGTTTATTTTGAAACTGGGGGGTAGCTTAATCTGCAGAAGTTTTTGGGTCATAATTTCTCAAGCGTTGGTTGGATTTAATACAAATTTGGTGCGTCTGAATCGACTCAAGGAGTTCTATGTTGAATAAATCATATTTCATTCTAGCAGTAAAAAAAAAAGGTTCTCGGAGATAACATTTAATTGAGTAGTTGTTTGTTTACAATAGAGGAGATTAGGGGACTTTTCAGGGACAGATACCGTTGCTGTCGAGGATGATGACATATGCCTAGTTTAAATTTAATGCTTTATAAAAGCCAAACCGGGTCACCAGAGAGGAAAGAGAATGAGAAGTCAAAGCAAGGCTTAGAATGAGTTTATTCTTCTAAATTTTGTCTCTTTTGGTTTGTGGCAGTCCATAGAGCTTTTAGGAATATACATGGTGTTGGGCCAACCATAGTGTTGTATTTAATGCTACGGCCCAATCACAGCCTGACCCCATACATGATGTCATCAACAAGATTAAAAGCGTTTCGTACCAAAGTTGATCTGTTGCATTTGCGATATGAAAAAATGCATAGCTCTGAATTCAGCCAGGACACGGCAAGATCCAATCTCCTACATATTATCTGGTGGTGAGTCATGCTTCGGGCCAAATTAAGAACAAAAATGAACTCCATGTTTATCCGTCTCTGTTGATCTATTGGAAATCTCCTGGTCAAACATGCTGCTGATTGTTGGCTTCCAGATGGGCAACAAGCAAGACAAGATGTTTGCTGTCAATTTTAGGGGATGTAAACATGATGAGGACAAAACATGCATGACCTGTGAAGGAATGAAAATTCACACACACATATATATATATATATATATATATATATATATATATATATATATATAAACATTATAGTGAAGCACTTAAAATAAAAATATCATGAAATGAGCATAAGATTAAGTTTCCTGTTTTAACATGATGTTTTTCCAGTGATAAAGGGTATAACTATTTGACATGCAAACACTAGAAAGTTAGTCGTCCTCCTTTAAAGATCTCTGCTTATCCTTTAAGAAGAGGAAGATATTCAAAGTTTGCTCCGTTTTTTGGGAAAGATTTAATTGACAGCCCAAGGTTGACATCAGGTTAAAGCTTCCGGCGCTTGCAGACTATAAATGAATTCAGAAAATGCGCATCAAACATAGCTTACATTTGGATGCAGCCCAGTCCACCCTGAATGTTATCAATTTATGTGCCAAATCCAGGCAAGACGCCAAATTGTCTTCAGTTCATAGTTGTAGAACCATTCGCCCTTCTCCTCACTACAACGTGGGCCCGCCTTCAAACCGCCCCCGGGATGGCCGACCGCTGCAACCGACAACAGAGCACAGGCCAATCTACAGAGGGAAACTCTTTGTAGACTAACTTGTTAATCCGAGTCAAAAGGCATCAAATAGTGTTTGCTTTTATACGCCACCGATTACATGGGGTATCCAAATAGTATTTTACTACTTTTACTTGAGTTTTACAGCATGGAGGTTTGTCATTTGCCATCTAAGTTTCCAGTTATAAATGATTTCCCGAGTTTCTTTTTACTTTAATGTTTCACTAAATCAATCCAGTTCTTCCTCAGTCTATGGGAATATGAAATTTGAAAATGATCCATGATATAGTTTTTTAGGTATCACATTAAAACGAAGGACAGACTTTTTGGGGGTATAAATAGAAAAATAGGAATGAGAATAAATCATTTTTGTGCAAATTCAATATTCACATTCACCGTCCTAATACTGTACCGTTATTGTACAACATAATAGCAATGACTGTTAGTCATGTTCGCAGATCCTTTTAAGACTGCCACCAAGGTTACTCATCAGAATTATTATTTTTGTGGCATTTTTAGATTTAGAAGTGGAGAGAGAACGGATCATTCCCATCTTATTCCTCCAATTCTCATCCTCTTCTCTTCTTCTCATGGAAAATGGATAAAGCAAACTCTTCTCGCTCTTTCATTTTGCCTTGTCTCACTCCAACTTTTTTTTAAAGTTGGGAATGTCTTTATCTTGTCCAGCGCTGCCTGAGGTTGGGAGTGGCGTGTTTGCATCATCTCTCCTCTTGTGCCAGTGTTTACGGGCAGATAAAAAGATTCCCCGTGGATCAGTCCGGTACTGGTAATGTCTCGGGTGTTGGACTTGTGTCGGGTTCCTATTATCGAAAAAGGTGCTAGCGGAGATTTTTGTTGACACTGCGGTTGAAACAGGTTTAGAACCGTATGGAGAAGAACCAGCTGGCTCCGTCACTCTGCAAATCAACTAAATTAAGTCGGGGAATCGGAGTGAGATGTAGGAGAGCTGGCACAAGACTGTCTTCCTCAGCTCTAGGCTGTCTCGTCATCTATCACAACTCAACATCTTTACTTTCTATGTTATTGCCTTCCAGAGATGAGAGCTTCCTCTTTCACTCGGGCCATCCATCAGCATTTGACATTAATTGCTGTCGTATAATTTTGTACGTAGCAATCATGATTCATGGCTGTCTTAAAGAGGGATTGGTGTGAGTGGACTTCCTTTTTTTTTTACTTGAAAAAATAGTATGTAAAAAGCAGTTACAGCGTTTGTCTGAGCTCACGTGAAAAAATCACCTGGATTAAACTAATGGAAGTGAAGCGCTGAATAATCCACATGAACAAAAGTATCAAGTTGTTTTGCTGAATGACGTCCATATGCTTTTTGCTTATCTAGCAGCCGCTTCATTCTCGTAAACCCAACCATGTATGAGCCATAAATGGTCTGTATCCAATTTAATCGCTGGTCTTGGGGAAAAAAGCCAATTAGGAAATGGAAGGAGATACACATCATGCCGAGGAGATGAAGGTGTTTGATGCCCACCCTCCCTCTGACTCCTCCCATGACTTAACCCTCTCTTCAACTAAACCTCCAATATCTCCATCCACTCCAAGCATCTCTGAGGTTCTCTCAGACCAGAGAAGATGGCAATGAGGAGCAAAGAAAAGTTGTAAAGCTTCACAAATCTGGCAATGGAAACAAGAACATCTCTCAGCAGTTCAAAATGTCAGTTTCAACAGTTCAGACTTTTCTGCGAGGAAGATGGTTCGACTGGCAACAGATTCTGCAAGGAATACAGCCAGAGAGGTCAGAGGTCAGTTGAATCTTGGGGTCAGAAAGGCTCCCTAACCGCCATCAGATGGCCCCGACACCAACACAAGATGTTTAGGAGGGTGGCAAGAAACAAACCTCTGGTGTCGTCCACACACAAGCGAACTCTGCTACAGTTTGACAAACACCACTTGGACCTTCACTGGAACAAGGTCAGAGGTCAGATGACAACAAACTTCAAAAATGAGTGTGGCATAGCAAAAAAGGAAGCCATAGAGAAAAGCACCTCATACCCACTGTGAAGTGAACATCCATGGGGTGTGCTGAAGAGGAGAGTCCACCAGAGGAGAGTGGACTAAATCTGCTTTAGACTCTTAATGGAGTCAAATCGTTCAACATCTGCACAGTATGACATTATTTTGTTAAACCAGGACACTTTATAGGCGTGTCTTCAGTCGTTTATATGAATGGTAGTTTTAGTCATCTAATCCGAACGACACCTAGTTATCAAAGCTCTGTTTGTTTTTTTTATCCGGTCTTATTTTGGTCTCTTTGGTGTTTTTCCCCAACACCGCGGCCATCTCTCCTCTGATTGCCTACCTGCATCTCATTTTCCCAGTTAGTTCACCTGTGTCTCCTTGTATCACATGCTTTCAGATATTTGACATTGTTTTTTTCGTGCCTAATGTTAAAATTAACGTTTCCTGTAGTTTTTTTGTACCTCCCTCTGCTTCCTCCTGAATGTTTTTCAAATTATCGTGGACTCTTACGTACCGAACCCTTTACCTCACATACGCGACATGGACATCATTTTTTCTAACCTCAAACTGCTTCATTGGTTTTTTTTCATGAATAATGGACATTGATTGTGGGATTGTCTACATTAAAACCCTGACCTACATCTTCTCACGACTCTGCCTCCTGTCTGCACTTAGCTCTTCTATCCTGAACTGGAGTTTTGATGCTAATCATGCTAACAGGGCTTCTTGTAGAGTTGATTATTGACCATCATCAGTATGACGTGCTCTTATGGGGAAAATCTGAGATGCTGTTTTATTGAAATGTCAAATCCATCATCCATCATAATGTAATGGACCTTCTTGCAGGTGCGGTTGCATCATGTGCACATTAGCTTTATCTAAAAGTCTCTCGGAACAAGGTGAGAGTAATAACATATGATTTTATCACCGTCGCCGTGCTAGAATATCGTCCAAGTTACAAAAGACCCTTTTCCTGCATCTTTTTTTTCCCACACAGCTTTTATTTGTCAGGGTTTCGCATCAGTCAGCAGCACATATAAACCAGCACAAAGCCAAGGGCGGGACAGGTGGTGGAGAAACATCACGCCAGCCATTGTCCAATCTCCAATAAAACCACTATAAGCTGTGGACGATTTAAAGACCTGCCTCTCCTCTATTGCCCTCTGCTCCTCTTTCCTCTCCCAGACACGGGGGAAAGTGAGGCATGTAGCTGAGGTACATGTTTGGAGGCATGTATACGTGTATTAATTAAGGGGGGGAAAGGTTGTCAGTTGTATCAATTTATTTTTAATTATAAATGACATTGTGCTCAAGGCTTCTGGCGAAAACGTAAAAGTTTGAGGAACTAAACTAGGTGTAGCAAGCTCACATCCCCAAAAGCCCCCAATCCCCTGCATTGGACAAGTATCCCCCTTATTGAGCTTCTCATTGAAATGTGAAAAGTATTTTTTGAAAAGAAAAGATGCCTCCCTTATGAGTAATATAAATATTAGAGCAAAATATGAACTACAAGGTATAGTGATTCAGATATAACTGTTAGCTATATAAAATATAAAATAAAAAATAAATAAATAAACTGTTAGAGCAAAGAAAAAGGGCTTCATATTTGTATAAATAATAATAACATAATATTAAAATAATACATGGAATGTCTTTGAGTTATATGTGGAAATAAATGTTTTTCGTTAAAAAAACAAAACTCCCCTTATTCAGTAAAATATGAACTACGACAGTAAAATAAGACATTTACGACACTTACAAGATGTGCTCTCGGGGACGACAGACGTAGGCCCAGTTTTAACTATATAAGCCGGTCCTGAAGTACCAGAAAGGAGTACTGGACAAATATTTATCCAATGGTGGTACGAGTCTATTCTGCTTGGCTCCACCCACCTGCAGTAGCATGACTCCTCCTCCTTTTTCTTCTTCTGTGGTTATAAGCAGATAGCAATCAACTCATAAAATAACAACCAGAAAGAACAAGTTCAGCCCCCATGGCAGGGAGGAGGGATGGTGGGTAATTTGGGGAGAATGACCAGCAGAGTGGATGATCCACTGACTGAGTCAGAGCACTGACTGAGTCAGAGCACTGACTGAGTCAGAGCACTGACTGAGTCAGAGCACCGACCTATTAAACGTGCCTTATCAACGAAGGGACTGATTTAAATGAAGACGCCATTTTTGGACAAATAAGAGAGATGGAAAAAATTCTGCTGTCTGGTTCCCATTTAGTGGTAGGAGCTCAAGGACGCTTCTGCCCGGATGCCAGGTTTTACCAATCGCCGCAGGGACGCGACACGTCAACATAAAGTCTCTGACTGCTCATCAATCTCTGGAAAGGAATCTTTAAAATGCTCGAAATGAAAAAGTCTCCAGAGATTCCTTCTTATTAGAAGTCAGGACTATCGTTTCGTTTCTGGTTGTTTGGTGGTGATGGTGGCATTTCACCCAAATGTGGCGCCTGGAAGCGCCGGAGGCCTTTTTTTTCTTAAGACCCATGCAAACAAGGATACTGCGGCTCTGAATAAAACCCTGGTTAAAGATTCTAGACAAGACCAGCATTACAACAGGTACATGTGAACTCACATGAACACTCTCTCTCTCTCTGAGTCAAACCCTCTTCCACGTCTTTCAAGGAGGTCCGTCTTTGTTCCTTGAAATAGAGGCACAGAACAGACGAGGCCACGTAACCAAAATCTGAGAAATCCATAGTGATGATGACATCAGACGCGTTTGCCTGCACAAAGAGTCTCAGATAAAAGTCCAAGTTTGTTCAGGTGATATTCTATATGAGTTTGCTTTTTATTCTGTCCTTGACAAGAAGTATTCATTACCCTGAACGTTCTAATAATAATAAAAAAAAAACTTCATGTGGTGAGCCTCAGTCGTCTTGAATTTGCATATTCCGTCTTTCCAAAGACCTTTGATATCATCGTCGGTTGAAGTTTTCACGGAGCTGTTAATGGTTGTATTTCTATATCTGTCAGTCAAATCAGAAGAACCTGTCTCTCCTCTTCCTGAAGACACCAGAACCAGGAAAATCTGGATTTAAAGCGGTTTTAAGTGAAACTCCATCAACTCATATTGTTGATAAATATTTAGTCAAGTGTTCAAACTGAGCTAAGAGTTTAAGAAAGCTGTCCTGTTATCATTTTTGATTCTCACTTTAAATCCACTCGGCTTTATTCGGGATCAGAGATGAAATCTTCAGATGAAGAATTTAAAAAAGTGAATCAGCCAGGCTTTTTAAAAAAAAAAAAGTATTTGTTTCAACTAGCTGGTCGTGAAATTTATGATTAAATCTTGTTTTGGTAACTTGACATCTCCCTCATCTACACTTATCTGCCATAACATTATAACCACTGATAGGAGCTGTAAGAATCATCAAATCTCCAAATATTCGGGGGTAATATGGAATCGTACTCGCCGCCGCACATCCTTCGTGTCAGCGTGATATCTCAAAAAGTATATCATGGATCCTTTTCATATTTATACTCACATAGACCTCGGTAAGAGTAGGAACTGGATTTTGGTGAAGATCAGTTGTACCACTCCAACACTGGGTGGAGTTTTATCTTCAAAGATTTACAGGCCATTATTTTTTCAAGTGTTTCAATCTGTTTTAGTCTAAATTTGTTCCATATGAATTAACTCATGGAGATCTTTCTGGATTACATCGTGTTTTACTCCAATAGTTCATATATTTTAATAACCAGAGGGGGGCTTTTTACGAAAAATACTGTTTTTCGTACATAACTCTTAATTTAATCCAGATTTTTGAGATATGAATCGACTTGTGGAGATCTTTCTTGTACATATATTTCAGTCTCATTGTTCATATTTTACTCAGTCAATTTTTTTTACAAAAAATCCTATTTTTCATGTTTAATTTGAGGTGTTATGAAAATTAAGAATTCAACACAAACCAGAGAACGTTAATTTTTGATGCATTTTTTTCTTTTCCTTTTGTTGTGTTCACTTTTTCTGATTCTCATTTTACCTTCAGAGCCCGCTGCTCTCTGAGTGTTTCCTGAAAGATGAATGTCAAATCCATCATTTTGGTTTGACGTGTTTTTTGCCGTCAGACACGGCGCTGATACATAATGGAGGTGTTGGACTCTGGCACCAGGCTGAAGGAATGTAATACAATTTAGCCTTTGTCATTGGGTCTGGAAAATAATATTGAAAGATGAGTAAAAGTAGAATAGTTAGTTTTATTATAGCATGTTAAACACACTGACGGAGTGACTGGACTCCAACCGTCTGAGCAAAACTGGGCCTAGCTCAACAATAATCACACATCTATGGTATTGATCAGGTCCCAGCTCGGACGCCCCACCAGTCGTTTATTATCCTTCCCTACGCCTTTGCCTTCTTCCTCTGATGAATTATTTGGTTTTCTCCACGGTCTGAGGATAAAAACAGGATTAAATACTAATACGTCAAATGGTATATTATATGAGTGTAGCTTAAGGGGTTTTTAGAAAGCATAAAGAAAACAAAAAATCCATAGAAGTGCTTCATTTTCCAATAGATCATGGGGGAGTATTAGAGAGCAGAAAACAAATCGTCTCAGTGTGTACAGGACTGAAGAAACAAAACATCCACTCGTCTTTATTTTTTTCTTTATCTGTGGTTTGATGTGCAAATCAGAGCAGCATGGGAGAATCACACCACTCTAGTAACAGAATGTATTAACGTCTGCCTATTCAGATTCACACCCGTACCCCAGATATGTGGCGTACACCGGTTTCAATCTTACTGGGAATACGGCGTTTACAGGAACACAAATGAAACCGGTTATTCGTATCCCTTCATACACGATAAATGCGATGCTTGAAGTCTCTGCTAGCGCCTTGGTTGTTTACAGCGCAGCATTGAATCCGACATTTCTTTAATCTGCTGGCCTAAATGTAAACTAGGCCCCGAGTTTGTTGATATATGTAAAGATATGTAACATTCAGATGTGAAACGCACCATCACAAACATATATATATAAACACAAACACATACATACCATATACAGAACATGTGATTACACAGGTAAAGAAGAGTATTTTTCAATTATTATTCTAAACTTTTCAAAAACAACAAAACACAAAACCATGCATGAAATTGTCTGTTTTAATGACAGAGTTTATAATTTTACTTCATCTATGTTATATAGTTTATTTTGCACATTTTAAAAATATTGTGTTCCAAAAAAGAAAGTTTAAAATATGCACATGTGTTTAACCACATGCACACTGCATATTGATTTCCCCTGAACTCTTCATCATCATGCTTCCATTAATCTCATCCTCTGCCCTCACCGTCTGAGATTATGATCTAACTTTCCTCATGTGCCAAATCCCCTCAGGCATCGTCACTGTCTGGGAATTGCGCTGCCAAATGTGGGGAACGACGTCAGCGCCGATGGGTCGCTCAATCTCAGCTGACACCGTTTTATTGCAGCTGTCCCGCAAGGAACGCAACCTTTTTTTTTAGGGAAAGAAATTTAACTTGCAAATTGATTTTATTAGTCATTTATTGGCGGCGAGCTCTTACAGCCATATCATTGGATTTTTCACTAATAATGGAGGCAGTTGCAGCTTCTTCGTCTGTGATCGTATCGTAATGAGAAGAATTAAAGAAGACCGCCTCGTGAGTCATGTTTGTTTCTATTATCATGGTAAATCAGTAACTTTCAGTTGTTCCAGATGAGAAACATTCAGGAGTCAGGAGCGCAAGATTAAAAAATAAATAAAATGTACAAAATAACAATTCAAGAAAGAAAACCCCCGACAACATGGAAAAATACAATTTAAAAATAAAAAAGTTAACAAACAAAAGAATGAAAAATAAATTGAACATGGGAAAATCAATAAAAAATTCAATGTAATATTAAAATACAAAATATTTCACAGAAGAGCCACACACAATCTCTAAAATGCTTAAAGATATATATAGGCAAATCTGAGCATAGTTAATTCATGCGTGACTAGACTAAACTAGGATTAAACTGGACCAACGCTTTGGAAGTTAAGTTAAAAAAAAACAGAGTTTGTCATAAGAAAAGTACTAGTGACTTAAATATGAACTCTTACAGTAGAGTATCGTACTACAACAGATCATCTTCAGATGATTCATGAACACCAAGTTTGGACTAAATTGGACCAATAGTTGGGACATTATGGACTGAAATCATTTAGAGATAAAGCGCCCTCTAGTGTCCAAATTGTGCAACTGACCTTTCCCATTATCAATCCCGTGCTTCCTCGTATTTCGGTGATATCCCAGACTTTTTCAGGACATAATGAATTGGACATTGAGATAATAACAAACAGGTATATGCTATTGTAAAAACTAGAAAAGGACATTATATATTCTAAATCCTTTATATTAACTGGGGAAGTTTGCATCGAGAACTCCGAATGGGTTAATGGGGGCCAGAATGTAACGGTTTAAAGTAGAGAAGATCTCCCATTTCCTTCCATTAAGGATGTAGAAAAGCTATGGGATGTGAGTCTACACACAAAAATATGACGCAGCACTGAAGAACGGGCGTTAAACTTTATGTACTGACTGAAGTGAGACCTTTGAAGAACATTAAGTGCCATAATGTAGTAAAATACAATAATTCACACGGTTCTTTGCTCAGCAATCCAGAACTTCCTAAACAAAGCAGATACTTTTCAGCATTTCTGCACACAACGCTGATGTAAGGCTTATATTAAATAAGACTTACATCCGTCTTGAGTGAAGTTACATGATCCAGTTTTCTTCTCGTACGATACAACTGTGTTTTTATTATTCTGCGTTCTCGTACAGTTCGTTCTATAGATATAGATTTTCATTTATACATGACAAAGTCTGAGTCTGGCTCAGACGCGGGTTTGAATCAACACATCAAAGACGCCTGGTTCTCTTTTTTTTAAGTGTAATAATAATAATAACTTTATTTATATAGCACCTTTCATTCAAGAAATGTAGCCCACAGTACACTATCTGCAGTTTAAATGAAGATTAAAAAAATAAATAAAAACGTTTGTGATGGGGAAAACATGTTAAAACATAATTCAAAATAGATTCCAAAGAAGTTTATAAAAGGCAAATAAATATAATAAGAATAGGAATGTAAAAAACATAGAATAGGATACAAAAAAAAACTGTAGAAAGATCAAACTAGAAAGAAAAGAAATGTTTTAATCTTTCTTTTAAAAAGATCCACCTACACAAAAGTATTCACTTTTATCTTTACCAAAAACTCACAAGGCATGAAAAGATTATATAAAGTACATGTTCAGGGTGTTACAGACTCTGATCAGACAGGTCATGACCTTCCTTTTCTAAACAAATCTTTAATGGAGCCCACCTGGAAAGAAGCCTGGTGCCCTCTCCTGGTAGAAAAATGAATTGGCAGCTCTTGTTTACTCATCTTCCATATATAATCCTTGACCAGGCAGGTAATCCTGAACAGTGTTTGTTTTATGAACCTGTGACCTAAAAGACTTTTTTTTTGGGGGCTATATCCTGTAACGCAGAAGAATTTCATCACAATCTGCTCATAACTTTTTGATTTATCTTTTAAACAACCTTAAAAACTAAGGCCTGGAAAAGCAAAACCCCTCTCAGGTCGGCCATTAACACTTGACTAAGGTCTGGCATTAGCATTATTTCCTTTATTCAATTTTGTTATATAATCATTGCGACTTTTTTTTGCAACCTCACGTATTCAGTTTTATGTACTTTAGTCACAAATAATAAAAGCGGGCCGTTGCAGGTCCTGTGGCCGTGCATCAAATTAAACTTATTCATGTCTTTGACGGCGGCGGTCTGCGTGTTGGAATAGGAGCTCCTCGCTCTCCTTATGTTCTCCTGCCTCTCCTCTAAGCAGCTCACTCCTGCAGGTGTCAGAGGGAGGCAGAAACATCAGGCAGAAATATGGGCTGTAAGCCGGTGCTGGAGCGCCATTACTGCTAGCGTCTTACTGCTGCTTTCATCTGTTAGCGCTATCGCAACGGTCATCTGGGGAACCTCGGGGCCCCACCGCCATCAAACTGAGGCCGGGCAGGATGAGGAAACAGAGATCATTAACCAATATGTGTGTCTGTCTGTGTGGGTGTGTGTGTGTGTGTGTGTGTGTGTGTGTGTGTGTGTGTGTGTGTGTGTGTGTGTGTGTAGGTATACATTTCCTACT
Organism: Lophius americanus; assembly: GCA_037951165.1. Taxonomy (NCBI): domain Eukaryota; kingdom Metazoa; phylum Chordata; class Actinopteri; order Lophiiformes; family Lophiidae; genus Lophius; species Lophius americanus. Next base: position 5,567,892 of record JBBDHG010000056.1, read on the forward strand.
ACTATAACAAATCAAAAGCTCTGGTTTGTCCGAGAGGAGCCTCGAGGTTGGCGGCAACAAAAAGAAGCTCTCTCTTGCTCTCTCTCTCTCGCTCTCTCTCTCTCTCTCTCGCTCTCTCTCTCTGTCGTTTGTCAGGTCGTTTCATGAAACCACACACCTAAAGATGATGCAGTGGGTTTCTGTGAACACTCCATCACGAAGTAACTACTATTTATAACCCCATACAGGGGTTATTATGGAATAGGCCTTAGTGAGAGGAAGAATTGGATTGATTTGGGGCAGTTGCATATATCCAGCGCTAGGGGGAGCTCTTACATCCTCTTATCCCATCGTCTTAATCTTTACTTTATGAGTTTCTACGTCATAGCTAGTAGCTACAATATCCTGATCTTGTACACAGAATATCAAACTTTAATTTTTTTTATTTAGATTTATGTTTAATCCTGTGGTTGCTAATTGTTTGTTTTGTTCCGAACCCGTATGTGTTTGTTTGTTTGTGTCTTAATAATTATAAAAAAACACGTGATAATATTATTTCATAAATGTAATGTAGTGGTAGTGGGTTATCAGCTGATCACGATGTGTTCAGGTACATCAGAAAACAAACAGACTAAAAAATTTATTAATACATGCTTTTGTCACTAATTACTGGGTAAAAAAAATAGAGATTGGTGAATATTTTTTGACACGTCACTATTTTCTGCTTATCCATTATGAAAAATTTCCGTTTGAAGAGTTCTGAAAGACCGCCCTTCATTTTATTCACAACAATCTGCCCCACATGCACTCACATAATAATTTCCCAAAATGTTTTATTTAGATTATTTTATTAACTTATAATAATTAGATCAGTTTCTACACTGACCGGGCCATAACATTAAAACCACCTGCCTAACATTCGTTGGGTTTGGACACCTTTCTATGAGAATCATCCATTATTTTTCCAGTGACTTGTGCGACAGTAAATGTTCTGTAGGATCAGACGACGTGGTCGGTCCACACATTAGCAGAACTTAGCTGCCTTCAACTCCTCAGCCAAAGAATGTTCACAGGTGCTTGTAGCGAGATAATAAATGTTATACTGACTTCACCTGTCGGTGGTTATAAAGTTATGGCTAATCTGTAGCCTGTTGAGTAAATGTGAAAGAAATTAATGACATGGAGTGATTAAATTATATTCAGGGCAAATTACACAAACTGTATTTGCCTTTATTGCTATTTATTTTTTATATATAATATGAAGGGGTGACTTTTACGTTTTAAATGAATAAATTACTAGAATTTTGGTTACGTGACAGAAAAATTTTGAAGAATACGTACCATAAATATATATACATGTACACAATACCTAAATCTACCTATGTATAACATTGCCGGTAGTGCGGTAGAAATACTACAGTGCAATGTCGAGTTGCATGTGGTGTCCCCCATGGCTCCATCCTTGGCCCCTTATTCTTTAGTCTATACATGATGCTATTCCAAACAGGTTCAGCCACATTTTACATTTAGATATTGAGACTCAGAAAATGTGATCAAACTAACAGTTGAGCCGGACTTTAAAGGATTAATCAAAAATCGATATTAAAAGTGTAATGTGAAAATCTAACAAATATCATTGAATGTAATCTGAGCTTTTAAAGTCGGCCAGTTCTAATGTCCCCATAAGAGTAAAAGCTTCACTTTGATAGTCAAGTTAATATATGTACGTAACATTTAAAAACAGTAAAAGAAAAATAATGAATGTGAGTTGATGGTAGATGTTGCGCGAGCGTCCCTTCCTCCGTCGGTGCGCGGATTAAGTCAATAGCTGCAGTGGTGAGAAGGAAGAAGAAGGAGATAAAGAAGAGTTATGTCTCTATCTGCTGGTGTTTCTGTCTCGGAGGGAGCGGCTACGTAAGAGAGCCCTTTTAGTGCTGACACATGCCTGAGTGCCTTTATGGTCGAGGGGCGAGGACGTTATGTTTCTGACGTACGACTGCTACTACAAACACTCCTGAGCAAATGATGGCAGAGATAATGACGCCTGCTGTCGCCGCTAAATCCCTGCATTCTAGTCTGAAACTCAGTTTGTGCAGCCATGGGTGTAGCTGGTGGGGGGGGGGATGCACATGATGTCCCACTCGTGATGGCGTGCACGAACTGTCGTCTGTACAAGCCCCTCAGGGGTTCGATTCAAATTTGCACCATTTAGGTGTGATTGATTTGCCACTCAGGCTATGCCTACAGCAGTCTGAGATCGTGGCTGCTTTTCCCAAAGAGACGTCGGCTTTATGAATAGATCTGATATGCATTTGTCAATAATGTGGATGGGAACATTTCCACTGCAATGGCCCCCAGACACAAGACAGGGATTGTGTGTGTGTGTGTGTGTATGAGTATGTGTGTGTGTGGGTCAACTGGTTGTCCTGGTGAAAATGTAAGAAAGTGTGAATGAGGTTTAGGAGAATGTGTTAAAGTGTGAATATATGTTAAATACCAGCGTGTTTGTTTTGGGTGAATATGTTTTACTACGGTACTGTAACTGTACTGTTGCTAAATAAAGTAAAATATTTTAGAGAGATGATGTCCAACCCTGCTCTATTTTAACCCCATGTAGCATCGGAGCTTTTTAATGTTTTAAGTGAAGGTGCACTGAAGAACCCCGAAAACGTTTGGCTCGATGAACTTCATCCCTCATTTCAAATTGAATCACCCCGAGGAACATGGCAACTTTCAAGAAGCTAATGTATGCAGAGCAGCTTAAGCTAGCAGGAGCCCTGAGGTTCCTGAACAAAGCCAACATAGAACATATAACGGACTGAACAACACTTAAAAAGTTTTATTTTCACTTTGAAATGTCAAACACTTGGTAAAAGAAACGCAGGGCGGGGAGGATGGATGGTCCATTCATTTGAAGAGGTCAGAACACATACACAATGCTGACCGGCCTTACTTCCATTGTAATCCTTCAAATTAAGAGCAGTAAAAACACACAACTCGTTATGGTTTAAAATCGGTGAGTTAAATCAGAGGCATGTTTGTACAACACAGGGGATGGGGGCCTTTTCCGGGATATACCCTCGCTGTGGTGGCCGACATCATAGGCATCGTTATATTTTTGTATTTTGTCATCAATTTTGTGAAAATTTCTGAAAACAGTCCCATTATTTGTCCAGTGAGGTGAAATGAACGGAACATCTCACGTTCCTTAGATGGATAGATCATTTATTTATCCTGAGGGAAATTCAAGTTCTGTGAATATGACCCCTCCCTGAAGGAGCAGCGGGCGTCTCCTTTGAAGCGCCCCGGGGAGCATATTGGGTTCAGGGTCTTAGACTTCCTGAACCTCAAACTGGCAACCTTCTAATCTTCCAATTGGGACTCGGCCGCTCTACCTACTGAGCTACAGCCGACCCGGAGCTGGATGTCAGCGTTTTCTGATGGATCTGTCTTTAGATTCTGTTTCCTGCCTTGGACAGCCGAGCATTCTTCTTCATGTTCCCGTGTGAACACAAAAACACAACAGCCTTTTAATTGACTTCCCTCTTTGGGGATAATGAGTTGTGTTCATTTATTAAATGCAGACATGAAAACTTAATAACACGTCTCTGTTTAATGGGGATCAGATTAATCACATTGGAACGGACTCGTATCAAGATGCAGGAGGAACCGAATGATCCAGATTGTGCAGCTTGTGGTCCTACATGGTCCTTTTGTACGTTGTCAAACGTAACTTGTTAATGGCGCTCGCACTGCTACATTCAGACTGAGATGAATTTAACACCCGGCTTTATGTTTCTTCTCTTTCACTTTCTTACTAATGTGCTTTCTTTCTTCTTCTTCTTCTTCCCCCTACAGCAGTGTAGGAATTCAGTTATTGCAACTTCATGATTAAAGTTCCTTTCTTTACTTTTCCTTTTTTCCCCCCTCCAATTTAGTTTCCCTTTCTCTGCCTCTTATATTTTTGCCAGCCGTCTTTTTTCATTGTCCTGATAAATGTTACATCGAGCATAAATGTTTCAGCGCCACATGCAATTTTTATGGGGACGCCACCATTCTTGTGTCTTAATGTAGGTCTTATCGTGCTATCCCTCCTCCCGCTTCATTACAAAGGGGTGAAGAAGATGACAGCGAGGGGGTGAGTGGGCTGGTTTAAGTCACTGAGATGTGTTTGACTATGTTCCACTCTGCTGTAGAAGGCGTCCACGTTCCTGCCTGTCCATGTGTGGTTGAATATTTGACAGACCTGCCTGTAACTGAGCATCACCGCACAGACGGTGATGCCATAGATGTTGGTCAAACATCGGTCCACCACTACATAAGGCGGTCTGTCAGCTACATAAGGCGGTCTATAGGCTACGTAAGGCGGTCTATAGGCTATATAAGGCGGTCTGTCGGCTACATAAGGCGGTCTGTCGGCTACATAAGGCGGTGTATCAGCTACATAAGGCGGTCTATTGGCAACTTAGGGCGGTCTATAGGCTATATAAGGCGGTCTGTCGGCTACATAAGGCGGTGTATCAGCTACATAAGGCGGTCTATAGGCTACGTAAGGCGGTCTATAGGCTATATAAGGCGGTCTGTCGGCTACATAAGGCGGTGTATCAGCTACATAAGGCGGTCTATCATCGTCTGAATAGCAAACAATTTGAAAAAACAAGATAAGATGATCCAAATTCCCAATCTCATATCACAAAAAAACTCCTTGACAGTGAGGGTCAAGGATGAAGAAAGCTCCAAAACCCCTGCGTTCAACTGATTGAACTGTTCAGATTCAATGAGAGGTGATGTTTGAAAAAGAAAAGGAAAGTGTTTTTCATAGAAAAGCTCCCCTAATGAGTAAAATATGAACTTTTAGAGCAATATATATATATATATATACAGTCCCGCAAAATGTGGAAAAAACCAATATTATCAATTATATAAAACTATGATTTATTATATAAAATAAATAATATAAGAACAAACAGATGTTCTCCAGGAGATAATAAAATGCATATATCTGTGAAATAATGTTGACTTCTAGGTTTAAAAAGTTCAATATTATTATAATTATTGATATTACTTAATATAAGTATATTTCATAATTAGCTGTAAAAACAGTGTAACAATTAATTTTGTAATTTAAAAAATACTATTTCACAAATAAACATAATGCATTGTTTATGTAGAAATGAAGAGATGCTCCTGCTTAATGGATACATTTTCTATTTTTTTATTTGACTGAATTTTAACAAGAATTATACTTTAACAGTAATTACTTGCTTGTCACATTTATGGCATTTCCACTGGTATTATTTTCTTATTTAACAAAAGTTTTTGTTTTCACTGTAAAATTCGGTTTCCAACATGAGTGTTAAAAATAAATATTTTTACCGTCTTGAATTTTATGCCATATCTTTTTTGCCATTTGATAGTTTGTTTTTTAGTGTCATTTTTGGTAAATCTTTTTTTACAGTGCCTGCGTGACATGAACTCAAATCCACATAAGTCTTAAAGAGAGGTCACTAAAACAGAAATTATCATCCGTGTCCTGTAGGACATCTGGTCCGCCTCGCTCATGTCCTAACGCACGCGCACGCATCCAAACGCGTGCACGCACAGGTGTTGCTCGCGGTGCGGTGAATCTGCAGATGCGCGTGCGGCGCGCAGCGGCTGACGTCAGAAGGCGAGCGGAGCGAGAGGAGTTGAAATAGGGCAGAGCAGGAGCGGAGCGGGAGGAAACCAGCCGGAGGAGCCGGAGGATGTTGCAGAGCGCCTGTGAGAGTTGTCACCAGTGGAGCCGCTGCTTTTGATCGAGTGGCCTGTCGTTAATCCGCAGCTTTTGAAAGCTGGAGGAAGAGGAGTGGAACTAAAAGAGCGCAATTTTGGACGCGTCGCTGCGAGGAAAAGAAAATCTCTGGCATATCTGCGCGAATTCTCTTTTCTTTCTGCCCTCTTGCCTCGGAACAGCGCAGGTAAGATGGAAGCTGTGTTTACGAATGGTGGAAAAAAGCTTATTAAGAGGCATTTTTGTAGTTAGTTTTTTGACAAGTTAGGGTTGCTTCAGATCCGTTGCTTTATCCGGCACTGTTTGCGTATGAGGTGGTGTGTGAGAGGAAAGTGTGGATGGCAGCGGCATGCGCTGATTGTGAATTAGTTTCTGTTGAAAATACACTCAAAAAAAAAACAGAAATAAAGATAGGAGTAGTGGAGGATGGAGGTGCAGCCTCGCAGCCCAGGCTGCGATCTCAGTGACAGGGTTGGAGAACACAGGCGGGATGTCTGCTATTGTCTGGCGCAACACGGGATGCGATTAATCATTCAATATGAGCAGATGCCAGCTTAGGGTGCCTCAGAAAAGCGCGCGCGGCTTTCACCTGCAGGAAAACATCAGGGCAGGATTTGATAAATGGCTTCGGCAGGACTTCTCTGTCCGGATGTGCCAGGTTTGTTCGCTCCAGCAGCCCAGATGATGACAGAGTGAGACACGCACGTCCCTCTCTGGGGCTCTCACCCCCTCACCCCCTCACCCCCGGTGTCTCATCGTGCAAACGTGAACTCTCTAGAATACCAGGGGATGATTTTCTTAAACAATTTAAGTTATAATGAGCTGCTTCAGCTCTCCCTCTCTTTCTCTCTCTCGTGGGAAAATCCCATCGGAGTCACCAGAGAGCGGGCTGAGTGGCAGCAAAACCTGCGTGACGGCCAGTGGAGTTGGAAATGGGGATTGGTTGGCGCACACGCGGCTATGATATAGAGTTTATTGCGTCGGAGCTCTCCATGGTGCTGAAAAGGCTCCAGCTCCTCGCCACTCCACTCCATTCCTCTCCCCAACCCACAGCCTCTTCCTGGATTCTCTCTCTCTCTCTCTCTCTCTCTCTCTCTCCACCTGGAACCAGATATGGAGCCAACCTCCAGGAGGAGAATTACAACCATCCATCAATGTGCTATCTGGGAAAGACTGATTGTAAATCCTAACCTTTCAGCTTCATGAGGGCCAACAACCCCTCCAACTCCACGCAGGCCCTCTCACTTACGCTTCCCTACGTACAGCTTTGCACATGCAAGCATATGCAGAGACCTGGATCAATATGTTGCCCTTGCTCCTGAATGAGAATATTAATGGCAGAGCTTCTCAGCCGCATCTATTTGCCCTGGCAGTCTGGAACTCATAATTCTCAGTAACTCTCACCCTCACACAGCAGCCTCTTGTAGGGGGAGAATAAACAAGTGGGCCGTTGGATGCCAAATGTAAAATTCTTTGGCTTGAGAAAAAAAAAAGATAATTTGTTTTTCCATCGCTCTGAGTCGGTCGGAGCTGTCGTGTGTTGTGTGGCGTGCCAGAAAATAATAGCATTTAAAAACAGACGAGAGAACCGACTGACTGCAGCTCAACACAAAAGGGATGACAGCTCCACATCAGCACAATGCCAAATCAGATACAATCAGGACTGAAAAATGTGTTTTCTAAATCACCTCTGCAGCTTTTCACGGAGGTCACACTTTGTCCTTAATCCAATCAGAACCGCTCGGCCGCCCACCTCGGGTCAAATTCACGGCTTGAGAAATAATGATGTAGCTCTGAATAGTGATTCAGCCGGCTTTCTGCAGTTTGCAGTCTGGCGTGTAACTTATTAGCCGTCTCACGGAGAGCCATTACGCTGCAGTGCCCAGCCAATTGTGGCTGCCGGTGGTGCGACGGCCTAATAGTGGGATGGCTCACACACTCACAGACATCTGTGTATGCACACACACACATGAATCTAACACTCCCCTCACCTCCCAGTCATTACAGTTGAATCAGGTTTTCTGAAGGGCTCTCCTGCTGCTAAGTGTCTAAACTCTGTGGAACCAGCTTTGGGAAGCAAAGTCTGCGTTCATGCCGTATGGTAGCTGGATTTGTGCAAACCGTTGAGGCTATTCTGACTTCTGTCGTCTTATTATCCATGACTCCGGACAGAATTTGGATATACAGTATGGTTGAATGATGCTGGCAGAATATTAGCTGCAGTCAGCGTTCCCTCAACAATACACGCTTCAAGAGTGTCAATACTGCTGCCGCTGCGTTGTAGCTAAAACCACAAGGGATGGTAGGATTTGTTTACCAGCCATTGTTAGATTCAAAGTTTCTAATAGCTTGCAGTGTTGACACTGACAAAGACAGTTTGGGCATTAATTAACCGAACGGTGCTGAAAATGCTGTCCACAGAGAGCAAACCTCCACAACAGCACGCAAAGAAGACTTTATTATTATCAGGGTCAATCACATCAACAAACTCTCCCAAATACTCTTGAACCATTCGTCTCTCCTCATTCTCGTCCTCCTTCCACTTTCCAGCTCTTTTCAGCAAGTGTTGAAAAATAATGAAGACATAATAAACCCAGCTGTCAATGTTTTGCATGGACAGAAAAAAAGATATTTGAATCAACTTAATGTCGCTGCACCTCCGGTTCAAATTCTGCCGACACCAAACCAAAACTGAGCGTTTCAAAGCAGCACTTTCACCCCCAAGGTGACCTCACCGCTCCAGCTGGCGTGTTCTCCGTTTTATTATATCTAAAGTGCTGCAGCTAACGTCACTAAAACTCAGAGATGTGGGAAAACCTACGTCTGGGTAAGATTTCATGCAAACCCATTGAAGGGTGCTTAAGTGTGGGTTCACGGGTTTGAGTGGAGATTGTGGTTAGCCCAGTTTTTCTGCAATCCTGCTAACAAACAAACAAACGCAGGAAAACGTTACCTCCCTGGGGCGCAAACCAACCAAATCTCCCCGCTTGGATTGATAGAGTTTTGAATGTGGCGCTCAATCAATCCCAGTACAGAAACTTCTTTTTCCCAGCTTATGAAAGGTCAGAGGTCAGAAATAGTAGCAGGAGTTCAGCATCTTGCTCCAGAACAGATAAACTCAGTCTTATTGTAAAAAAAAGTCTTGTGGTGATTGTGGTGAAAAAGTCTTAGTCTTATTGTTTTGGTAGAAGTGCTGTTTCTCTGCTCGACCGTCCTGGTGCTCTTAGCTGAGCGATCGAGATCGAGGGAAATAAAGATTCGCCATCTATTTTCCCCACCAACACGTCCTTGTGAGTCCTACCAGGGAAAACAGTATTTGCTTGCGTTTTGCACAAACTGGCAACGTGTGAAATTTAAAAGTGCTAGTTACTGAAAATCTGGAAGGCAGATAAGAATGAAGAAAGTATCACACAGTTTATAATTGCTTATCTGAAGTCCCAGATGGAACGCACACATGCAAGTGTCCAAACATGTGTGCAATAATGTTATTTCTTCTCTTTCCCATTCTATTCTACAGATTAGACACAACCCTATGCTTTTTAAAATCACTGAAGGGGTTTCAGGCTGTAAAACAATCAACACACACACACACACACACACACACACACACACACACACACACATGGATGGAAATGCTGCATAATGCTCAAGTAGCAAAAACAATTAAAATTTTCACATCAATTACAATGCCACATTTGTGAGCTGCTGAAATCCTTGGCATAATTTTGCTTGAACCCCATGTGGTGCTCGCCTAATCAGGATTCACTTGCACACAACAAAGCCGTCCCCACGAGCAAACGGAACCCACTTCCTTACTCCTCTTTCTTCACGTCTGGTGACAGACTTTTCTTTGCCCCAATTACAATATTGAGCCGTCTTCCAAAACAATGCAAACAAACGAATGAAACTCCGAAATGCAAGGACATGTAGATAATAGAGGAATCACAATACACTGTAAAAAACAAACAAACACTTGTTCACTGGTAACACACAGTTTAACTAAATATTGTTGAGTAAAAAATGTAAGTTTAATTTTGAAGTCACTTATTTTCCATTTTTCATCAACAGCTCTGTTTTTACAGTGTAAAATGTGTTTTGATTTTTAATTTTACAGTACAAATACAAACTTTTGTAAAAAAATAAACTATCAATGCTGTGATGTCAAAAGAAAATAATTCCTGTTTAAATATCATTCGGTCGAAATTACAGATTTTTCTGGTTTTCACATTAAGATTTATTGTAAAAAAACAAACAACCTTTAAGCATTTAGTAAGAAAATCCTGTAATTTCTACAGAGAAAAAACTTTCAAAATACGGTTCTTATTTGTGTGATACTGTTAATTCTGTTGTAATGTACTCTCATTTATTTATTACTCCGTGTGCAGAGATTTACAGTATGTCTGTTTTGACTTTTGCAGTAATTTACAGTAAATGGGTTTAGTTGAATTTGTATGGAGTCTTGGTCTTTTTTTGAGTCTAACATTGTAATTTAAGTTTTATATACTTAATTTAATGAAGTATTACCTGCCAAAGTAATTTTTTGAAGTCACCAACATTTTACAGTAGAGTAAATCTGACAATGAGAGGCTCATAATACTAAATTCTGAATCACTCATTTATTTCAATTGGCTTGGCCCGCCAGCTCGCCTGGCTGCAGAACCGAGAGCCGTGAAGAGTGGGCAACACGGTTCGCTTGAAATTCCGATCACTAATGTTGAACTTTGAGAAATGACCTTTCCCGCCGTATCCCGTATGAACACATGAGCCGAGCTCAGAGCGTAAGTAGCGGGTTAGTTCTGAGATAATATCGGCCGGTGCCTCTTCTACAGGATTGGAGGGAACTGATGAAAGAGTCAGTGGAGTGGGAGAAATAAGAAAAGGGGGTCATGGAGAGGTCGGCAGGCGTATCTGTTTCCTGGAGTGAATCTGGTGAGCAACCTTCCCGTCCCTCTCATGCGCTCATGCTCTCATCCCTCACTCCACCGCTTAAAAGAACTGAATGTCGGTTTTCTGTCTCTCTGAGGGTCGCTTTGTCACTTCACAGCTGAAAACAAAGGTTCGATTCAAGGTTATCTGGAACTGTCGGTACACACAATAGAACGTAAGCCATCGTCAATAAACACTTCATACTCTAAATGGACCTTTAAGCTGAGGTTTAGTCACACATATTCTGTACAAGGTCAAGACTAAACAATTATGCTTCCGAGGTCGACGTCAGAGGTCACTGACCTTTTCTTTTTTGCCCGAAAGAGTGGTTTAATTCTGACGGTGTTCTTGTGGACCGGCACATTGGGTTGGTTGTCAATCATGGAGATATGGGCTCGTTTATCTCAAACAGTATGGCCGCATTGACGGCTGATAGGAGTCATTGATGGACCGTCTGGCCGGGAACGAATCCCGGATCCATCCTTAGAAGCGATGGAGAAGTTCTGTGACGGTGCTCAAACTGCGATAGGGAAGTTCTGTTTGGGGTAGGACGGGCTCACAGCGTTGCCAGATTGTACGATAATTGTGTTAATAATTTCCCCCTTTTGTACAATGAATGGTCATTAATGACCAAAATCCCATAATATATGACAATATGTCCAATTTATGAGATTTTTATGGCTATGTCGTTTCATTTCAAATTTGTTCTTTGGCACAATCAGGAGAAAGACCGCGTCTGTTTTTCTTTACGTCTGAAGGCTGCTGGGACGACGGCGTTAATAATAATAATAATAATACATTTAATTTATAATGCACTTTCCATTTGGATCAAATCTCAAAGTGCTAAAAGGTCGTTGGAGGTCGTCTGTTAGCAGCGTGTTTGTCCAACCCCTTATAAGCTTATTTCATGATGATAACACAATAAACTTAGCAATAATAATGTCAGTATTTCCTGTAAACATTGTTATCTAAAGTTTAAGTTTCAGAATTTCTTAGCAGGTTTTTTTTTTTAAAGTAAAAAATGCTTTTATTTAAATGATTTTGGCCCCTGCAAACATTTTTACAGTCATTTTAAATGACAAAATCACATTTCTTAATGAATTTGAAGCCTAAATGCGAAGGAAACGTGACAACTAAGTAACCCCTCTGCCTCTCAGCTCCTGAGCGTCTAAATATACTAACCTTGAATCGTTGTGGTTATTTTAGAAGGCTTTTACATTTTGCATTTTCCTGAAAATATGTAGAGTTTTCATAATCAGCATCCCCTGAGCATCTCGAACAAAAAAATAAAAAAATAAATGCAATGACCACTGCTGCGTTTGTGTTCTATTGATATTTAGAATACAATATTCGAGCTGAATGCTTCCGGTTTTCACACGCATTGATTTCTCTGGGCTGTTGCAGCGATGAATGATGCTTTGAGCAACAACACACAACTGTTTAGGCTTCTAGTGGCTCTTCAGCCACTCCACTGAAATCACATTTTTCCGAACAAAGAGCCTCTGAATGGCCTCTCATTCCTTTAAAGGTGCTTTATCTCCCCCTCATTATTAATGCAGACCTGTCTCAGGCTGTTTGCAACACATTGCTCCGGCTCTATAATTAGCAAACACAATCCCAACAACAGACAGCGAAAAGGTAGAGGTACCTAAAAAGGCAGTGAAAACATTGAAGCGAATGAAGAAGCCACTTATTCTCCTTTGTTCCAGTTTCTAGATGGGGTCTTGTACTTCCTGACAGCCTGAAGCTTATTTTCTTCTATGGAGACAGAAAGTGACAAGGAGAGTCTGACAATTAACTCTGAGGTAACGCAGAAGACACTTTCTTTGTCTCTCTAAGTTTAGTCCGACCCAAATGGGCTCTGCTACGACGGCTCTGTAGGTGCGGATTATTTGAAAAAGAGTGGAAAACCCAAACTTCAGTGTACAGCAAAGAAGTCATTAATAATCTCAAACGGTCCATAGTGACTCAACCTCACTGTTTCTATCAAGTCAGCAGTCTGCTCTAGGATCAGATCCCATAGTGACTCAATAATGAAAATAAATACAGTTAACTGGTTTTTCTGAGATCAGGAATAAAAGAAGACAGATTTCCTCGTGTGGGTTCAGACACAATTTATGCTTGAGAAGTTACAGATAAAACTGTTTTCCGCATAAAGATATAAAATTGGACATTTGATGTCATAATTTGAGGATAAAAGTGAGATTGGGTATTAGATGAACGTGGAGTGCTATGCATTGGCATATACGTTATGAATGCATTATAAAAGCTGTCGAACAGATTACGACCTCAATTGTAGGATTTTCGTTTCTTATTTTTGGTTCTGTCTTAAAAACGTTGTCGCTTCGTAACCAAGGCTAAAATGATATTTCAGCCAAATAGCAACAAAATTCAGACTTTGATCTTTAAAAGTGGGAAGAGAACCAAACAATCTGTGTCAACAGGTGTGTATTCAGTTCAATCTGAGAGGAAAAAAAGCACAAATGCACCAATTCTGAAAACAGATTCTCCAATCCTCTAATTCTATATAGTTTTTTGTATTTTCGGGAAACAGCCAATTTCATCAATTTGACATATTCTCCCTATAACTCGTTCATCAAATTGAGCTCAAACAGGGTCAGAACAGTCATACAGAATTCATAAAGTATTAATGCGAGTCTTTGTTCAACAGTGTGACCGCGGCCGAGCAGCGAATGTTAATGTTGGCCATGAAACAGGAAGTTGTAATAACTCCACTGTCCATCGTTCAACTCGGCCCAGATCACTCATGTGTGATAAAAGTCCCCTCTAGGTCCTAATGTTATGGTCAATTTCCTGCTTCTGTCTATTCATGCTGCTTAACATGCAGCACTTGAACTCACCCTCATTTTGTGTTTGCTCACACATTCATGGGAAAATACACAAAGGTGAATCCTTGCATAAACATACGTGGAAGTAAATCTAATTGTAATCTTTTAGATTTTATACTGTCATCCAAGCAAACAATTTGTTTCCATTCATTTCAATCTGCTATCAAAATCAGCAATTAAACGACTCTTAGCGATAGTCTGGCTGATATTTCACTTTTGTCTGTCAACAAGTCCCACGACAAAACCCGAACCATTAATCTGCAGCACTAACAAGTGTGATTATGAAGCCTGATGTAACCGATTCCTTTGAGCCGCCGACTCCTATTGATGTCCAAAAACTATTAAAATGTCTTCGGTGAGCTGCAGCTGCTGAATACAATAATCCCTTATTACCTTCATCTCAGGCAGTGGAGTTAATTTACAGTTGATGCGACACACAAACTGAGCTAAAATAGTGGCTACTGATAATCTACAATAACTGCACTGATTATTCTCTTTTTCCAGCACAGAACTGTAAAACATTCAGAGAGAATGAAGCGTTTAAGAGATAATCGCAACATATTTAAAATGCAGCTTCTTCTACGTGACTTTTGGATATTTAACTTTATTATACATATGATGGAATAATCACTCTGCTGCTCAAGCTGCGTTTTTTATGTTATTACCACGTTATTACCATATTATTACCATGTTATTACCATGTCCTTTGTTATATACCAAAAAATACATTATTAATACTATATTTTCGGATAAATACATGGTATTTACTTATATATAAAATCGTTTCAACTGTCCTATATGTATGATGTTCTGATAAGGCGTGTGAACTTGTAGCTGGCGTGGCGTCGACCTCCAATCTGGTTCCCAGCGTCCTTTATGATACGGTGAATGACGGGTCATCATATTATCTTCCCAGGATCTTGTGCTGCATAAACCCTTTTTTTGTAGGATCGTCCATCGCAGAGAATACTGAGACGTATCTTATCTCTTGTCATAAAATAGATGAAGTCATAGATGCATATCCCGTTCACGTGGAGTGTCTGTAAGACAATAAGAGTTCGGACGTGTGATCCAGATGTGTAACTGACAGATGGAATAACATCTCTGCTGTCTGGGGCATCCTTCCAAATCATATCTGAGCGTCGTGAAAACATTTTGAGAGAAGAGGATCCCTTAGGTGGTTCGATACAGACATCTGAGTTTAGGCTGACAGGCCAGCAGACACGGGATGATAATACAGATATTACCGACTACAAGAAGGTGTTTGAGGCTATATGCAGATTAACTGCATGCTGGCATCTAATGCAAAGCTTTGCAGTAGGTTTTACTATACGGCGGTGAAATACAAACCTCACGGTTTCAGCATACACGCACGTTTTGTTTTTCCCCTCCCACCTTCCTTTGTAATCTTTTTAGATACTCAGCAACTTGCAGTGAGGGAGCCTGCTGAGCGGGGACTGATTATCGTTATGGAACTGCTTGTGTCATTTGTAACTGTGACAGCAAACCTACCTCGAGCAGGGAGCTGGGAAATGTCGCAGGAAGGCAGCTCAGCCTGATCGCTTGAATCTGTCCCGACTCCCCCTGATGTGATGCTGTTAGAGGAGCAGAGAGGCTGGCGGGCAGCCTGCTGTGAATTTAGATGCCAGTTTTGCAGCTGTAGGCTTGGGCCTCAGTTACGGTAAATTAACGACATATTAAAAGGGTCATATCAGTTCAATGTTTTGTTTTACTACCGAGGGTCAACAGCCCCTGGATGGTTATTTAAATGCTTTAAATGTATTGTCATAAAAACCTGTTGTTTTAATACATTTAAACTAGATACATCATCATCGGCACATCATTTGTCCCAACGTCTGTAGAATGACACCAAGAGATGTTTTCTGGTATGGTGCCCCATCGGCATGAAAATATCAGTTCTTATCAGGAGAGACAGAATGAAATGAACGTTTATTTATGATTGACAACTAGTCCGTCTGAAAGTCTTTGCCATTCAAACTCTTGATGGGAGACTTCCCTGAGTAGAAACAGATGGATTCTGGATAATGGTGGTGGTGGCTGATGATCCTGCTGAGAGTGATGAATGATTAAGTTTATCTGCGAGGACTTTACTCTGCACGACCCGGCAGCAAGAGAGAAGTAGATGGAGGGAGAGAGTCATGTTTAACGAGACAAGATGATGAGGCCCAGGATGAAGATTTGTCACCATGATAGGATCTGATGACACAGCTGATGTGATTTGACACCCCCGGACCGTGCAGCGGGTAATTTAGACTGGACATGCATGAAAGGCGTGAATGACAAAGTGGTATGAGGGATGACAAGAGGCTCTAGCCTTCAGTGCTGCTCTGAAACTGATGAAAATCAAGTTTATAATATAATAATGATGTTTGTTGAGACTGAAATTAGTATTTTGATGATAATAAGGAAGTTAATGGCCTTCATTTCAATTAATACCTGCTGAGGCAAAGGGATCACTAGTAGTTATGCTTTAATAATATGTAATAAACATGTAATGAACATATTGACTGTTTGGAAATAGGAAATAATGATTTTTTGGTCCAGATAAAGGTTTGGGTTTGGGTAAAAATACTATTTTAATAATAATAAGGAAGTTAGTTGCAATGGTTTAAATATTGAATACTTGGTTCTGCTGAGGGATCATAAGTAGAGGGGCTTTAATAAACATGACTGTTTTGAGAAAGAATTGGTTAAGGTCCAGATAAACATCTGGGTTTGGGTAAAATTGTATTATAATGGTTGAAATAATGAATACCTGTTTATGAAGAGGCTTGATTAGGATGGAAACCTTAATAAACATGTAATAAATGTCTAATAAACATTTTCAATGTTTGGAAATATGAAACAGTCGTCTTCTCTGTAATAGTCCAGTGAAGCATTTGTCACTTGGACTTGAACTTATCTTGTTTTGGTGACAGTGTCAGCCTTCCTACTCCTACACCTGCACAACAAACAGGTTCTAAAGTGTTTTATTTGGTATTTATGGTTTTTGCAGGGACAACACTCCGTATAGGAAAGCAGAGATCAAGGATTTTAGTACCAGTATAAATCCAGACAGCCCAACTCTTGAGATATGTTCTGATCAGGGACCGGACTGCATTCCAACCATCGTTTTGTTTTAAATCCATACTCTTGTCAGGGCCGAGGCTTGAGAGAGCTACGGTACCCTTGCAAACAGTACTTGGAGGATCTCGGATAAATAAACAGACAAATTGTTCCAAACATTGTTGTTTGATGTTCAAGAGCAGCAACAGCAGCAACCCTTCATTAAAGCCAAGAACTCTCCATCGTTGTGTTTCTCAACCTTTCACTGAAGACAAACGGTATGTTTGCTTGAGAGATGGAGTCGGTGACGGGGGGCCGGGGGCACGAGGGGGTGACTACTTTAATGTACTATAATATACCTCTATTAAACGATGATGCACCATAATATATTTATTATTCAATCTAGCTTATATATAATTTGTATCTATAATTGATATTTCTCTGCAAGTCTTTCCAACATATTATGCTTGAATTATTTCCTATTTGACTGTTTTTAACACGACTTAATTTATTACGTTTAACTTGAATTTATTATATTCTATGCAAACAATTACTTATTACAACATAACAGTAGTTACTCTGTCACAGCTCATCGTTTCATCATCTCTCCTTCTACATCTTCTTAGAAAAGATGTAGAGAAGTTAAACAATGAGCCGATGCTTTGTAAAGCTCCGTGTCGTCCGCTGCTTTTCTCCGTACTTCCTGTTAACAGTCTCATTATGATGGACGGACATCAGAAGTGGCGTCGGAGATCGACTACAGGCTACGTGTTTTGGCGTGATAGCAGCGGTGAGGATTCCGGGCGGGATACAATTCCGTCTGAAGATAAGGGCCGCGGTGAAAAGGCCAAATCCTTCCTACCTTCTTGTAAGGGGTTGGCGCCGAATCATTCCCCTCAGATAAGGATCTGCTTGATCAATAAAAGATTTGATCTACACCACAGATGGACACTGAAGATTGTAAATGAGAAAATGCTCGCCAGAGAACAAGCTAGAAGCATCTGTCAACATTAGCGCTGCAGCGCTTCGTCCACGCTCCCCGGGATCCATACGTGAGATTGCAGACACATATCACCATTAGCTTCTCTCTGACGGCCCGCGTGCTCCTCGCAACGACGGCAGGCCTTTTTGTAATTCCTCACATTAATGACAAAATAGGGGTTTGTCGTACATCTTTAGACGCCTCAAACAGTCACATAATCACTAGAGGTGATTGCCGGTTACACGCACACCAAGCGTGAGCTATCACGGCTCCAAACGTGTCGCAAATAAACCGGGAAAATACAAAGGTCGCAATTTGCAGCGCCAGTAATGAGAAAAATTAGCTGTGGAGGAAAAACGCCGAAACATTTCAGCCCAACAAACTCAAACACACACTTCAACTTTAATCACCCAGAAGAACATAGCAAGTTTCAAGAAGCTAACGTTAGCAGAGCGGCTAATGTTATCACAGCTGCTAAAGCTAAGGACAGCACAGAGCCAGTCATAAACCCACATAGACCTGGATTGATTAGGGGAAAAGTCATTTTTATACTCCAACCACTAGAGGGAGTTTTATCTACCAAAAGTTATGGGTCCTAATTCATATAAAAATTAACATGATAAATCAAAACCAACACATTTTCATTTTCATTATCATTTCAAATTTGGAACCCATATAGCCCTTAGTACGAGGAAGAAATGGATTGATTTGGGAAAGGATGCTTATATATGTCCGACTCCAGGGGGAGCCTTTTCTCCAGCACTTCTTTTCCCATTTTAGTTATTTCCTTCCGTTGTTTAACTTTTCTGACTTGTTTAATCCTGACGTTACAAAGCTTGTTATGCAGCCGAGGACCGACTCGCTCAGTTCATTAATCAAAAAGCTTCAAATCTTTTTATTCCTTCAACACATACGAAGAATGGAAGCGTAAAATTTCCTCCATGAAGTGAATGTGCTGAGGAAGAGACGGTCCAGCTGCAGACGGCCCCGCCGGCGCTCCGAGCCTCAACCACACTTATTGTGTCCCGAAAAATTGGAAGTTCTGAAGAAAGAGACATGGAAACTAGAGATATGGAGCGAGGTAGTGAGTAGATGATATTTAACTTTCAGGGCATTGAGTCTGTTTATAATGCAAATCCCTCCCTGAACAAGTCTAATAAGAACAAAGCTGCCAGAGGCTGTTCTGGTTTAGAGAGTCGGTCTTTTCATGTTTGCTTTAAACTGCAGCTTACTCATAGACTTACTCCATCTTTCAAAAATGAACCTTTCATTCTGCCTCTCCAGAGAACGGTTTGTGTTCTCATCTATGAATGTGTGCAGGGGGGCAGGGGGTTGTTTCAAGAACGGGCTTAACTTACTCTGAGTTAGCTCAACTTATCCCGCTTTCTGGGATGCGAAAGCCCGAATTTCCCTCATTTCAGGCTTAATCAACTCAGAGTTTCCATTAAGCCCGCTTTGTAAAATACCTCCAAGGTGTGCGTGCGGTCCAGTGCCACAGAGCAGGACGGACCATTAAAATTTGGGTTAGATCTCATCTGTGGGGGTCCATTAGCCCCAGATAGCTTGATTATTCATCCATTTTCCTCCTAATACTTGTCACGTATGGCGGATCTAATCAATATATCTGTCGATTAGACAATAATCAATAGACCCGATTACTTCGGGTCTTTTGATTATTGTCTAATGGTCTAATGTTATGTGGGGCCACTCGTGGTTTAGAAAAGACGCCACGGTTCGTCCCATAGTCCATATTGACGCTATATTGTATAAAGATATGTTTCTCTCACTTGGTATGTCAAAACTGATGTAAGGGTGAGACCTCCTTCTTGTCAGTAGGATCTATGTGAAGTCAAATGGAACCACTTTAGAAGATTGGAAGATGGTTGATGACAGTGCCGCCACCCAATGGCTGACTCGGGGCGTGTCTAGGGGCGTTAAAATAAATCCCCAGCTAAACCAGGAAGTGTCTCTTTCTCCTCGGTTGATCCACCTTGACACCGACAGCATGTTCTTATTTACCTGGTGTGAACTCGGTATGTTTGTGAGCGTGTTAGATTCTGGTGTGCTGGAGTGTTTGTTAGTGGTTTGTGTATTCCTGCAAATCGACGAGGCTGTATAAATCTGGATTTAACACGAAGATGAAGCACCATTCTCTTTCCACATTTTTCTCATGTTTTTGGTTAATTAGGTTGTACTGTTTGTCTTTTTGTTCTATTTCTTTTGCCAGGGTTTAGTTAGTTTGATACAAAGACGTTAGTCTGGCTGTTGTTTGTTGTTTTGTCCTGCATTGAACCTGAAGTCAAAGCTTCCTTTTTTTCTCACTTTTTATAAATACCACATTCACACATAATAAATAACCATCACAGTTTGAAAAGTAGCTGTTATAGGACTGGTGACATTAGCTCTACGTGCTAAGCTAAGCTAGACTGTTTTGGGGTTGTGGAGTTATTATATTCATTTAATGGGAAATAATTTGTGTTGAAAAGCAGATGTTATGAGACTTTCCGTAATGACGGAGGCCTGTGGCCCGAGTGTGCAAAGGGATAGTCCTCCTGACTGAACTTTTGCACAAACTTATTTCGTTGGCAAAGCATTTATCAAAACTTTTTGTCAGGATTAACAAAACCCTAAACATGACTCAAAAGTCCAGATCTGTCCTTACATTTAACGATACGGACTTCTGTCCGTGTTTTTGCAGCCGGTTCCGCTGCAGAAAAATCTGTTAAAGCTGAGATAAAAGGTATAAAACACTTATCTAACATCACCGGACTCAAGAATGGGAACGGGGGATCCTCTTTTATTGCAGATTTTATTTATCTACATAAACCACAGCATACATCTGCGGTCGAGTCATTAGAGGTCAAGGTGAGACTCGGCGCCGTGTAGTATTTAATATTCCGCTGAAGGGCCGCTGCAGACATAACGGCGGGAACACCTCCACTGTTTGAGATGCATCCTGTGTTTTTTTTCTGCCCTTGTTTTTAGCGCGATTGCTAAACTTGATGGCCCCCTCAGGGAATTTGTTTTCAGACTGGTTCTGCAATAAAACAGGCCATAAATTCGCCTAATAAAGGATAAGACCACCGTAAAAAAAAACAATAAGCACATTACCTGAGAGTACACGGCCGTACATAACAATCTGCCCCGTCACACGGCGCCGCCATAAACGCCCACATTAGCCGATAACACCACACAATAAGTCATCGCACCGCTGGAGTTCATTAAATATAACTCAGGAAGTTCAGCTGGAGGTTTTTGGACGTTTGCACGCGGGCTGGACTCGCCGTCAGAAACGCCGGTGCGCTATAATAAAACCCCAAAACTATAAAACTGCAATCAATTCTCCCCAAATACACTTAACGCCGCGGCAATGTCGGGGTGTGTTACTGATTGAACATTTGCTGCTGAATGTGTTTGTGTCTGTCTTCCGCATTGGATTGTGTTTTAATGGAGGACCATTAAAGCCCCCCCGCCCCCCTGCTGTGATTCCGGCTGAAATGAATCGCTCTCTGTTTCATTTACTCCGCAGTTTATGTCCTGCAAAGCAGCACCGTTTAAAACACATTGGGATTTTTAATTAATGAGCGCCTGCTCGCCGTCGGCATTCATAGAATTTACAGTAATTTATTTTATCTGCAGGATCTTTTCATTATTTGAAAGAAAGACTAAAAATCTACACTGTAAAAAGAGAAACAAATGTGATGAACTCCAAAATTACATCGAGCGCTAACAGTCAATTTACTAATTATTTGTCAAGTTTGACTCAAGAGTACTTCATTGTATTGAGATTAATAGCTGATATAATTACTTAAAGTTTATAAATGATTCAGTTTTTTTTTTGTTTTTTTTAATCAAAAAAATTTGAAGAAAAAAAAATCTTTGGAAATCTTATTTTTTTTTTCCTCAAGGGTTTACCTTCAAAAAACTAAAATATAAAACGGTGAATAAGTATTTGTTTATTGCTGGTACAAAAGTCTGAAATGATTTAATGAGATAAATATTCCACACTGTAAAAAGTGAATATGTGTGACACAAATTGATTAAGTATTTACAACATAAATTTATAAGTTAGACTCAAAGATACTTAATTTGAATTTGGTTAAGATTTGAAGTTATTTCTTCAAGTTCATCAACAGTTTTCTTTTTACAGTGCAGGATTAGAACACAAAAGCATGAAAAAAAAAGGAAAAATTCCAGTTCTTCAAATGGAAATATTTCCTACTTTAATTTTATATTGAATGTACCTCAATTCAGGTGTTTGTTGCTGTTTTTGTGTTTACAGTGTATGGTGAGGTGACTTGGATCCAGTGTTTGTTTTTTGGGTATCGTTTTGAGTGTTTGTGTCCAACTAGAGGAATTTGAGTTAGAGCCACGCTATCCATCCTCAGAACGCCGCCGCTTTGTTGACATCAAAAGGTTTCCTGTGTCCTTTTTGTGATTTTGTAATGAAGTTCATTATCAACAATTATCGCCAGTTTCTGCTTTGATCTTTATTTAGCCACGTTATTCCATGTGAACGTTAAGTTTCTGGTCTGTATTTGTTCAATTCTGAGAAACCCTGTGCCGCTTCAACTTTATTTAGGTTGAACATCTGCACCGGGACTATATACCTTTTTAAAAACAAAGAATAATAATAATAATAAAGAAGACGGCCTCTAGAATCCTGTGACATCTTCTGTTATATGTGACTGCAGCGGTCGTAATCACCTGATTCTAAGTTCTGTGTCGGTTCTGTTTCTATCTCCACCCTCAGGTAGACACTCATGGGCAGCTCCGGTGTTTGGACCGTGGCTCTGGCCGCTCTGCTGGGACTTTCAGGGTGCTGCCTGGCTGAAGGGCACAGGAGCAGCAGACAAGGCGGCCTCTCCTCGCTGGAGCCCCACACCCCGGTAAATACGCCGCTCAGAACAATAACTCTGATAAGAATTAATCAGCCCGGCCGTAAATCAAGGCGGGATGATGCAAATATAGAATGGTGCAAACAAAACAATTTTTGTCCAATTTAGAGTGTTTGTAAAACAATGCAGTCCCGTCCTGATCCCCCACAGACGCTCGAACGCCACACAGGAGAATTCACATTTTACACCCCCACTGTCACCAGAACATTCACACCAAATCATTCATTCATTCAGAGGATCTGTGTTTCCCGGTGTCTGAACCCTGAAGAACCACCATTGGTACAACACAGTACATTCAGTTCTCACCACATCCTGGTTGGTTCTGCCAATGTTCTACTGTGTTGGAAGCAGGAAATGTAGGAAAGTGTCAGGATGTGGTTTACAAAGAGGGACTGGTAGATACTGAGTAAGAGAGTCTCCAAAATGAACTGAAATCATGGTTCTAGACAATTAAGAATTATTTTGCATTCCATTTGACTAATTATTTGAAATGGGGGGTCATCGTGTATTTCCTGTACACGACCCCTAACATTTGGTTCGACCTCTTGGTGTATAATATCTCAGATTGCATCTTACTTCCTGTAAGTAGGTCAGGTCATCTCAGGGTGAAAACATTCTTTTGGAGACCCCTCTGTCGATGGATCACGTGTTTTGGGTCTGCCCCCCCCCCCTCTGCTGGCCTTTACGTCAGCCGTTTCTCGGCAGCCACCCACGGAGGTTCTTGGTCATTCTGCAGAACATCCTCTCCCGCCTGATAACCTTCCGTCTTTGCTGCCTGAGGCACTCGCTTAGCAGTTCATCCCTCGGGCCCATTTTCCTGATGTCTTCACGGATGCTCCTCGTTTCATCCTGGATCACGGTTCCGACACCCACGAATCTCTTCCCCGCCCTTTCTCTTCCTTGCGTATAAAGCACTGGAGTTTGGATGCAACTCTTTGTGCTCAGGGATCAGTCTTCACGTAAATCCCCTCTCCCTGCAGCTCGGGTTTCACCTCTTTCCTCCTCTAAGGAGTTTCTCTTTATTTAATGGGCCTTTTAAAAAAAGCAAAAGAAAAGGTCAAACGCAGCAGTATAATATTTGCTGTGGGATACGAGTTCACTGACCGTCAGCAAAACAATAATGAAAACAAAACACAACAACAACAAAATCCGGGCAGGTTCCCTGCAGACACAATACCACACACCTGTAGCAGCTTAGAAGCGCTGACTGAGATGTTTTATGCTAATCTACAGATTGATATGGATGTAATTGTAATTCTTGGACGCATGAATCGTTTTTGGGTTTTTAATGGTGTAATTGTGACATGGGCAGATGTATGCACAACTCTTATTTATGATTCTGTCAAAGGAAATGTTCAGGGGGCCGAACATGAAACCACTTCCTTGCTAATGATGCCGGGAAAACGCCGGAAGTTGTCAGCTGTATATTTTCTATTTCATCAATTTATTCCTATGAAGGTATTCCCACGTGCGTCCATCTCCATGTTTTTCCTTTGGATCCACTTGATTGAGTTCTGGAGCAGCTCGTTGGTGCGCTGATGAACTGCTCTTAGATAACAGACATGAGGGAATTTCTATTCTATTCTAAAATAGATGAACTCCTGTGAAAACAAACACATTGATTAAACTCTTTCCCTCTGCTCCTCTTCTGGCTCCCTCTTTAACCGGATCAGGCAATGACTAAAAACTATTTAAGCCAACTGAAGAACTAAAAGATACCTTTCAGTGGAAAAAACATTTATTTATCTTTTTTAGCATTGCTGGCTTTTTCTGAGAAACAAGGCCTCCTAATATTTGTAGAACATAGTTCAACATGAGATTTCCCCTCTAATTTATGTTTTCCTTCATATAAATATCACAAGTTACTTCCATGGAAACATTTCTTTATTTTTGGTTTTTTTTTTTGAATTGGGATTTTTGAATTGGGAACGTCACGATTACTGAAGCAGCGTGTGAATTCTGATCGCAGTGGCTTTTGTGCGTAAGGCAACATAATGGACGCGCAGACTTAATGTCCTTGAATCTGTACTCGTTTTTTCTGTGTCCTCTTCTTCATCTTGTTCTCAGCTGTGTCCCTGAAAAGTCTCATTGATTAGCAGACTCGTATCTCTGCACCAACATCGTGGAAGCATTCCTACAGACATGAATATACGAGGGCGATGGCGATCCTCCTGCAGATGATTCTATTTTCTCTACTTCTAACTACCGTAGGCCTTCGCTCACGTCCCCGACGACCAGCAACAAATCTCCTCGTGTTGATTTATGGTCTCAAAGTTTGGACTAAATCGGATCAACGGTTATGAATTAGTTGACGAAGACCACCAGTAAAATATTACATGGACATATGGGATGTATCTCCACCAGTCCATTCATATTCAACACGTTTGGGCTAAATCGGACCAACGGTTGAGGCATCATGTCTAAAAACCATTGGAAATAAAGCTCCCCCTAGTGTCAAAAATATACAACTCCCCTTACACAAAATTAACCCAGTTCTTCCTTGCACTCACATTTATGTGGGTATAAAATCTGAAAATGATCCATGAAACGTTTTTTGAGATATCGCGTAAACAGGAAGGATTAGCGGACCTGGGGGCGCCCATAAGGAGTCATCTTTTTGGGGATACAATTATAAACTTACAGACAGTGAATGCTATAAGAGTTTGTTCACAGACTTTGCTCAGGTATGTTTTTTTAAACATTTAGTTTTGGTTCACTGCGAGCAAGAATTGAAGCTGCCAGTGAAAAATGAAACTCCAATTCTGTCTTGGCTTTCAGGCTGTTATTTGTATCGGGGAATTCTGTTGTTGGCTGGAATGAAGAGTCGGAGAGAGATGGGCAGAGAGTAAATGGACACATAGGAACATATTGGTCTTTGAATGTGGAGTGGCTTCATAGAGAGTGAGGGAAAAGGCATTTTCAGACGGACTCTGTAAGAGACAAATTTTGGCTTAAATTGCCCTGCTGCTCAAATTGCATTCCCACAAACTGTCAGTCTGTGTAGCAGCAATAACAGACTGCATTTCACAAGCGCTTACATGCCATCCAAGTGGCTTCTTTAATTCAGTCGACAAGGCCGGATTGCTCCTTTAGTATGTGGAGGCCATAGCAGAGATTTAGGGGTAATAGCTATAGCAGGATGAAGGATGAAATTGTCAATCTGTCGAGCATCTTCACTCCACACGCCGGTTACAGGCACACCAAACATGAGCTGCTAAGGCTCCAAACATCTTTCAAATGAACTAGACAACACAAAGCTTGCTTTATAAATGTATAAAACAACTAAGAATAGAATGAGCTGTGGAGGAAAAACCGCGTTGGCACAACAAACTTAATTAGGCACTTCAAAAACCTTAATCCGGAGGAACATAGCAGGTTTCAAGAAGCTAACGTTAGCAGAGAGGCTTAAGCTAGCGATAGCTGGATGGTACGTTAATTTCAACAGGTGAGAATACATTCACAATGCCGACCAGCCTTACTTCCATTGTGATCCTTTAAAATACGAGTACTTAAAATACACAACTCCTTATGGATTTAAAGCTTTAAACGAAACTGGCCAGTCAGACTTTATAAAAATCGTAAAGAAAGATTGTGATTGGTCCACCTCCAGCAAAAACACTATTCAGAAATCAATCAACTTACGTGTTGAACCCACAAAACTTCCAGTTTGAGCATTAAATAAACAATTATAGTATTGTGTCCCTTTAATAAATTACTTTTGACACAATATTTATATAAATGGCCTTTCAGGATTCCTACTTTCACAACAGGCAATCACAGCGCCATCAATTGTTGCTGTATCGCGGTCGAAAGGCTGGCAACACTTCAAGTGTCGTGTTTTCAACCGACCATTCATTCACGCCAAGGGATGTGATGTCGATGAGGAGGCGGGTCGATCATGGCTACGGAAACACTTTGTGTTCTCTGTGTCAGCTAAGACTCATGTTTGAAAAACTCCAGAATCACGAGGTTAGAATGTCGTTAATTTCCCCTTTTCTGCGTAGATGTTAGCATACCGACACTTTTCTAAATCTTTTATCTTTATCACAAAATCCTAGCTTTCAGGTATGAATACACTCATCTAATAAGTCTCTATCACAAAATGAAATAGGCTAGAGAACACCATAAGATTATTGATGCAATTCTGGTGATATGCCATAAAATCCCCTAAAGCTGCATGTATAAATGAAGGGATAAAAAGAAGCCTGGACGCCGGCTGTAACACGAACATTGTGTTTTCACAGAGAGGCACGTAGCCTTTCTTTCACCTCTATGCTTGGTTTGATTCCCTAATCAATTGATTAAACAGTGACACTTAAGATGATGGAAGGAGGTGCTGATGAGCAAACCCAGTTTTTTTCCCTGCTGGCGTGAGGAAACACGTCTCCGATGAAGATGGACAGACGGCAGAAATAGAGAGGGCTGGATATGTAGAGACGCAGTGGAAGGCAGTGACAGGAGGCTCTAAAACCGCCACGTTTTTCGCGAGGCTTTAGGCCTCCTGGGGAACCATGACGGCCTCGCAGACACACATGTTTTATCACGGCGCCTCATTACCGCTGACATCTTCACTGAGGGACAAGAATGCAAAATGTCACTACACTTCAATTACCGCCACATATTGGCTTCTTCAGAGGCGGGTGTCGAGTCACAAGACCTGCTTCCGTTCTATTTTTAAACAGATCAAAATCATTTGTTGTTCCAGTGTTTGTTCGATTTCATCTTATGATCTGATGCACTTATGCAGGGTGTTAGATCTGTCGCTTAGAAACACGCAGAACACTGGCTTACCTTCTCAGGTCACCTGGACTTCTCTCTCAGATTTCTCCAGGCAGGTCGGTGAATTTAATCAGCTGTGATTCTGTGGTAGCAATCTGAGACGCAACATTTATTGCTTGTCTTTCTTTCTATATCCTTAAACCCTTATTTTTCTCTTTTTCAAATAATTGAATATGATACCTTTAGTATTTTTGATGTAACTAAAAAATATGGCCGAAATAGTGACTTATTTTCTTATCCGTCCACGGTTTGGGATTATATCTGGAAAAAAGTGTTTTTCATAGAAAAATCTCCCCCTGGTGATTAAAATATAACCTACTGGAGTAAAAACATGTAAATTAGGCCTGTCTGTTCCAAAGAAATGCCTTTTTTATATACAATGTTAACAGTTCATTGTTCACTAACTGTTATGTAAGTATATTCATTTACCTAACAAGTTACTCGTATTTCATATCTGGCATAGTTTTTGCTGAAATGGACCTAAAAAGGGTCTTAGGTCACTATTTCTTATTGAAAATTGTGTTCCACCTGACTGACCCTGTTTATTATGTGAACCAGTGATGAGGGGCCATGGATGAAGACTAAGGGGCCAAGGATGGAGCCCTGTGGTACGCCAAATGTTAAAGGGTTCACATCAGATAAAGCATTAATTATGGCTCAAGTCCTATTTGATAAGTAAGCTTTATTTTATGCATATTTAAAGCATGTGAAGACAGAACAGAATTTTCTACTAACTTGTTACAAGAAAAAAGGGTTTAAAAACAAACTTTATGAAAACAGTCAAGAGATTTCACTTTATAATGAAAGAAACAGCGAGTTAATATAATTATAATAGATAATTCTCCATGGAATCCAAAATATTGAAGTTTCTTTTGCGCAAGGTTGTATTTTTCCGACACTAGGGGGGAGGGGCTTAATCTCAAAAGGTTTTCGGGCCATAATTTCTAAACTGTTGGTTTGATTTAGACCAAATTTTGGGTTATATGAATCAACTTCAGGAGATCCATCATTTATATACAGAGTTTTATTCTAATAGTTGATATTTTACTCCCTAGTCAGAGTTTCTTTTTTCCAAAACACTGTTTTTCGGAGAGATCACTTCACATTAAATTTGAAGAGTTCAATCATGGGAATTGCTTGCACAATGCAGGGGATGGGAGGGCTCTGCAGGGATACGCCCTTGCTGGCTGAGATGAAGGCATAGGCTTAGTTTTATGGTAAATTTAGAGTGTGTAATATATTAAAACACGCAAATAAATAATTAGCATAAAGGATTCTTATTTCGAAATACAGTTGTGTGTTTTTCCAATCAGGCTGATTACATTTATGGGGTCGTAAAAGCCTGCTGGTTTTTCTCTGCTGTCATCCACCGACTATTCTCTCACTTCCTTTTGTCTCTCTTTTCTTTTGTTCGCTCACTTGGGGCTTTCTGCTCAGACCAGAGGAAAAGGCAAAGTAACAAATTGGTCTGGAAAAGCTGTAGAGTGCGCTGTTTTTGTCTCACTGGTCCGCTCCTGTAATAACCCTTTCTGTGTCTTTCTGTGTGCTCTGCTTCGCAGGAGAAGGGGAAATCCGACGGGAACATCGATCAACGTGAGTTCACTTACTGTGTTCGTACCAAAGAGCATTTTTCAAAATATACCGTGTTTACTCCATTATAAAATCCTTTTCTTTGTTTTGTTTTCCTGCTGATGTTATTGTGGCATACATTTTGTTTTTACTGATCACTGGGCTGCTGGGAAGAAATTCACTTCTTAATGGCTTCCATTAAACGGACCATTCAACCCATTTATGGAGGAGACCTCTGCCGATGACGTGACCGACAATCCGAGAAATATAAGTTATTTATGGCAGCACATTTATTCCACTTATTCAGAGGGACGGTTTGAAAGCATTTCCTGTCAGTTGTCAGAAATATTCTGAGAGACAGATGTGGGACTGGCAGGCATCGGTTGGCCTGTAGGAGGAGCTCCATAGGACTCCTGAGAGGAAACGATTCAGTTTCTCTTCAGCGACATGGGACTAAACTCCACATTGTCTGTCCGTTTCCTTCTTACGCGATGGACCGAAAGCATCTTCTATGAGTTGAAACGTGTATTTATGTATTAAGCAGGTGAATAATGATTCAGCTGTTATGTGTGTTAGGTCGGCGTTGGCTGTTTTAGTCCACAGCGTCTGTTCTGGCAGTTAATGGACCTTAAAAAACACTCCACTGTGTGACTTCAGCTTTTTGATTAGGGGATTGATTAATTGTATCTGTCATTTTTTAGGTGAAATCTCAAAGGTTTGCTGGTTAGCTCAGTGTGTTACACACCTGACTTTGGTCCAGGGTTCGAATCCCAGTCAAAAGAGGGCATGGCAGAAATCCAGTGTGGGCCGTTATGCAGCGTCTTCAGTACTACCTGCCCAGCCAGCCCGCATCTGGTGCCGGTCCTAAGCCCGGATAAATGTGAGGGTGGTTTCAGGAAGGGCATCCGACTAAGTAAATCTGTAATACATTCAAAATTCCTCACTCATTGCTTTTAAACAAAATATATATTTATTATAAAACTGGCCGAAATTTATTTTCTTTGAAGTTTAAAATCATAATGAGTAATGTATTTTAAGGAAGAAAGACTGGTCGGCATTGTGTTTGTGTTCTGACATTTTGAAATCAATGTTCTGCCCGCGGGGGGTTTCTTAGACCAACTGTTTGACATTTTAAAGTGAAAATATAACTTTGTAAGCCTCGTTCAGTCCATCACATGTTCTATGTTGGTTTCGATCAACGACTTCAGGGCTCCTGGCTTGGTCTGTGCTCACGCTAGCTTTAGCCTCTCTGCTAACATTAGCTTCTTGAAACTTGCTATGTTCCTGGGGGTGATTTTGTTCGAAGTGTGTGATTAAGTTTGTTCCTCCACAGATTTTTTTGTCCTTACTGGAGTTACAAACTACAAGCTTTGTGTTTTTCTGGTTTACCCGTGAGACGTTTAGAGCCGTGTCACTCTTGCTTGATGTTCGTGTACGGCGCAGGTACATTACTACTTTTTACTGCTATTTTGTATTCAACTACCGCGTGTTTGCAAATACCCGATATATATGTGATGATTAAACATTTTTGACAGAAAGGGCCATAAATTCTGTCACAATCGATCACTGCTTGTCATTTTATGCTTCTTTTTTTAACGATGATGAGACCTTGCTTCTATAATAGTGTTTAATTTTCAAAAGAAGACTCCATCACCCTCATATTTAATATGCCGGCTCACAGACTATGCATTTATAAAAGCATGAAGGGAACGCTTCAGCCTGTCATTCTCAGTGGAGAAATGATGGGAAATAAGCCGCTCTCAAACCTTTGTTTTTATATCCTGTTTTTCACTCTTGGTGGCTTTTCAATCTCGCTTTTTAATTATTTTAGAATCAGTTGGAGAGGCCGGCTGAGCCGTTGTGAAGTGTGTTGTGTTCATATCTTTATTCTCTACCTCCTTCATACTCTCCAAAGTTTCTCTTAGTCTTGTGTTTTCAGGCGTTGGGGCGCGTGATGAAGAGATTGAGTAGTTTGTGGGGAAAATTACCATACCATCAATATTCCCAGTGCTGGCAGCTTCCTGTTGACTTCCTGTGTAAGCATTAGGCCCATAATAACATGTTGTCTTCATCTCGTCAGTAAAACACTGCTCCTCTGCTCTCACAGTTTTTTTGTGCCTTCTTCTGTTCCTCCTCAACACGACTCAGTGGATTTCTCTTCTTCATGTTCATTTTCATTCATCGTTGTGTGCCGCATAGTTTTATTTTTACATTGTATTACGTATAGAAATGCAACTTTCTAAATCATAGTTGCTGTTCTGTTATATCCTCTTCACCTGCTTCTTAGATCTAGATCTACGCTGTCGTCCCCAACAGCATGGGTTTGTCCCCCCAAAAAGTCCCCAGTCCCCTGCTCTGTACAAGAAATCTCTCCTTAACTGAAATGTTGAAGTCCAGCAAAGTGAAAATATGAACTAGATCTAGGAGTTGATTCATAGTCGCCAAATTTAGGATTAATGGAACGAAAGGTTAGGAAGTAAGGTCTGAAAAACAATGTTTTATGAAAAAGGCCCCCCCAAGAGAGTAAAATCTTATATTAACAACAGGGTAGTCCTCGAGTTGAATCAGATTCACCAAATTTAGACTAAATCGGACCAACAGTTGACTTTCCCCAAATCAAACCAGTTCTTCCTCACTCCAAGGTCAATGAAGGTATAAAATGTGAAAATGATCCATGAAACGTTTTGCGAGTTTTTGCGTTCACATTACGGATTTGCGGCGGTGGCTGATGCGGCTTTTTCAGAGACGTAATGAAGCTGCAGTGACACATCCTGACGGGAAAATACACTGTCTTTCCTTCACACACTATCTCCAAACAAATGTCAGTCCTCACACATGTTCACGTAGAAAAAGGAGGAGAAAATAGACACCAGTATTGCCTGTCAGAGCCACTTTTGTGGAGCAGCAGCCCAAGAACTCGCCGGCGGAAAACCCGTTCAGTATGCAGAGTCAGGAAGTTCATGGGCGCCGCGGAAAAGTGAAACGATGGACTGAAGGTCAGAGGTTTTGCATTTATAGGCTCATGTAATTTTAATATTTGTCTCCAGAGCTTAAGGTCCAAGTGACAAAGTGATTTTGTCCTGGACTTGTGTACAGTTGCAAGAGGCTGCAGTCAAGACCAGTCCTTCTCTGCATAATGTCCTCGGCTCTGCCGGTGCGGCTGTGAGATTTCTGCCGTGCTGTGAATATAAAGGCTTGTCTATACGTGGAGTGGGAATGTCAATGTTATGATCATTTAAATACCCGACACTCATTAACTTGTAACTAACTGGTTCAAAACTCCGGCTTTGTTGCACTGCCTCAGGCGAACACGAGTCCATTTCTACAGCAGGGACGTTCGCTCAGGAGGCGTCATCGTGGAAACTAAAAAACAAACAATTATAAAATGAATCTGAATATTTGTCTTCTTATATGTGCTATAAAAGTCATTTCTGTATGATACCAATCATTTCACTCATTTTTCTAATCATCAAAATCCCTGAATCTTTTGTATTTCCTGTTCAAACAGAGGAAAGCTATGAGCCGAGGAAATTTCTCTCTGGAAATTCTAGACTTGCGCTTTTGAGATATTTTCAAGATTCTTTAACCTAACAAGATGTTCAACCGCCTAAAAACAAGATCCTTATATCTCAGTGAAATTTCACTTTTTCAGTGATTGTGTCTTAATCAAGTGCAGTAAGATATTTTGACTAAAAATTAGAGTAAGACTCTCGAGTAAGACTTTGACTTTTTGAAGTGGGGGGGTCCTTATGTAGAAAAGTGAAGATTGCCCGGTCAGCTTCCAGGGAGCGGTGACTAATTTGTCTTTGAGTGTTTGATTTATGAACCTTTGCAAAATCCTGATCAGATTCTGTTACCGTCACAAATGAAACAATCAGAGGAGGTGAAACGCCATCAGCAGCGCCGGGCCTCATTATGACTGTGATTGGGTGAGATTCTGATGCAACAAGGTTGACGGGGGGCTGATGGAGGTAAAGGTGATGAGAGAAGATTCCTAATGGGAGATTGGCGATAATCTCCTCTTTTTTTTCACTTCTCAATCAAGTACTCAGATTGTTTGTATTTTCTTTAGACGAAGCTGAGCGGTCGCCATACTAGATTTTCTTTTTCCCGGGAATTTCGGTAGTATAATGTTAATTGAAATTTTAAGACATTAGGGTTCAAGGGTCATGTAATAGACTGCTGGGCTTGAACCGCCAACCTGCTAATCATCTGGTTTGGAGAGGAAGGTTCGAAAACTGAACTTAGGCAGAATATATATATTATTCATTTTCATACTATTCATACTTTTCATTTTGTAGTATAGTAAGTTTACTACTAATACACAGCACAACTACTACTACTAGTAAACATATACTAGAATATGTGACTAGTATACATATACTGTAATTTCTGCAATTTTCCCCTTATGGGACTAATAATGGTTTATCCTATCTTATCTTAAGTTTACTAGTCAACGATTGAGTACAATCAAAAGTATAGTCAATATATAAGAGTCCATTGTACTTCTAGTGCCGCTCGCAGGCCCGGATAAATGGGGAGGATTGCATCAGGAAGAGCAACCCGCATAAAACCTAAGCCAAATCCATATGTGAACACAAAAATGATTACCAAACCGGATTGGTTGGGGGCCAGGTGATCAGGTGAGTTACAGGTGATCAGCTGCGGCGACCCAAAGGAAAGTACATATCTGTTAAGTACTTACATTGTAGAACTAGAACTACTTCTATTTTAAAAAGACCTATACTTGAATACTTGAATAAACGTCTTTATTTTTTCGTAAGGCTTTGAGAATCCCTTCAACAGTTTTTTTGAAACGATGATGATACGGGCCGTTTGTATTTGTTGTTTTCTGACACACGCCACGGTACAAAACGCTGGACATTGACCTCCAGCAGATACAACGAGTCGCTCTGACTGTGGTGACTCACGCCGTAACAACATCCTGCCCACAAATTGCGGCCAAACTGCTGCCCGGTATCTATCCTGCCTCATGAGAAAGAATAAAGAGGAAGAGAATAGGAGGGATGGATGGAGGGAGGGGGGACGGTGGGGGACACAGTATAGCAGAAAATGTGAGCTATATAAGGCAGGTAAAAAAAAAACTCATAAGAGGTGAAAAAAGATTACTAGTTTTCAGTTGTTTCCTCAGGGCTGGCAGTTTTCTCCTATTCGTCTTTTCTTTTTTACAGATATTTATTTACTTTTCACATCAAAAGAAACGTAGAAATGTGACGTTGTGGATCAACTTTGAATAATACACTTAAAAGCATTTCAGGGATGGCTTTCCATATAAGCGTGAGGGAAAATGTCTCGATGATGATGAGGAAGCCAACTGCTGATGATGAATGATCGAAAGCGTTTAAAGTTTATGATCAGCCATAACATTAAAACAGCCAGCATATTGTTTTAGCTCCGCATTTTGCTGCCAAAACAACTCTTTGTGGACCGTGACAAAGTCTCCATCCATCCATTCCTCCACCCATCCATCCTTCCCTCCATCCATCCATCCCTTGACCAACCAATCCATCCCTCCCTCCCTCCCTCCCTCCCTCCCTCCCTCCCTCCATCCGTTGCTGGTCGGTTTGGTCGGGAACTGTGCAGCTTTGTAGGTCGTCTCGGTGAGAAGTGACGAAGAGCAGATGTGTGTTTGCTGAAGAGACTGAGGATGATTTTGTATAAAAGCTGGCAGAGGAGGATTGCTATCACCTCTAACTGTATTCAAGGTTGAGGAAGAATCATTAAATCAGCGGCTGAGATATGGAACCAAGCCACGGTGACATTTTCTCCGTCACACAAATGGAAAGAACAACCCTGGGATGTAATAATGATCCTTCTGTGAACGTTAACTCTGATCTCCTCGTTTCTCTCACGTTCTCTTTATCATGCGTGTTCACATGTCACCACCAGAACCAAATCCAGTTTTAATCAGCTGTCATGTGTAGATTACTCTGCCGCATAATTACCACATACATTTTCAGCGCTGAAAGTTGTGAAGCCCTCCTTCCGTAAATCTACGCGAAATGGAATTTCATTGAGCCGCACAGCTATAATGTTCACACAGCGAAAAGTTCCGCGAAAAGAGGACTTCATTAAAATGGTAAAATTAAACGGGCTTTTCCCTAAAATCAGATCCACCTTGCGTGAATATGGCTACAAAGATTTGAGTATCTCGGGGTAAAGTTATGGTTTGTGCAGTAAAACTCACGTCGTCATCAGCCTCGTTGATCCGTCCAGGAGTTACGACGCACTTTTTCTCTGATCTAATTTATAGGCAGCCGAGGTTTCAGACTGCGATTATTTGAAATTCATAGACAAGAGGTGGGGGGTTGTATTATCCGAGTGTGGCAAGACCCCCGCCACAAAGACACCGGAGACGGAGGAACGACGTTCTATGAGACTAACTTCCATCTTTAGATTTTTCACACGGTTCCTTCTGATTTTCTTTTACCAGCCTGCGACAAATAACTGAACTATAAAGCTTCTTTTTTTTCATCTGAAGCCTGAAGGTGGTTCAGATTTCCACAGGTGATTGTTTCACCATAAATTCCCGCTCTTTTCGGGAATAATATGATAATATATCATTATCACATGATTATTTATAATTACTTCAGAGAAGAGAGGGTTTAATTCTATTATTATAATATATCATATTAATTAATTATTTAATACAAATATATTATTATCATTACTCTCATTAATATTCATAATTACTTCAGAGATTAAAGGGTTTAGAATAGAGGGAAGAGGGTTTTCCTTTATTATTTTTCTTTCCTCTAATTACCTTAATTATCAATTTCTCTGATTAAGCACCACGACTCAGTCCTTCATGAACCGCCTGTTTCTGTTAGTACCCGCACAAACCCGTCACTCCAGCTCTTTACCTTCACCCATGATTTTTACTGCTGACCCGTCAACAGCAGATGCCTTTTATGAGGTGAGAACAAAAAGAGATTGCTTTCTGAATTCAGATGATGTGCTTCTGTGCTCAGCTCTGGTACCGTCTCCGGTTCTGCTGCCCTCTTCCCAACCTCCGGCAAACACATATAAAAACAAAAATACAGACCGTGCATTTACATTTATAAGCTTTTGTACCTCGTACCTTGTGCTGGAGTCGCGTTATAACTTAGTTTGATTTGGATCTCAACCAGCAAGGCTTTCAGTGACGCGTTGCAAAGGACAGAGTGTGTTTGCACAGCCTCAGGGAGGAGGAGTTATTAATAACCATCTGTCAGGTCCGGGTTCTATGACTCAGCCCCTTTTATTCCTGTAAA
Source organism: Lophius americanus (assembly GCA_037951165.1). Classification (NCBI taxonomy): domain Eukaryota; kingdom Metazoa; phylum Chordata; class Actinopteri; order Lophiiformes; family Lophiidae; genus Lophius; species Lophius americanus. The sequence continues at coordinate 5,603,984 of JBBDHG010000056.1, forward strand.
GCTCATCAAGTTCAACATAACTGTTAATTAGAGCAAACTGTTTATTTGACCCTGGTACTTGATTTTGTCCTTCAACCTAGTTCCATGAATGTGACGTTCTTAATATTCATGGACGGGTTCCCCAGGCACAGTCGGGTCAGGAGGGGGTCCGGTTTGGGGAGCTTAGAATTGCATCTCCATGATGTTGTTCTGTTGGCTTCATCAGTCCATGACCTCCAGTAGCACTGGAGCGGTTTGCAGCTGATATGAGAGTCAGCAGAACCGAATCTGAGGTCATGGTTCTCTGCCGGGAAATGACCCCTTTGCATTGGGAAATTAAATTTCTGCCTCAAGTACCCTGGTGTCTTGTTTTCAAGTGATGGGAAAATGGGCCGTGTGATGGACAGGAGGTTCTGTGCAGCGTCAGCAGTAATGATGACGTTGTATCGGTCCATAGCAGTGAAGAAAGAGACTTAATAGTCGACCAACGAGGTCTAAAGAAGGAAGGAGCTGGTGAACCGGCGACAAGCTCAAAGGCCCCCAAGGCACATTGGTGTTCAGGCAGAGAGGCGTCCTGCGTTTGTTCTCTGATCAGAAGAGCAGTTGTAGCAGAGCTCACAGTAAAAGTTAATGCTGGTGCCGTCACAGACCTGTTGGTTGCCAAAAAAAAAAGGGGGACTTAAAGAATATCAGCCTGCTGGCTTTGATGTTAAGGCTAACATTTGAGAACGGCGTGTTAGCTCTACCAATGACTTCATATCATTGTGGTCATAATTTACTGGCATCTGAGGAGACAGTGTGATCAGCAGATTGATTGTTCAACCAGACGGTCAGATGGAAATATCAATAAAAAAACTAAACTTAACTTCCCTGTTTGAATATTCAAAGGTCAATAAAATCACTTTTAAACTTTAGACACAGAAACACAGCTGAATATTAGAAATTATTACGTCTAAAGTCCGAGCAAAAGTCATTTTAACAGATTTTTTTCCCACTGATGGCCATCTGTTTGCTAAATGCTGCACTCACGCCACAGAGAAACGCCACTGTCTCATTCAAAGGCTGCCAAGTTCTTCACACACAACAACATCTATTACAAATAAAAGAACAAAATCTCCTTCAGAATGAGGCTGAAGGGAGCAGAGACCACTATTAATATATAACGCTCTCGCTCGCTCTCTCTCTCTCTCTCATGCGCTCTCCCCCCTCTCTCTCTCACTCCCCCCCTCTCTCTCCTTCCCCCCCCCCTCTCTCTCTCTCTCTCTCCACCCCCCTCTCTCTCACTCCCTCTCTCTCCCTCTCTCCTTCTCCCTCTCTCTCCCTCTCTCTTTCTCCTTCTCCTTCTGTCTCACTCCCTCTCTCTCTCTCCCTCTCCCTCTCTCTCTCTGCTGGAGCTCTGCGCTGAGTGGTTCTGGTTTTCTGCAGCATAAGAAGGTATCACTGATTTTTGGTGGAAAGATCTTCAGATCACAGGAAGTTTGGGGGGTTTGAAGGCGAGGCAAAGGGCAGAAAGCGTTGGACTTGGCTGAAACAAACGGGACAACATTAAGAACTGTGAGTCAATAAAGAACCCAGACGGCATCATGCCAGCACAAATTGTCAGACTGGAGTAAAAGAATAATTGGCCTTGAGTAGAATATAAAAAAACTGTTTTAATATGGCATTTGCATATCCTAAGTAATTTTCCTAAATATGACAAGCAATTAGAGTTTGTCTGGGTTTTGGCAGCATGAGCGAGCGATCGGGTTCTGCCAAGCTTTCTGCCTTTGAGGCTCGTGCTTTTAGAATGAAAAATATGCAATCTGAGATCTCTTATGGGCTCTTTGTCCACATCCACTCCTTTCTTTTAGTCGGCGGCGAGACGCACTTGAAAGCACCACAGCAGCTTTTTACAGACAACCTGATCGTGAAGGACTGTGTTCCCAAAGAGAAGAACCTCCAGCAGCCACGACCAGAGAGGCGGACATATTGTGTGTGTGATCTTTATCCACTGTACAAGAATTTATATCTAAAAGATACTTCATGATCTCTGAATCGGTTTGATTTGCATGAAGATTAACAAGAAGGAGGCGGCTGTAATTTAAAAACAAGTCTGGGTGGGAATGGCACCCATGGCTGGGCAGGTGGGTCGCCTGTTCTCACAAATACGTCGGAATTAAATCGCTGAATAATTTATTATTCAACAAATTTAAATGCAAAACGACTCGGGCAGTCAGCCGCCGGGGGACAGAGAACTACAGCCGCCTCAGTAACAGCAAATATAAAACGCCATCATGCATGTGTAATGTGGAAAAGGTCATACGTTCTGATGGAATGGAATGTGGGTCAAAAAGGTCCGAGTCGTTTCTGGTTTGCTGTCAGAGTCACGAGATCATGATGTTTGTGAATCACCTCAGACTATCGATGTTTTACCCAGAATTCAAACTGGAAGAGTTCGTGTACGATTTAGGTTCCTGGTTTTTTTCTGGTGGATTCAAGGAATGTCGTGGTTTTTACTTTATATAATAACTGGGCTGCTGGCATACAGCACAAACCCCACAGATACTACAAATCCCATAATGCACTGTGGTAGCTGCTTCTCTGTTATCTGCGGTCATCCTGTCACTCTAATAAACAGTAGGTTTGTCCTTTGAGGAGATGCTACTGAGAACGGGAAGAGATATAGACGAGAAATCTTTTTTCAAAAACGATAATATAAATAATATAAAAAAATAATAAATAGAACATATGTTTTAATTCACTGGCGAGGTGCGTTCAGATCCTCCGGCCGTTCAGCGTGGGTCTGTGTCTGTTTAACGGTTTTCTGAGGAGCAACTGCTCCTGGCTGCAGGAAAGATTCGAGGAGCAACAGTCTACTTTTACTGTTTTATTGTGATAGACTGAAATGGCTGATTTAGTAGAGTCATTTACTAAGGTTTCATTTAAAGTTCATGTTTGTTGATCTTGAAAAACGGATTGATTTTTGATGCAATTTTTAACTAAAACGTAAAATTAGTAGTATTTTCTATTCCATTGGTCTGTTCCGAATTTCATAAAATAAGTTGCGACACCTCAGATTGAAAAGGGCCAGTTTGTGTTCTGTTAGTCCCTGGATGTGGATTCCATCTTTAGTTTTTTCCCCCTCTGCCATTGAGTTTGACTCCCCTGCTCTACATGGTCTGAGTTTTACACTCTTTTGTGGTATTTTCTATTTGCTATCAATGCAAACTTTCAAAACAACCGAACAATAAAAATTTGCCGTCAACCGTGGGATTTCTGGTTTTCCGTTCCATTTAACACGTAAATCCCCTCACAGCTGATGACAAGGAGGAGATGAAGGGGGAAATATCTGTGAACAATAAAATATTCCTCACATCTCAACCGCTCTCTTCGATAATGGACGAGGTCGCCGGTCATATTCGGGGAAATACATTTCATATTCATACACAAATGGAACAATTTGTGCAAATGGCATTCTTAATAGTGGGGAAGACTCCCAGGTGTGTGAGCGATACACGGCCCCAGCCCATGGAAATGGCGGTGAATGAATTAGGGTGTCATTGGTTAAGGGCATCAGCAAGGGGAAAGGGACGGAGACGCGGCGATAGAGAGATCCGTAATGAAATCGCTTCTTGCCATACTAAACAGGAGCGGCGAGGGGAACCAGAGAGAGCGGGCCGAGGCTACCGCCGTAGTTATTTTTTGATACGTTGGAATGAGCTGTCGCCCGACGAGCTAAGTGGTAATTCAGATGTCACTCAGAGTGGGAGGTGATGGATAACAGATTTCTCAGATGGTTGAACGAGGCCAGGAATCAGAGTAAACAACCCTCTGTGTTTTCTGATAACGCTAATTAAAGGAAAATTAACATTATGCTGAGACCTGCAAGGAGCTGCAGCTCGGAGGGTCTCACAGTGAAATTGTAGGGTTAGTCGTACGGGTGTCTAGGTTTTTAATACTTTAATAAAAGTCTCAACTGCATCAAAAGTGTTTTTGTCTTAATCAGGCGTCTTTTATCGATATTATTGATTTTACCACATTTTATGTTGGCAAACCGGGATGATTGGGGGTTTGGAGGTAGGGCGGTGGGGTTCCACTGCATGCTAAAAATGTATATGGATTTACTGAAAAAAGCCCTAAAAGATGTTGAACAAAAAACTTTTTTCTTTCTTTTTTTTTTAACTTACTGTGTACAAAAAAAAATCTTTCAAGAGAATCAGAAATTCATTTAATCACGACAGATGATGCATTATAATTTCTCCTTTTGAAAGTCGCTCTCTTTCTAGAGAGCTTGGATACTGGTGGTGGTGGCTGATGATTCTGCTGGGACTGAGAAGTCGTTTTAATCCACACGCGTAAAACGTAAGAAAAACGTTTTAAAAAATGATGACCTCACAAGGTGATGTCATCAGAACGTTTCCGTAACCATTGCGAGTTGTTGGCAATAACTCATAAATGAATGATGGTTGAATCTGCGTGAAATACTCGGATGTTTCTAGTTTCACATATTAATAATAAGCCATTTCCTGTTGTTGTGTGAGTTACTGGTCAAATGTTTGACTAAATTCTCTTTCCTGCTGATTCACCGGTGAAAACAATTAGTAGCACATTAAAGTCATACATACTGTTTATAAATGATGCATGTCGGTTTAAGGATTGCCAGCCATAACAATTCTTCCGCGGTCATTATGCGGCTCCTCTGCCGTATATCACCTGAATAATTTGATGGCGGCAGCAGAATGGCTCGGGATATTTTAATCTGCATCAATATACAGTAAGCGGCTAAAATAATGACCAGTTGCTGGATTGGAGGTGACGGACGAAGAGGTTCCTCCCACACAAAACGACCCTCATCGCAATAAGGAAGAGAAACGGAGTGTGCCAGGCTCTTATTATTCAGAGACGGCGTACGGCGCTCTGACCTTAATCACAGTTTACCTTCAGCCTCGGATGGATTTGATGATGGTATATGCAATCATAGCACAACCAGCGATTTCAGTCAATCAAACATTTGTCTTCTTTTCCGTACTTCTGTCTCAGACACTCTCTTGGCCTTTCCGTAGATTTGCTCAAAAAAAGAAAAAAACAGAAACCCTCTGCTCTAATCAATTGAATAAAAAATGGGAACAGGTTTAGGTTTCCATTAACATTTAATTTTATTAATCAGTTTGTTGTTTAGTTTTGTAAAATGTCATGAAAAGGTCAGAAATGTTAGACCAAATTCCAACATGATGTTTCAACTAATCGATTAGCCTTTGCAGTTATTTTAAACCCTTGGAGACGTTCAGACCGTGTTCATCGACATGGATGCTTCTGAGACATTGATGCTCTTTTAAGTTTTAATAGACGGTATTCTCACATTCCCTCTAAGAATTTATAATCATGTGCTCAATCAAGCAGGGCTGTCTGCTACGTTGGACCTGCCCTCGGTACGAACCCTCCGTTTTAGGATGCAGATCCAAAAAAACACTGAATATCACGGTGCTCGTTATCATGTTAGCCTGTTGGATTCATTATTCCCATTCAAGTGAGGTGTTTAAAAGTTCCATAATGAGTTTCCGCTTTAATGGTCATTTGTGAAAGAATCCTTCATTACAGAGGAAAGAGGAAGAGCAGTTAGATGCAGTTAAAAGTCCACTTTCTGCAGAGATAACCCTCATCCCATGTACGTCTTTGTTTCATCACAGCACTTTGAGGATTAGTATCATCCTCCAGGCTTCCTTAGCATTGATGCTACAATCGCTGATGTGGCTTTTTGGCTTTTTCCCCGCCTTTTTGTTGCAACAAAGTTAACAACCGTGTAGATCTGAGTTCTGTCGTTCAATAATCATCCCATGATATCACACACCAATTAAACCACTTCTTTATCCAACGAGCTTCTGTTTGACGGTTTGAATTCAATTACTGTGTAATTCTTCTCTGAATCGTCGTCGTTTAGAAGCCAGATAAAATTCTGACCTCTGTTAAATCACAGAACCAGATTGCGTCTGAAGTGATTTCTTTTTTTTAACACTGGTCTGAACTTGTTCTTGGCTCAAAGCAATAACATCGGCGCTTCTTTGATGCTAACTATCGCCCGCTGTCTTCTCCTCCGTCTCTTTCTCCACTCATTCAGCATGGCAGGCAAAAAGCTTTGAGAAATATTATTACATTCGTGCATCATGAAAAGTATGTCCCAGTATTATTTAAATGGAGTGCCGAGAATTTTAGTTTTGAGAAGATTAAGGACCTGGAGTCCGTCCCACTGCCTGGTCTTAGAGTCGAGGGAACCGGTGAACACGACCAATCATTCAGATGGACTGCAGGCGTAAATACTCTAAATATCTTATTTGTCCAGGGGAGGAAGATGATGTCACAAAAGTTGTTATTTTGTTTCCATTTAATCTAAAAAAAAACGAGGACTATGTCTGTCTTCACATCCATTCGGACTTTATAGTAGACACTGTCAAAATTGACTTTTGAAATTACGGTAAGAAACCGTCAAATGGCAACAGTTAAAGACATTAAAATGTAAAACAGTGTTGGTGTAGACACGGGGAATTATCTTTGTAAGTATTAGCAATAGTAAATAAATACATATTTTACGGTACGAATATGAGGAAAACACAATCTTACTGTGAAAAGACAAACTTTTGGTAAAATTAGCAAAACAATTACCATAATGTCCCAAGGAAGAGATTACCAGTACAGAATTATTCCGTCTAAAATAACTACTTTTAACTATTAAGCAGGAGATTACCGTTGTTTCTGCAATTACAAAATGATTTAAAAAAAATATGGTATATATAAGTGTAATCATTTCAAAAAAAATTGAATTTATTCTAATTCACTATATATTTATGTACCGTAAACAACATCAGGTTGATGTTTATTTATGCTTTTTATGGTAATAGTGTATTAGAAAGCATATTTCTTGCAGCCAAATTGTCAAAGTGTCCGATGAAATTATGCTAAAAAGAAACTGTCAAATGGAAACAGTTAAGATCGTTAAAAATTTAAAACGGCATATCACAGTATTCCCTGTGTATCTCTTTGAAAATACAAACTTTTTGTCAAATTAACCGAAATAGCATCACGTGAAATTTAAAACTATTATTCTGTTTGAATTTAAGATTTTGCTAATAAGTACGTTTAACTTTAAAACCATTTATCAACATTTTTTTAGAAGTAAAATTCCAAAAATAGGCTGTGTATGTATGAAATAATGAAAAAAAGTTTGACTTCACTGTCAAAATGTCATTTTATCAACTATCCTCTTAAACCAAAAACATGTTGACATTATAACTTGTTCTTCATACTGTAAATTCTACAGAATGTTTTTAACAGAGTTGGTCCTCAAAGGGATTTTAGTCCATTATAAGTTGTTTTTCTATACATTTATTTTTGTATAAACTCATCATAGGTATGAAATAATCTGCCTGAAGAAATGAAGGCTGTCTCTGTTGGTGGCTTTTCATTATTTTTCGATGGATTTGAGGAACCAGCAGGTAGAAATTTTCCATTTCCTCTTCGAGCTCACACACATTCTTTAGATGGGACTTCCTGTCAGCTTAATAATGAGTTAAAAGTTCAGGTGAGCACTTGCATACTTCCTAGACTCTTCTCCACCCGTCCATCATGTCACTAATAGGAACATGGGTGAGTAAGAGGGTGATGAAGAACCCCTGCTGTTTAAAACCGAGCAGCATTTTCACACTGAGTCATCTTTGAACATTTAATGTTTCATGCGCCTTGAAATACGCTTCAAATCAATGTTGGGGGGGGGGGAGGGGGTGGTCTCTGCACAGGCATCAACAAAAGCAGTACTTAAAGCTCATTCTTTTGCAAAAGTGAAACCTTTTTTAGAAAAGTTTTTTAACGTGATTCCCGGGGATCAAACCTTTAAAGTCCCTCTAAGAAAAAAAACAACAGAAAAATGGAAGAAAAAAAAATTATTTTCCATATTTCATTTCTTTTGGACATTTATTAAAATCCTATCTTCCAGTATCTAAATTTACTGTAAATGTTATGTCATGATGGAAGAAATACGTTACAATAGTTAATCCTTTTGTTTAAAGCATGTATTTAGAAAAGTGCTTTACCTTATCAGACTTTGTTGTAACACGTTACATAATTCTGTGTAGGAAGTCCTCAAATGTCTTAATATGTAAAATGAATCCTACTTATGTGGCCCCTTCGAACTGTGGTGTCCCTCAGGGCTCCGTCCTCGACCCCTTATTTCTTCCAAATGCACCTCATATAATCGCCTAAAGGAGATCTAGCTTGTTTTTGTCCTATTTTACTCTAATAATTTATATTTCACTTCCATTCAACAGTGTTTTGGTGGTTAATTTCCACAACCACAAGTCCAATTGTATCTTAATCTTTCTTGTTTTATTCCTGAGCTCTAGTTAACTGCATTTATCTTCATCATTGAGTCACTGTGGGATCGGATCCTAGAGCAGACTGCTGACTTCATAGAAACAGTCGCGTTGAGTCAATATGGACTGTTTGAGATTATTAATGACTCACACTTAATTGGAGGAATTCAATCATGAAGATTTCTTGTACCACGCAGGGGATTGAGGTTTTTTTCAGGGACAGACCCCTTGCTGTCGGGGACGACAGCATCGGTCTAGTTTTGTAACAAGGGTTCAAGAATTGTCCCTAATACTTCTAGTGTAGCATTGTGGGGTTGGGTTATGACACCTGGGTCACGGTCAGCATAAGTTCCCGGTCCTCCATATCCATCAGAACTGAAGTTCTGGACCGGTGCTCTGCGGGTGCCCACCCTCATAATCACATGAAGGGTTTTCCCCACGAACCTAAAGGCAGCATGAATATATTCATATAATATATTCCAGTGTGCAGACGAAGATAAACAATCACAGATCAAACACACTCATGATTTTGTGTTCTCGGGGAGCGGGAGCCCTCTTTGGCAATTTCCCAAGTAACATGAATATTTCAGAGAAAAGAAAGGGAAAACATTGGGCGCGAATTAAAAAGCCAACCTGGCCGCAGATGAGAGAGGCTAACGGCTCGTTCCTGTCTTCAGCTCTATGCCAACCTCTATTGATCTCCACTGGATTTGGTCCACAACATACTCTCACTCAGAGGTTAACCCCCGGAGGGCACCTTTAAAGACTCTCTGAAGTTCATAGTCACTCTGCTGGACGAAGAGAACCAATGAGGTATGATTCATTCAGTGCCCAAGGTAACTTCATCTTCATCAAAAACACGCCGCAGTCCTTCCACAGAGTACTGACCATCATCTCTCCCATTTCTCTTTGTCTTTTCTCTGGAGGGAATGAAAGCAGGAAATCCCATAAATGACACAAAATATATGGTTTCAAACATAAAATGTCACATTATGGTGTAACATCTTTAAGTTCCACCCAACTATAATCTCCCAGAACATAATCTTCATCAATGATAATCAAATCCTGGGGCTTTGAACCGATCATGAGTTTGTCACTTTGGAAATTTAACTTGGAAACTACTGATATTGGTTCTGGCTTCAAAGATTCTGTTGGGCGGGATTGGGGTTGGGAACCAAATCCAAAACTAGCCCTATGCTTCCGAAAAGTCTCTTACATTTTACACGAGTCACTCTGACTCGAGTAAAATATCTTGATTAATACTTACCCAAATATGCCCCTGGCCAACTGTCCGTGACCTCGTCGGGTTTAGTAGAGCGGCTCGATGCTAAAGGTTGAAGGAAACAGGAAAATAACAACATAGTCAAAAAAGTCAAATCAAACTAACTACAGGGAAACAATGTCAGCCCCCAAAGAACTGACAAGTTTCAACAAGCAAACATTAGCAGAGGGGCTAAAGCTAGGGTGAGCTCAAAGCCAGCAGTGAGCCCTGAAGTCCCTGAACAAAGCCAACATAGAACATATGACGGACTGAACGATGCGTACAAAGTTTTAGGAAGGAGGGTACACTCATTTTTTTTCAGTTTTTGAAACTTAAGTGAAAAGAAAAAGCGAAATCTGTCAAAATCGGTGATCAGCCAAGAAAATTCCGATCAGCGCCCCTTTAGTGTGAAGGTGAAACGGACAACAGGAAGGTGGGGGCAGAGGGTTCGATGCTCCACTGTTGGTGACCAGAGTTGAGGCCAGATTCCCAGAAAAGGCATTTTTTGGTATTTTTTGCTGGACCGCAGAGGTATGCTTACCTTCAGAGCCCAGCAGCATTGCTGAGTCGTGCCGAGTCATGTTGCGAACCAGAGGCTCGTTCTCTAAGCAGGCGGACTTTTGCTCACACTGGGAGATGAGCCGGAGACCAAAGCATCGCGGCGTAACTACAGTTAATGGAGTGGCACGCAGCACCAAACAACCACGCACAAACCTCGCTGAATGTTTGAAGTCGCACCTTCACGCTAGCTCTAAATGTGTGTGTGTGTGTGTATGTGTGTGTGTGTGTGTTTATGTGATTGTTTATGTGTGTGTGTGTTTGCAGAATGTTGAATCTTCATCACCACCACAGAGTATATAGCTGTGCACACATCATACCTCAGGCTCTCTCACCGCTCCCACGGATCATCACGGCGAGGAATCCACTCCTAAGCAACATGATCAATGTTAATCTAACTTTTTAGAGTGCTTACATAAAAACCCTGCAAGCTTTAACATCGTTACACACCTGTCAGGACTCCAGGAATGTTTTAAAGTGTAAAAAAAACAAAAAACATCTGCTTTCCTGCTTGATTCGTAGGAGGACACCCCCGCACAAAGTGACTTTGAATAGTCTAAATGTGTTGTTTTATGGGAAGGGGAGGATGGTTGTTGGAAGCTTGCAAAGCAAACACAACCAGACCGGATACCATCACCCTTTCCTCATCTTCCTCTTTAAGCATGGCTGGATTCCAATCACGGATGAATATAGAGCTCAGCTAAAGTTGATGGATGCTGTTTGTCTTGGCAAGCAGTCACACCTGTGCCGGTATTTTTTTTGGTCAGCCTTTTCCTCTATCATCCCTTCTCAGGAGAGAAGGCAGCTAGTGTGATAAGTTATATTAATAGCCGCAGTGGTAGCTGTGGGCAGCATGCACAGCGTAGCAAGGCAGGTGCATATCGGTAGAGTGGACAATTCAGAGACATCGGGGAATTTGGGCTTTCCGTTAATTGCTTTCATTGTCAAAAGTCTCTCTCCTACTATCTGCCTCTCTCTCCTATGAACTACTTCTCCCAGTGGTGGGATTACCTGTTTTTTCTGAAACAATATGTCCTTGGTAGTTCGGATCCTTCTGTTCTGGTATTATCATAGCATAGCTGAAAACTCGGGGATACAATGGAATCCTCATCGATACGTCCGCTGCTTATCCTTGGGATAACTCATCACCTATGTTACGGCTCAAATTTTTTACCATATAGCACATAGTACGAGGAACAAGTGGATTGATTTCAGGACATTTCCGTCATATATTTCCGGCCCTTAGGGGAGCTTTATCTCCAGACCTCTTCAGGCCATTATGTCACAACCGTTGGTCCGATTAAGTCCAAATATTGGGTATAAGAATTGAATGGAGGAGATTTATCTTGTACACATTATGTTTAACTCTAATAGTTCCTATTTTACTCTCTACAGGGAGCTTTTTAAAAACTTTTATTTTACAAAAACTGTTTTTCACACATACTTAGTATCCGTTGGTCTTATTAAGGAGAAATTTGGAACAAATTACTCAACACGAGGATTCGTATCTTGCATATATTTTATTCTAATACTTCATATTTTACTCACTAGGGAGAATTTTATTTTTTATTCTTACCAAAATACTGTTTTTAGGACATAACTTCACATTTAATTTGGGTACCATCAGGGGGATTGCTTGTACAACAGGGGATTTTTCAGGCTTCAGTTGGAAATAACAGCAGGTCTAGTTTTATTGAAGGGTTAAAAAGGTGAATATTTTTGAGGTCAAAGAAGGAACAAACCAGCTGATTACCTGGATTCCTAGGACCAACTGATTGGCTAACACCGACTCAAATCAGCAGCAATCATAAGACCTGATTGAAGACGGTCGCTCTCCTGTAATGATGTCCTGATGTCCTGATTACAGTGTCTAATGATGACGACAGGCGGGGTTCCTGTGGTGCACCTTTGATCAGTTGCTTAATCTTAAGGCGCCAGGAGGAGGTAAAAGGTTTTTACTAGCTTGTCAAATCAGATGAGGCTTTTTGAATCGATGTTCTTGTAGAAGATGAATGAAACGTTGAGGTCAAAAGGTTAATCGTATATGAATTGTATATGTGTCCCTGTGACATATTAGATGGACGCTTTGGATGGACAGTAATCGTCCTGCATACTGTATTCTTGTTCAATTCTGTTACAAAGGTATTAAATAGTATCAACATCCTCCTCACTCCCAGAGAACATCTGAACATCTTCACCTTACCACCATCTTGGAAACCTTTCCCTTCACTCCTGCTGCTCTTCTTCTTTGAACTACTGATTGCTGTACATTCTTATTAGCGATGGACGTCTCAATCAGAAAACTGTTGGATAGCCATTTGGAAATATTGGAATATCCCTTCGATACAGTTGAATATATTCTTAGTGCCCAAGTAGTATTCTATATATATTTCCCATATCCTCATTCAATTACTGTTTTTGTAAATGTCCTGCACTTCCAGCCCACGGCGTACCCGTCAATAATTTGGCTTAATAAAACGTCTGACTTCACCGGTGCCTGAGAGTTTCCCGTTTCCCCGTTTATAATCAATTTCCACGCTGATCCTATTTGTATTTCCAGCTCCTCTCTATCTGCTTACACGGCATAACTCATTGCTGGGTCTTATTATCAGGTGTGCAGCTAGGCATGGCGGGGAACGAGGAGAGAGAACCATGCTAAAACAAACACTTGAAATGAACACTCATTTTATCGTCTGGTGATAAATATTTAAAGGAACTCCATTCAGCGCTGAAATATTGGCCGGGCAGAATGAGAAAAAGGTTTTATAATCATACAAACATTCATCAGTTTGTTTTCGCCGAATAGCAGGGAAAAGCTACAAATAGACTTTAGACTCTTCGTTTTCTAAAACTGTCATATCGGCCTCCTGATCGCTAAAAATCCTTTGAATGGCCTTGACAGTTTTAGACCTGTCTAGAGAAATCACAGGGACTGTAGAACAAGCTTCAATTATTAATTATATAACCCCCAATTAAGAATGATTTGTTAGGAGGGAGGGTTAAAGCTGCAGTCAGGAAATATAGCAAACACATACTCTCTGCTGTGCTACGCCTCGTCATTTGAAAAGAATGGGCTCACAAGTATTTAAGCTATTTCTGTCTGTTACACTGAAGTATTTCCATATAGTATAAGTGTATATGAAACTGATGGAACTTGTCAAAACAGATAGTATGAATAGCTGAACAACGTGTATATATGTAACCTCTTCTCGGTTTAAAAGCATTCATTTAAGTCGATTTAACCTGGGCCCATAATTCACTTTGTGCCAATGTCAAAACTGCTGCAACTTCCATTTTATTTTGAATATCATAATAGACAGTAGAGGCTTTTATGTCGCCCTGGTTCTTGTCTCCGCTTTACTGTCTGCCAGTTCCAGTCAGATAAAGATCAGACAAAAACAGATGTCGTGAGGCATATATTTTAATCAAAATCTTATTAATGTCTTATTCCAAGGACAGACTGACCGCCTCGAGTTACCATATGACAATCAGGCCAATAAACAAGTTATTGAAAGTCGTTTGGCGTGTCTGATTGACAGGTCCATAGTGTGTAGTTACCCGCCCAGACAGGATGTGAGGGCTTAATGTGACTGGATATGGTCAACTTTTGTCCACAAGGATCTGGCCCCGCCCCCTGTTGACACTCAACATTAGCTCCAATAAAAGGGGTGAAACACGGAAAAGGATCAAATTCTAAAACGCAAATCAAATTATTATGATTAGTTTTATTATTATTTATTTGATTTTTTATTAGATAATTTTGTGACACAAACACACACACACACACACACACACACACACACACACACACACACACACACACACACACACACACACACACACACACACACACACACACACAAACACACATTGTCCAAAGAGGGGCGGGCCTGTAAATTTGTCAGTCTTGCATTTGACCCTCATGTCAGATCTTTCAGGTGATCGAAACATTCATACCTTTATTTTCTCCCGTTTGGATTTCTGCAATCCACTTTTCACCTGGCTGAGTCAAACCGTTCTGGCACGAGTCCAGTCTGTCCAGAATGCAGCAGCCAGACTTTTAACCAGTTCTATTCGCTGATCGAACATCAGTTCTGGCCTCAATGCACTGGATGCACTTGAAGTACTGGATAGACTTAAAGGTTCTCCTAATCACCTCCGAGGCTCTTTATCGCTCCTGCATTTATCTCTGGGGGTCTGATCTCCAACAGAACCCACCGGACCCTCAGGTCTTCCAACCAGATCCTCCTTTCTGTACCAGTCTGGCATTACTCTCTGTGACTTACTGTGAAACCACTCTTTTGAAAAGTGCTTCTAGAAACAGTGTTTTTAAAAACAATGTTTGTATCTACAACAGGAATAATTATATTATTTAACAAAACGGCTCAAAAATGACCTTGGCAGATAACCTTTCCCTGAACTCGCTGCTGCTCTTCGCCCTGAGTTGTTTTACACCCTCGGTTACATGCGGGAGCGTATCTTTCCCGAAGCAGTAATAATCACATATTCCTCTGAAAACCTAATTACAGCCTGAATGTAGTCTGGCAGTTTATGCACAACAATAAAGGTTCTCATCAGCATTTCATGTCACTTCATAAGAGTTCTGATCCAGTCCGGCTTTATCTCTCGCCACCATCCGCATCCTGTCTGCTCACTTTCACATCGAACGCTTTGTTTCCCGAATAAAACAGACTTCAACTTCATGGGATTCTGGGGGCGATAAAATGTAGGATTGTAGGAAGGGATCAAAAAAAAATCCACAGCATGTTAAATGTTATACGCTGAGCATTAACGGCGCTTTTTCTTTAGATAGTCCAGCCGAGGAGAGAAGTAGAAGACTGGAATGTTAAATGGACCAGGAATCAGAAACATTAAAAAGTCGTTGATCAATAAATAACGTAAAAAAAGCGAGAAAGGGATACGATTAAATCAAAATGATAATAATTACAATAATGGCTGAGACAGCATAATTAAAAAGAGACGTTGATAAATTATTAAGTGAAGGTAGACTAGTCATTGCCGTTAGTCCAGAATCCAACATACGGAGCCCTCAAAGAAGACATGGGTCAGAACCATGGAATTATTCCAAAGAGGCAAACAATCCAAAATAAACAATTAAGAACTGGACCCACGCTGTCATCCCCGACAGAACGGGTTTGTCCCTGGGTTGTTTTGTTGCCGACTGTATAATTACATGCTTTGTCTGCTTCAGTTCTAATAGAACCACTCTGGACTTTAATTACTTCTGCATATGCCTCTCTGCTTGTTTGTTTTTTAATAAGCTCATATTTTATATTTTTATACACGTATTGCTCCGATGAAGAAACCTGTGTTGCTTTTTCGCATGAAATGTGTTATATAAAGAAATCTTCTTCTTCTGAAAGGCCCCCAATCCCCTGCGTTGTAAAAGTAACCCCCCAAATGAATCCCTGAGATTAAACTTGACTCATTAATAACTCCAACAGTCCATATTGACTGAAACTAACTATTTCTATGGAGTCAGCAGTCTGCTGTAGGATCAGATCCAATAGTGAGTCAATAATAAAGATAGATTCAGTTAACTACTTTTTCTGAACTCAGGAATAAAACCAGACAGATTTACTCGTGTCAATGGATAGGAGTTAATTTAAGACACAGTTGGATTTTACTGAGGAGAAACTGTTGTAATGAAATAATATAAGAACTAAAATAAAGAATGCACACGAGACCTGCTGCTTCTGGAAGGCACCTTGAAAGAAGTAGAAGTCGTAATTGTTATAGAAGTAAGCTCAAACCCCGAACCCAAAGGTTTTCACCGCCAGAAACTAAATAAGAATAAACCTTTTAATTTGGTTGTTTGGACGAGAAAAGGTGAACTTTCCAAACGTGTGACGCATTTTCCTCCCGACGTGTTTGAAGTTTCTACTGCCTCTGTTTCTTAAGATTGACAAACGGCCTATATTTGGATATATTTTGCCCGTGTCGTCACTGAAGGCATCATTGCCAGGAGGATTGTTGGGATTTTCGGCTTCATCAGAAGCAGACTGAGGTGGTTTTGGATGGGAAAGAGAAATCAGCTGCGTGAAGCTTCCCCCCCGGGGGGGAAAGTGTGGAGAGTGATAACATCGGCTTTTATCACCGGTTGTCCGGTTGACTGCATCCCATATTGTTCAGGGACAGCAGACCGATCCGTCTCCATTGGCTTTCATATAGTCTGCTTGTATGAATCATGGGGAGAGTATCAGCTTTAAATGTCAGAGTATCGCCGCCACGCTCTCCACATACCTTCGCTTAAGTCTCTTTTTCTACGGAAGGAAATACAAAAAAAACTCGGCAACTACAAGCCGCGTTAAAGATCATTTATTTGAGTTTACTTTTTGGATCCGTGCGGGTTTTGTGAGTATCGAGCCTTTTATCAAGGGTTTTTTCCAGGATTAACTTTTTCCTGTGGTGTTAACTTATAAGACTTATTTAATAGGCAGTCTAACTTGTTGCCTAACTTGAGGTTTTTATTTTAGAACAAGCATTGTTTCTTTTTATCCGTTTTAAAAAATATTAAATGTTTATTTACATCTCTAACATGAGACCCATTCACATCTTTTTGAGTTTTATGAGTTATACGGCTAGCTTGTTGTTTCAAAGTCTATAAAAAGATATACTATATGCGTATGTTATATAGTCACAATTGGCCAGTCAGATCTGGTTGGACTATAAACTACAGAAAGACAACCAGATCCGACAGAAGATTCTCCTCGCTGGGTTTATTTTCACGAAACTCGTTCAGGTTTCTGCCGCTTCACGTCAAACCCTGTCTGAAGATGCGACCCAATCCAGTATGATTTACGGCCCTGGCCAGAACTGTATGTTTGTAAGAGCCAATCATTTAAATCAATTGGATCCGGTTTATTGTTTTAATCCAGACTATATTGAAACTCATAGATACTAAACTGCCGAAATAAGAATACTTATTATATCCCCGAAAAAGTAAGAGATTTTACGGAATCGTCATTGTGAGTGTCAACGTGATCGCTCAGAAACGGGAAAACATTTTATGGATCATTTAAAAAAGTTGTACCCCATAGATTTCAGTGTGAGGAAGAACTGGAATGATTTTGGGAAAGGTCAGTTGTACTTTCTGACACTAGGGGGAGCTTGTCCGCTAGAAGCTGTTGGGCCAAATTACTCAATAAGATCTATGCTATATATATATTACTTCACTCTAACAGTTCCTAATTTAACCACTAGGGGGAACTTTTTCTGTGAACAATTATTTTTCCTTTTTCGTTTGACATAACGTTTTCACCGTTTGTCGGATTTAGTCCAAATTTTGTGAATTTGACTCGATTCAAGCAGATTTCTCTTCTTTATGACAAATTTATCACCAATAGTTCATATTTTACTCACTGTTGGGGGCTTCGTCATGAAAAACATTATTTTACTGACGTAATGCACATTTAATTTGAGGAGTTGAATCAGGGGAATCGCTTGTAAAATGCAGGGGATTGGGGACATAGGCCTAGATTTCCATGGACCTGGATGGCTGATTCATCTATCAAGTTTTTCCTCTCTTTCTGATATTTCTGTGATTTTCTTTGACCTCTACATGTGATGTACATTTGATGTGTTACATCATTTTACATATGATGTAAAATGTAAAACCTCTTTGATGATATAGTTATGCAGCCCACTAAAAATGTCCTGTAATCTATTATTATCTATCTCAATGTTGAGCTTAGGTCAAAAGATTCTTCTGACCTCACTGACAACGCATGAATAATAGACAAACAGGTTGATATTTAAACGTACTCTGAACCAAATATATATACATATATATATATATATATATATATTGATTCCATGTGCACTGCTTTCCTATAAACAACTCTTCATCACACTATCCAGCTACGTTTGGAAGGGATGATGAAAAAAAAAAAAGGTGTGAAGAGCTACGAGGATGATAAAATACCGTGAACAAACGTGTAAATAGAGATTAAAACAGATAATGCAGAAACACAACGTTTGCACCAGCGATAACGATGAGCGGATAAATCTCACGGTCTGATACGGTGCTGATGAAGGGCATGATGACCGGTAAACATGGCTGACTCGAAAGCTTTTTCCTTCACCAGCGGGAACCTTAACCAGCTAAAATCAGCCACCCGATGCAGGGAGGCGCCTCTGGATCGATCAGCGTCCCGACACATTTTTTTTCACAGGAAACGGCACATTAAACAACACTAGCCAAGCGTTTCTGTTATTAATAATCTTAATATTAGTCATTATGAGGAGCAGAAGTGCTGCGAGTTTCTTAATTATTCTCCGTGGATGCAAACAAATCAGTCAAAAAAAAGAGGCGATGCCTCTGCAGTCAGAAGTTACGAATGTACAGAACGTGTTAGTGTGTGTGTGTGCATGTGTGTGTGTTTGTGAGTGTTTGTGAGTCATTGTGCTGCATGTCCTGCAACACAACTTTAAAACTATAGACCTGACAGCGAGGGTACAGCCCCCCCAAAAAGCCCCGATCCCCTGCGTTGCACAATCAATCCCCCTTATTGAACTCCTCTAATTAAATGTGACTAATAAATAATCTCCAACAGTCTAAAGTGACTAAACTCGACTATTTCTATGAAGTCAGAAGTCTGCTCTAGGATCAGAGCCCTTAGTGACTCAATGATGGAGATAAATCTAGTTAACTAGCTTTTCTGAGCTCAGGAATAAAACAAGACAGATTTCCTGGTGTCGATTCAAAGGAGCTTAATTTAGAAACAATTGGACTTTTTGTTGGAAAGTAATAGTCGAAACATTGTGTTGCTTACAAGTTAAATCTTCTAGAGGCGGTTTCAATTAGATAAATATAGACTTAATCCGACCAATGGTTGAGAAACTGTGGCCCGAAAACTTTTGGAGATAAGCTCCCCCTAGTGGTGAAAATATATAAACCTACCTTTCCCCAAATCCTTCCAGTTTTTCCTCACAGTAAAGTCTATAGGAATGTAGAATTGAATAAAATGATCCATGAAATTGTTTTTGAGTTATGGCGTAAACACGGAGGATCACAGTTGAGGAAGTGACGATTCTACAATGTCCCCGACTTTTTCGGGATAAACTGAGTTTAGAACCGGTTCTTACAGGGATATCAGTGACACAAATAAATCTCCCAGAGTAGAAATATGAGCTACAACATATAATCGAGATTATATATATATGTATACATGTGTGTATATATATATATATGTGTGTGTGTGTACATTTAGCTAGGAGGATGAGTTGGCAAGCGCTCAATAGTTCATTCTCACTGTCCCAGGATTTTTTACTGCCTGCAAGAGAACAAATAAAAGTGTCCGCATGGATTAATCAGTCATATCATTTTTTTTCATGTCCTCGCTCCGATTTTATTAAGTACTGAGTCATTTCTCAACTCAGTGAGTAATCCTATTCTCATGCCATGCTGGTAGTGTTGTCATCTACTGATGAAGTGAGAGGAAGGAAAATGAGTGTTTTTAACTGTACTCTACATACTTTTATGACACTTTTACCCTGTCCTGTACTACAGTATGTTCCTCTGTAAAAATACACACTATAACTACACTATTACACTGTTATTACACTTTTATTACAATATTACTCTACACAGTACTCAGTATGTTCTACTGTATTCTACACACTATTACTACATTTTTATCCTACACCCTATTAGTGTTTTCTACTGTATCATACACTCTATTACTACACTTTTATTTTGCTGTTATTACATTACTCAATACTGTATTAGTTTTTCTACGGTATCACACTCTATTACTGCACTATTATACTATTATTTCACTGTTATTACATTACTCCACACTGTATTACAGTATTTTCTACTGTACCTTACTCTATTACTACACTATTACACTTTTATTTCACTGTTATTACATTACTCCACACTGTATTATAGTATTTTCTACTGTACTTTTCTGATGAGGATGGTTAAAGCAGTGACAAGCGGGGTGAAGAAGATGCAGAAAAACACAACAGCATGAATTGAGATTTAGAATTCAGACGCAGAGGATAAAGGAGGAGGTGAAAGATGAGGGACTTTATTAAAAGTGTCATGTGATCGTGTTGTTTACTCCTGTAATCGGCTTTTTCTTCCTCCCACCGCCGTCCTCTGGGATCCCTGTTTCCGTTCCTCCGTCGGGGGGCCGAGGGACTCCGAGCTGCTGAGAAATGAAAATGTGTTTGTGTGTTTCGTGCAGTTCCTGTCCTTATAAGCACTTATCTGTGTGTGTGTGTGTGTGTGTGTGTGTGTGTGTGTGTGTGTGTGTGTGTGTGTGTGTGTGTGCGGGTATTGTTTTTGCATCTGCATTGATGTGTTTTTAAATGCATGCATGTATGATGGTTTATAGATGTGTGTGTGATCCTGTGCAGTATTGACTGGAAAATGTATTTCTCACAGGAGAAAAAAGAAAGGATCATTCTATGACGATATTTATGGAAATTAAATGTGTTTTTTTTCTTCTTTTTTCTAATTTGATGTCTTCAGACGGTCCTCAAACTCGTTTGCATTGTTTTTTTCTAGATTTCCTTTGAGGGTCTTTTTTCATTCCCGGGCAGCAGTCGAAACATCATCCGATAAAAATGACAAGGAACATTAGATGAAAACGCCGAGCAAAATCGAGGCAAACGCGGCCGAAGGAAAGACATCCGTTCAGGTGCCGTCAGTTTGGAAGCCTTTCTGGCTAGAACGTTTCACCTATGAATATTAACGACCATTAGAAAACACTTTTCAGGAAATGAAAGATGAACAAAAAAAGACTAAATGCTTCGTGTGACTCAAAGCTGGAAAAATCCAACCGATCAGAAGATTAGAGATGTTTACTATTTCAACAGAGATATTCTCACACATGCAAAAAATGGCTTCATTTTGTTTTTATTTAAAAATATCAGCTGATCGTCTTCTATAAAGGCCGTGTTGAGAGAAACTCAATAGTGCAATAAATAGTTTCCTGAAACTACAGAGACACTTTTCACTCCGTATATTTATATCCCTGAAGAGTCGGGGATATAAATGATATAAATGGATTTGTCATCGCCGCCGCCTCAGATCCTTTGTGTAAAAGCGATAACTCCAAAACTGTTTTCTTCGTCATTTTACACATTCTTTAACCAGAAGGGGGGGGGCTTGATTTCTAAAACTGTTGGTTCGATTTGTTCCAAATTTGGTCGCCTGAAGGAGATCTATCATGTATTTTAGATATTTCACTCTGATAGTAATAGTTTATAATCACTATTTCACTTTTTCCACTTTAACCCAAGTTTGGTGCGTATAGGAATCGACTCGATGAGATTCTATCTGGTCTCTATCATATTATATCTTTTTAAGAGGAAAACGTTGTTTTTTCTGACATAATTTCCCATTTCATTTCTGGAGTTTGGGAATTGCCTCTACAACGCAGGAGATTGGGGGCGTTTTTTCAGGGATATGTGTCAGAGGATGACTTTGTCGGCGTACTTGTTGTCTGGTCACATCCTGGTAAAGAGGCGTTATTTGAAAACAAAGTTTGTCTAATTTTCCATTCATTCAACATCAGTCGTTGAGTTATGACGCCTCCGAATACCCCTGACCTTGAATATTGTTCTCATTGCCTCTGCCCGACACAAAATAACCTACACAAAATATCTGATACTGTAGTAGTAGATGCAATGGTGGATTTAAAAATGGGAATACTAGTTTTTGGTCCCCAGGATCCTGTTCATAATTCAATTAAAACCTATCTGAGCTGACGCCATTGGGATCATTCGCATTGTCATCTGTGGGGCCCATAATTAACATCCCTATCTCCTGCATGGTCTATTCAAAGAGAGCGGAGGGCAAAGAAGGCCATGGGAACTACATAAAAATGCAAAACTCGCTCACCTGTTTAATGCAAATCAGCACAGAGGTTAACTTAAATCCGCTCCGACTCAGACTTCCATGTCCAAAACCTGCTTTTTCATTACTGAGCCTCTGCTGCGAGATCCGAGGCCAGAGGCGACACGGTTCGGCTTGTCCATCCGTCTCCTACCAGTCAACATGACACGTCAGGAACACTAGAAGGTAACTCCCCCAAATTTGACACGAAATGTTCACCTGGACTCAAAGATGACCTCATAAGATTGTGTGACGTCACAAATAACATTTATGGCCATAACAAGAAAAGCCACTACAAATTTTTTTTTAAATATGTGAGAGGATATATTCTGATCTGCCATAACATTATAACCACTGACAAATCAATGTTTTTTGACATAATTTCTCATTAATTTATGATGTGCAATCGGGGGAGTTGCTTGTACAACACAGAGGATTGGGGGCTTTTTGGGGATATTCTATTGCTGACAGGGACCTGCTGTCAATGGGTGATGCATTAAGTAGGAAGTGAGAAAAGCAGTGGCTTTCGGCGGTGCATCGCCAGCCACACCACGTCCAGCACTGATGACGTATGATACTTATTCGTCGGAGACGCATCAGGACACATTTTCGTTTACCCTACAAAAGATATGTGGTCAAATGAATCCCGACCACCTCGGCAAGTGGTTCCCATGATCGGATCACGCTGTGCCCATGTTGAAAATACACTTGTATTTAGAGACGTGTCTCTGCAGAGCTGATTTAACGGTAAAAAGGTGACTTGTGGAATATAACTCTGGTGGTTATAATGTTATGGGGGATCGGGTGACAAAGGAGTCATCCACGGGACATTTTACTTGTGAAAGGTGAAAGAAAAGTGGGTTTCTTTCAGGTACTGTTCTTCTAATCCCGACTGAGGGACTCCCATAAACGCATCACATATTCTGAATCCCTGGTTGTTGGTTCCCCTCTGGCCGGTTTGAAAGTTTCGACAAACCACACAATCCTAGAGATCTATCTGCTTTTACTCGACGCGACGTCTGTTGTTTGATGGCCTGGAGCAAATCTGCAGTGGAGGTTGAGAGAGAATCGTACGATGATGAATCTCTATCACTTTTTTGCACTTCTGTTTTGGTCACTTGTTCCTGTTTGTCATCTATCCAACGTTTTCAGTCTCATCTGTTCCTCACCCACTCCCACCTATTCAGATTCTGAGGATTGGCGTCACACTGGCCGACGGTTCCAACAGTCCAGCCGGCCATTCGGCCAACCGGGCCGTCAGCCAATGATGGCCTCGTAAACCCTGCCAGTAGCGTTCAGTTCCAATTTTCTCTTTGCTCGGTGGGTCTCTGAGGAGACCTAGAATTGTTGATTAGTCACTGCTAGTTAGTCTCCCTCCACTCTCCTCCCATCAGTCTCCTTTTTCAAACGTAGTGGAGCTAATGCTCCACTACGAGTCTTGGGCCTTATGCAAACTTTATGATGGCGGAGACCACCGTCTGTTCTGCACACTGTTGCAATGATGTGTGGTTTGGAGCCGCACTTACTCCGACCCTGATTTACGCTGAATTATTGATGATCGACAGGGTCAAGGTTTGCTTTTAGTGCTCCCCTGTGGGGCTGCACAGAGTTTCACGCTGCATCTGCATCTTCATAATATCATCACCATCCAGACAGCGGAGCACCGCCGCCTCCCAGCCAGCGACCAACCGGCTGACTGTAGGTTCACAGTGTTTGTGAGGGTTTGTCTCCAAATGTTCATTTCTTTACCGTGGGTCTGATTTAGTTCAAATTTGTTTCAAGTCAATCGACTGGAGGAGATCTGTGTAGTATACGCTGTGTTATAGTTTTATGTTTCACAATTATTCACTTAGGGGAGCCTTTTCCACAAAACACTGTTCTATACACAGAACTTCAGAACAGTCGGTCCAACTTAGTCCAAATTTGGTGGATATGAATCGACAAAAGGAGATCTATCGTTTTCACCTGTTCTTTTTTAAACCAAAAATACCGTTTTCCAGAAATGGCTTATAAATACTTACATAATGACATAATGACGTGGCTCTAGCTTGGCTCCTAGCCGATGGAAAAGCAAACAGGTTCTTAGGAGGTGCGGGAATGGAACCATCTAAGCACTGCCACTAGCACCAGCACCAGCACCGAGCTAGCACCATTTTGTTTCTCACCACTCAAATAGCAACAAATGAATATTAAAATGGGTCGATTTTTGTGAGTTTCATTGGTTTATTTCATGTGTTTGTAAAAACACGACCCACAGGATGTTTTTTTTCATATGCATTTTTAATTTGAACAGGAGAATCTCATTCTGGAGTAAACTCAGGTCTTCTTCACGTCTAGTTTTAGTTGAGCGAACACGCGGAGACAACAAGGACAAGAAAGTATTCACACAAAAGATCCATTAGGGTTTGACATGAATATTAGATAAATACACTCTACGACACTTATGTCCCTCTGCATGACAGGGAGGTGTGTGTGTGTGTGTGTGTGTGTGTGTGTGAATGAGTGAGTGAGTGCTTCTGTGCATGTCTATGTCTGCTGTGTTCGTGTGTGTGTGTCTATCAGTGTGTCTGCTCCATGTGTGTGTGTGTGTGTGTGTTTGTATATGGGTGTGTGTGCATGTCTATCTGTGTGTCTGCTCCATGTGTGTGTGTTTGTATATGGTTGTGTGTGTGTGTGTGTGTGTGTGTGTGTGTGTGAGCGTGTGTGAGCGAGTGCTTCTGTGTATGTCTGTCTGCTGTGTGTGTATGCCTGCTCCGTGTGTGTATATGTGTGTGTGTCTATATCTGCTCTGTGTGGTACTATCGTCGGCAAAATTGGAATTCTTGCGCACACGTGTGTGTCTATGTGTACATGTCAGCGTGTGTGTGTGTGTGTCTGCAGGTGTGTGTGTCTCTGTGTGTGTGTTCCTGAGAGGACAGCTTCATTTTCTCCATTGCTCTCCTTCATAACATATTTACATGGCCATCCATTATGAATTGTGATCAGATTGAAGCTGAGTGTTCCCATTATGCCCCCTCCGTGAACCTGACACACAAGCACCGGTTTTTAAAGGAAAACAGCTCCAGCTTCATTCCGCTCGCCCAAGCATCAGTAATGGCTTTGTTGTTTCATACTTTCTTTTCAATTTATGCGGCGCGGCACATACGTCTGTGCATACATCTTCTGTGTATGCACGTGTGAATAAAAGTCTGCATAACACCGCAGAAAGCAAATGAATAAGCTGGGAAACAACTATTGTTTTCCCTGTTTTATGACCCTATTACCTGCAGAGTTTTACATCAGCTCCATCAGCTCCATCAGCGCCCTCGCCATTTTCACCTGTAAAGACTTCTGGGAGTTTGCTGCATGATTTAACCGAATTCACTCCCTCAAAGTCAACGTCTTGTTCCAAATCCAACTTGGATTCACAGAAAACCCACATCTCCAGGCGGTACATGTAAACACACTGTTCCAACAGACCCTAAATCCCTAATCCTCTCAGCACCGGGCCAGACCCGCCTTTGGTTCCGACTCTGTTCACCTCTTACTTTTAGAATTCTTCTACTCCTACCACTCTCTTGTCTCGTCCTTCACTACAATGTGCCTCGTATACACAAATACGATAACACACACACACACACACACACACACTAGCTGCTCAGTGGTGGTCCCTCAGATGATTGGACACACTCCTTTCACTGCCTACCCGTCACTCCAACCCACCCAACTTCCTCCCTCTCTGATTTCTACCATCCTTTTTTCCATCCTCTTTGTTAATGAGAGGATGATGGAGTGTGAAATCTTTTGGAGATAAAGCTCACCCTTGTGTCTGATTATACAACCAACCATTTCCAAAATCAATCCAGCTCTTCCTTGCACTAAGGTCTAAGGTGGTTGTAAAATCTGTCAGTCGATAAAATACTCTGAGTTAACGCGTTAACGTGAAGGACCTGCGGCGGATGTGGCGATGACTTCACTGTGATAACAATAGTAGTAGTAGTAGTAGGAGTCACTGTGATAACAATAGTAGTAGTAGGAGTCACTGTGATAACAATAGTAGTAGTAGTAGTAGGAGTCACTGTGATAATAGTAGTAGTAGGAGTCACTGTGATAACAATAGTAGTAGTAGGAGTCACTGTGATAACAATAGTAGTAGTAGTAGTAGGAGTCACTGTGATAATAGTAGTAGTAGGAGTCACTGTGATAACAATAGTAGTAGTAGTAGTAGGAGTCACTGTGATAATAGTAGTAGTAGGAGTCACTGTGATAACAATAGTAGTAGTAGGAGTCACTGTGATAATAGTAGTAGTAGGAGTCACTGTGATAACAATAGTAGTAGTAGGAGTCACTGTGATAACAATAGTAGTAGTAGTAGTAGGAGTCACTGTGATAATAGTAGTAGTAGGAGTCACTGTGATAACAATAGTAGTAGTAGGAGTCACTGTGATAACAATAGTAGTAGTAGTAGTAGGAGTCACTGTGATAATAGTAGTAGTAGGAGTCACTGTGATAACAATAGTAGTAGTAGGAGTCACTGTGATAACAATAGTAGTAGTAGTAGTAGGAGTCACTGTGATAATAGTAGTAGTAGGAGTCACTGTGATAACAATAGTAGTAGTAGTAGTAGGAGTCACTGTGATAACAATAGTAGTAGTAGGAGTCACTGTGATAACAATAGTAGTAGGAGTCACATTTTTCTGAAAATGTTGAAAAAAGTTGCTTATATTCTGAAACAGTATGAACAGATAATTGGTTTGATTCTTCATGTCACAAAGAAAACAATAGAACTAAAACAAAATTAAAAAAGAAGACAGGATTCAATTTTCACGCAAAAATGTGCGTCTGAGATGCAAACAGGTGGTGAAGGTGTAATGACTCACAGTTGAAGTGTAAAATGTAACATTTAAACAACGAAAAACGAAGGTGCTGTTAGGGGGCGCTGAGTAAAAGAAATAAAGTTGAAACATCTGCTCAGGCTTCACATTTCTCAAAGCCTGATCCACATCAAACACTGATCAGGGAGATTTACGGATTGACAGTTTTATTCTATTCATATTGTTATCTTGTTGATGTATTTGTGAAGTCTATCAACTTTAGATGTACCAACTGAACTTAAAATGGAACAAAGAAATAAGGAAAGAAAACTAAAAACCTGAACTTACCAAAAAAAAAATGAACCTATCCTAATTCTATCATTAAATCGGCCACGATCGCAGAACCTCCTCTTCCACGCGCTTTCCTTCATTTACTTTACTTTGCTTCACTCCCCCCCCCCCCCCCCCCCCCACACACACACACACACACACACACACATCTGGAGTGATGACAGTAAACTCCCCATTCCTTCCGGTGACCACTGAATGGAGGCGACAGCAGCTCAGAGGAGGATGTTCAGTGAAGGCCTCTCTCCGGGCTGAGCTATTTTAGATGGTTCTTCTGCCTTATTTATTCATCAGCTTCCGTATTTGTCTTGATTGTGTCTGGTGTGTTTCTGAGTGTGTGCATGTTCGACCCCCCCGTTGATTTTAATTTACATGCCTGACTATTTTTCTGGATGAAGCATCTCGGGTTCCTTCAGGGCAGTCATCATTTAAACATTGGACCTGTCACTTCTGAAGAGGGGACAGTCAAAATGAATTATTCAGAACTTCTATTCCTGCGATGGTTCTTCTTTGGTCCTTGTCTGGTTGGGCCTCGTCTTTATCGGTCTCTGCTTGAGTTACTGTTGGTCACCAAGATGACTCACCCATTGAAATTCAGATTCTTCCAGAACATACGCCATCATTTACAGTTTTTTGACTATTCGATATTCAGATTCATCCGTCCTCGTTCTGTTTTTGAGTCGGACCTCATTAGTGTTTCTTGAAATCTCCAATTTGAGGACCGGACTAATAACTTGTGTGCCAAACCATTCGCTGAAGTGGGGACTTGTTGAAAATGTCCCTGCTTTGAGTGTGAGTGGTCATGTGACTCAGAATAAAACCTCAATAAATAAGGTGAAAACAACAAACAAACTTAATGAGGACCTCAAACACACAGTAAGCTACGCTAAGCTATCAGGAATGATGGTTTTATGGAGATAATGACTAAACAAAAGTTGGTTTAATGTCATTTTCTCCGCGTTGATTAGAGATCAGGAGATCGTGGAAGATCAAGAAGTTTCCGTTAGTGATAATTGCATCGAATTCTGCTTCAATCAAGGTTTGAAACAGGCACAAATTGCTTTTGTGGCTGATGCTCTGATGAGCGGCGTCAACACGTTACCATGGTGACACCAGTAGTCAATATGGGAGATGGTGGATAAAAGACATCTTCAGCAGGTATAATACACCTTTTTTTTACTGCAGCTTTGGATTCTATGTGGGATTTAGTCTTTATTGAGTTGATATGTTGTTTTCTCGATGCTTATTGAGTTTTTTTTCTGAGACAGACGACCGCAGGAACCAGAGAGTTAAGAGAAGCGTTAACAATATGAGGCACGGTGGATGAAAACAACAGATGAAAAGTTTGTGTATTGTGTCTGCTGCGTACTTTAAATGAATCGTTTTAAAGCGTGTCCATCTTTCAACCTTTTAAAAAGTCCTCTGGAAATGTTTTTGTTGTGTTGCGGCTTTTGCAGAATGTTTTCTTAACGTGTTAAATATTCACATTGTGTGAGGCTTCATTACTAGTCACCAATCATTTAAGCGTCCCATTCTTAGTGCCGGACCTCATAACGATTCATATGGAGAAGACTAAAGACTGATGTTTATAAATAATAAATACGATTTTCTTATTTATATTTATAAGTTCTACTGGCCGATACCGATTTTGGACGATAACGACTTTTTTCTTAAAAGTTTTATAATCACGAGTAATGGATTTTAAGTGCTCTTATTTTGAAGGATTACAGTGGAATTAACGCTGGTCGGCGTTGTGTACGTATTCTGAGCTGTTAAATGAATGTCCTCTCCGCCGTACGTTTCTTAAACCAATTGTACGACATTAAGTGTAAATGAAACTTTGTACTCTTCGTTCAGTCTGTTGTATGTTCTATGTTGGGTTTTTTTGTGAACTTTGTGTTTTCTGGTTTACTTGCGAGACGTTTGGAGCTGTGGTAGCTCATGCTTGGCGTACGTGCACGGCGATGCGTGGATCCGCCAGCACGGAATCCGTTCAGTGAGACGCCTCAGCCGGTGGCTGATTTCTTCAAACTAGTCGGATCAATTAGCTGGTCCATTGATCGAAGACAGATGAAAAAGTGTTAAATATTCACCTGCTCTATGCACATTTCTTTTTACATAACACGCCCCTCGTACAGTGCTCACTCACTGTGGTGTGGGTCAGGACATTGAAGGCGATCACACTGTTGCTAATGCAGATTATTAAAGTGAAACATCTGCTTAAGAGGGCCTGAGTCCCGGAGCTGCAGGCGATTGAAGTTCTTGTGTCACGCATTCCTCACAACAAGCTAAGTGTGAACAAGCCATCGAGCCGCTCTTGTTTATATAATGTCAGATAAATTGTGACTTGCAGTCCAATGCCATTACCATCAGAGTAATTCTTCCCTGTGATTGTTTATGAAGGCTATCCGGGTTTCTCCGCTGCTCGTTCTGCGGTTGTTTTACAGCCTGTCTTTAAAGGCCAGACGAGGTGCTCAAGTAAGAAAGTGAGAGCTCTGCAGCGGCGTGTTGATGGCCGTGCTGCAAATTGAAATTCCTACATTGTAAGACAACAAGACTGTAATCCAATGAGTGGCAGACCTCAATGACGAAACCATTTAGTATTAATAAACATTGTGGCTGTTTGCACCGCGAGCAGAATTTTAAAAAGGTTAATAAATGTGATTATGGCAGGTATTCGTTGTCATTCATGCAAGTTCAGAGAAAACATGAGATATATGGCATTACATGTGTATTACACATTTATTACCCTTTATTACACAGTTATTACAATGTAATTAAGCATGCACATCCTCCACTCCTTCAGAAAGTCTGCTGCAGGGCTGAGGTGTGGAGGAAAGCTCCATTCTCACAGGACTACATTACCGGGACGACAGGCTGGGATTTGTAATAATAGCACAGATCATCAGGGATTTTAATCTTGTGTGGATCTTCCATGTCCTCCAGAGAGAAGTCCCCTTGATAATAACTAATCTCATGCAAATGCCGCTCTCAAATATGATCCATTTTCAGCGCAAGTATCTCAATCCTTTTTCATCTGGTTAGATGTGAATTTTTTTATTCCCGGTCATAAACACGTTTGAAGGCACCTCAGGGACCGACCCTTATGGCGCCGACGCCGGGATATATGTCCATATTGGTTATTCTGTAATTCAAGAATTCTGTTCGATACCAGTGATCGCAGCCAAAGCAGTAAATGATAAGGTATTTATGGAAGTGACCATATATAATAAAATATACTACTGGAGCTCAGAATATGTCAGAACAGCTACTTAGACTGGTGGTAGTGATGTTTGTCTCGTCACTATTTCATTTATTACATTAGTTACCATAAAAAAAAACTGATACAGAACCGATTGAACATGTCCCCAAAAAGTCTGGGATGTTCTAGAATCTTCAATGCCGGCGCCGTGGATCCTTGGTGTGATCATTTAAAACTATATATACCCTCATACACTTAAGTGTGGGGGAAGAACTGGATTGATTTTGGGAGATGTCGATTGTATATTTCCAACACTTTGGGTTGCTTAATATCCAAATATCTTCAGGCCAGAATTTCTCAACCGGTGACCCGATTTAGTCATAATATGGTGGCTCTGAATCATCTGGAAGAGATTATCTTGTGTTTTACTTTTACTTGTATTTTACTTGAATAGCTCATATTTTACTCAGTAGGGGGGAATAATAATAATAATAATAATAATAATAATAATAATAATATTAATGAATAATAGGCTTCTAAATAAAGCTTAGAAATAATTTGGACATAATTTGAGGAGTTCAATCAGGGGATACATTGTACAATGCAGGGGATTGGAGGCTTTTTGGGGATATAACCCTGCTGGCAGGGATGACAGCCTATTTTAACTCTGTTGTAAACAATTATAGAAATATGTCAGTGTAAATAAGATTTTTCTATTACATTACTGCCAATATGAAAATCATTTTCCGCTCCTGAAGCCCAAACTGTTGCTTGGAATTATGGGAGTCTTATATAATACACAGTTTTAATTCTCTGTCATACTTTTCGCCTCATTTGAGTGTAAAGTCCGGTTTAACACAGAATCTGCAAACAAAAGTCACTCTTCAAGCTCGTATCAGAACCACGTGCCAATATGCTGTAATAGACTTTAATTCCAGACAGAATCCCGTCGCGGGTCGGTTATATTCTGCCCGTCTACGTGGACACAAAGGAATTAAATTACACCATCTTGGCGTGAATGGAGCCCGAAGCAGCCGGAGCCCACCCCGACAGAAAGAGCTTTACAGGCCGTGTCGAGACGATGTCGCCCTTTATCTTCTCTCTCTCACCTTTGCGTCTCACCTCCGTGGTCTCTCGGCCTGCAGGGGCTATTAGTCATCCTGGCTGTGGGAGCGAGGCCATCGGGGGCGCCTGGTCTCTGTTCTCCCATCCGTAGACGAGCGGGGAGAGAGGGAGGGAGGGAGGGAGGGAGGTGCAGGTGTGGCGTCAGCAGAAATACAGCTCATACTGTAGAGAGGTGGACAAATAGAGAGATAACCAGCGAGAGGCTGAAGATGGATCAAAGGGATTAAGATGCTGATAATGGACACGCCTGTTTTTTTTTACAGCGAGGGAGAATATAGGAGAACAAACATTTTGAAAACAGAATCGAGCACCATGCATATTTATTTATTTTTGTTAACATTTGCAGACAAACCGTCTCACTGAGAAACTGAAGATTCTGATCGAATGACTCCAAAGACTCGAGTCCAGGAGGCAGGAGGGACCTTTCCTCTCTTCAAAGACTAGATTAGACCCTCCCACACACACACACACACACACACACACACACACATTCACATCTACTATATGTTCACATGTACTGCAGTAAATATAATAAGTATTTGAGAGATTATTTCCGCCTCGACCGACCGCGCCGGCATGAATGTGGAAATCTGAGTTTGGCGGCTGAGGGTGACTGAAGCTCAAGCTGTGATGTTGTAGCTGCTGCGGCGGTAAAATAGACGGAATATAACAGACTCCACTTTTGTCTTTGCATGCTTATATATAAACACCTGCATAATGTCAGGTGAGAAACTTCATGCCTTTGATCCGTCTGGAGCAGGAATGTGTTTTTCACGAACGAGAAGCAGGAGATTCAGTGAACGTGTGACTGGAGTTGTACGGATGTTTACCCATGAATGTTTGCAAAAACATCCATGGGTACATATATCCATATACATATTACATATATTTATGGTCATCGGGGGTGTTGTTGAATAATCAGCCGCCGCCGCCACCTGCCACAGGTCCTTCATGTGAACACGATAATTCAAAAACAGTTTTACGGATTTTTTTCAAAGTTAAGACCCAC
Source organism: Lophius americanus (assembly GCA_037951165.1). Classification (NCBI taxonomy): domain Eukaryota; kingdom Metazoa; phylum Chordata; class Actinopteri; order Lophiiformes; family Lophiidae; genus Lophius; species Lophius americanus. The sequence goes on from JBBDHG010000056.1 coordinate 5,636,470, forward strand.
ATAGACGTTAGTGTGAGGAAGAACTGGATGGATTTTCGATTCATATGTCTGAAACTAGGGGGAGCTTTATCTCCAAAGGTTTTCCATTAATTCCTGAACCGTTCGTCTGATTTAGTCAGATGATCCACCATCTGCTTTGAAGGTAGACACCAGTTACAGTTTCTAACAGTGTGAACCGGACTCAATCCCTCATCAGGACTTCTACTCTTCATCTTGTCAAGTACAACCGACACCAGGGAAAGGAAAAACCCACCATCTTGGTCAGTGGGTGGTCAATGCAGTCGTGAGTGACAGAGTTTATACCGTAATCCAGTTTAGCGTCAGTTATGCAACGTCCAGGTTTCAATAAATGCAAATCGGCATGTACAAACCCTGTGGGAAACTCCTGACCTGAGCTCACCGGTTCTTCAACCTGCCACGCTTGATTATCAATGAAAGCCCAGAAGCTGCACTGAAAAATCTTTATTCCTGAAGAGGAAGCCCCCAAATAATTGTGAGTGGCCCAGAGAGGACAGTCAGCAGAGTGAGAAGCAGATAAGAGTCCTACCGTATTTAATGTGGTCATGTGACTGACAGCATCCTGGTGTGAATCCCAGCTCACCGCCATCTGACAGTGAGAGCCGCTGCTTCCCTTTCTGCCCTCCTCACTTATATTTGGCCTTTATGCTGATTTCTCAGCTCATCTGTGGACGATAGAAAACACGCTGAGTCATGCTAATGCTAACTCACCATGAAGTTGTTTCCTTGTACTGAACTAACTCTTTTGTTCTCACAGTTCATGAAAATGATTGATCCACTTATTTAGATGTACATATGTATGTACATATATGTATGTATGTATGTATATATATATGTATGTATGTATATATTTATACATATATTTATTTATGTATACATATATATACATATATATACATTTATATGATAGATGATAAATATTGCTATAAAATGAGGCGTAGCTCAGGGCAAAGGCTCATTAGTGTAAAATGTCATCTTTTGGGAGTATAGAGGTAAGCTTTGATCCTTATTTTTGACTTAATTCTTTCAGGAGACAAGTTCAAGTGAGAACCTGAGAAGGGTGCCATACACCCATCAGCCACAACATTAAAATCTTCCTGTTTCTTTGCTGCATATGGTGTGTGTCAGAACCGACATCAGTTTTTTGCTACAGTAGCTCCTTTGCTAGCCTTCACCGTCAGGGCAACCATAACCTTATCACCGGTTCCCTGGTTGTCCTTTCTTAGATGACTGTGGTGGGATCACACAAAAAAAAAAATCAACAGAATACTTCAACTGGTAAGCCTCAACTCAATTAATATAGAACTGAAAAATAACGAGTTGAAGTCTTGAAAAGACTTGATGAATTAAAACATTTTGGAAGTTAATCTACAATTTAATTTTTACAGTACAAAAAAGTGAAATTCCAGATTTGAACATTCTTCAAATTTATTTCCAAATTAAGTTCTTCCAACTCACACTTTGGACTCAATAATACTAGTATATTTGAGTATTCACTGCACACCGGTACCACCCAACCAGTTGTGTAGTTCTGGAGATGCTCTGACCAGGTTGTCTAGCCATCATAATTAAACGCAGGTCATGTCGCTCGTATCTTTCCGTTTGCCCACTTTCTAAAATCCCCATTCTGTTTTTTGCCTTTTATTTAACTCGATTTGTCATTCTGTGTCTTCCCTTATTCAACAGACCTCCCTCGCTCGCTCATGACATTTTGCTTCTGAATCAGACGTGTCCTACTTAAATGCCTTTCTTCCATTTATCTCGGCTGAGACTTCAGCTGAAACAGAAACACACTTTGTAGGCCGCCGTCGTCCATGAAAAACGAAACCGCCTGGAACAGTCACACAGTGACCAGCTCTTCATTACGCTTGATTATCCATTAGTTTTACTGTAATCTTACTAACAAACAGACAAATCCAAGTAAAAACATCACCCCACTGGAGGAGGTTAGAAAACTTTTCTAGTCCTCTCCTCTGGGAGGGGATTTGATTTTGCTCTTAACATGACTTGAATTATTTTATAATAAGACGTTTTAATAACACAGTACATACAGCCCACGTTTGTTGTACAAATATTGATTTTGTAGTGTTTTTTAAGGTAGATCCTGTTGGGGACGACAGCGTGGGACTAAGTTGCTGGGATTTTGGGTTCGGACATTGTGAATTAATTTCTCTCTCTGGACAATAGTGGAACATCGGTGATCTATGAGGAGAAGGTCACGGCAGTGGACTGAGTACGTTATCTTTATCTTCACGTTCGTCTTTAGGCAACACTAAATAAACCCTGCAGTCTACTTTTTTGCATTCCAATCCGTTTGCTCGGAGAGGCAACGTTATTTTTCACACAAGGCTGCAAAATGAACATTTTGTTCTTATCTGTGTACGCCACAGCATATCCTACCTCGCACCCGGGGCTGCTGCTGCTGTTCATTGATATTCCAGCTCAGCGTGCGAGTCAGGAGCGCTTTGTTGGAAGGCGCCACACAGGGGAGACGGTTTGACGGCACATCTCAGAATTTAATTGTCAACAGCTGCTTCAGAGCAAATAGAATAGACTGATCTTTAGGATCTGGAGGTTTGACAGAGCTTGTCATCGGATTCAAAACACACTCATGCATAACCAGAAGCCCTGAATTCTCTGGAAAAACAAATGTACCCTTCAAAAACCAGTAAACCAGTAATGGATCCAAAGTGTTCTGAGCAGGTAATTAGTCAAAATAAATAAATCTGCCGATAGTGCGAGTGCAAATTTGCTTGGTAAGATTTCCTGAAAGACGTGATATTTAAATAAGAGGGCTCTTAAAATTAGATTGAAAATTTAATGTTAAACTACATTTTATTAATAGCATCTCAGTAATGCTGTACAATAAGGTATTATACCCCCTAAAAAGTAGCTTTATTCTTTTTTCTTAAATGCCAACCACTTCATTCCTGGTACATTGAACTTTCCCAAAGTTGTATATTAACGCAAGTTTTTGATTTAAGATAATCTCTTACTTTAAATAAAATTAGAACGTGATAATCAAGCATGTTAAGATAAATTATGTCTTTAGCCCTTTAATCTCCTGCTCGTCTGTTTGGTTGAGCTCATTCTGAGTCACTATTTCTTATTGTAAAATGTGACTGAACCTGTTTATTATATAATCCGGTGGCAGCACGTATATGCTAAAGAGTAAGGTGCCTAGGATTGAGCCATGTGGGACACCACGTGTCAACGGGGCCTGAGAGGAGGAGGCATTAACCATGAGTATGAGAAAGTCATATACGCTAACTGGGATTTTTTTTGGCATAATAAAGTGTGTGAGGAGTTAATGAGCAGATACCTTGATAAAACCAGAAAAGTTTAATGAGGGTCAAATAGTTGACAGATTAGCAAACAATTTTTCCATCACCATCTCTGTCTACGTAACAGAAATGTTACTTGCTCAGTGGTTTTTCGTCTTACATCCATGAGATGTAACGAGATGTATGCAATGAGATACTGAGATTATACATTAGACAAATATACTTGGAAAGGTTTTGACTTTTTGCAGTGTATCAATACCGGCTTCACAATTTTGCTCACATAACGGAGATGAAATGTCAACACTGGGAGGCTTTTCAGGCTGAATTACATCCAACAAAAGTCGTCTGCTGGCAAAATAGAAACAAATAAATCTCCTCTTTCTCTTTCTGTAAATGTCAACCACTGATGTCCTGAAGGGTTTATGATGGAAGCTTCTGCTTTTCAGTGGATCGCGGCGCTTTATAGCATGGTAGCGTCGCAGGCAGTGACTCCCACGTCAGCGGGGCAAATGTTCATTCAGTCTAATTAGAGAGAAGCTTGGCAGTGTCCCTCTTCTCTCCGAGGAGAACGTATCAAAAGCAAAGTCCCAACGGTGGAGCCGGATTAAACACAAAATAAATAAAGTTTGTTGTCATTGCCAATAAATGCTGAATGGCGTTAGCCTCAGGTATCAAGAATAGAGGCATATTTGAGTTGTTCAATAGAGCGAGGGTTTAGACGAGTGCTTTGCTTTCACACTCAAATGACAAATATTGACTTTTTTTCTCCCTATGTGTTTTTTTTTTTCTTCAACTCTGCCACACAAAGCATTTATGATCAGGCATAGATGCCTCGGTCTGGATTCAAATGACCGTCGGCTTCGTCAGAGCGATGCAGCCAGAGCTGAGATTCTCCTGGCGAATTAAAAGGAATTCTCTCCTCCAGTGAATCTCCCATCAACTTAAACCTCCATAAAATGAATTAAAAAGGGACGCTTGTCTCCTTCTGTGGAGAGACGTGAGGAAGATCAGGTGAAATGGCTTCAACACTTAGCTCAGATAGTCCATGTCCCCGTGCAATTATAATCACCGTCCCATGTCAAATATACCGTGGAGATATTCAACAATGCCTGGTCTTAATCCCCCCGAGCCCATCAGCACACGGGATCCAACAAAGAGTCAGAGGAAGGAGGCCGAGTTTGAAAATAGGCTGGAAAATAAAGATGGTAGGAAATAATGGACTCCAGAGAAAAAGCCAGGCTTGAGTCCAAATGGTCATCCTTGCATTGTCTTGGCGCTGCACTTGTAAGAGCCATTTTGTCTCCAGCTTAGACCGGCAGGATTATGGAGCAACACTTTTAGCCTCTTAAGCAGCAAACAAATGCAGTCAACACGGTCCAAGAGAACGCGAGACAAAGGACTTACAGCAAGGACGAGCAGGAGCGCTAGGACTTAGCTAAATGTCAGACAGCATGTCGTCGCGTGGATGGAACTTCTATGTTCTGTTGTTTCAGTTCTTTGAGCGGTCGCTCTTGATGGACTCTTTTCTCTCAGCACAAATGAGAAAAGGGCGAGAGGGCGCTGATGGAGTTAAAGGAGAGGCGTGTGGGGAGTAAACAAAAGGAGAAAAATGGAATAACAACCACCGGTGGGTAACGGCTGCCGGACGGTTGCCGCTAAGCATTTAATCTCCCACGCCTGGAGAATACAAACGATCTTGTAATCGTCCCCGACCTTGACATGAGCAGTGAGGTCGCAAGGGAGCCACGCTACTTTGCATTTCCCACAGATGCTTTAACGAGACACACAGAACAATTAGTGAACCAGATAAGAAGGAGTGGAGTCTGTCTTACTCAGTCACCGTGTTGTGATGGAGTAAGACCCCCGACCCAGACCCCACAAAATCCCTCAGCAGATCCAAAAGCTTCATTACGTTGACGCTTCCGAGTCATCTTAAAGAACTCAAACACGCAGCAGCAAATGTTGGACTGCGACTCATTTTCATGCTGATAGTATAATGTATGAAAAGTTTTATTTCCTTCAGGCTGATGAACAGAATCTGGTGTCAGAGCGAAGCTAGAATCCTGAATAGTGGCTGGTTTGATTTTAAGAGAGTTCTTCAGAGTTCCTGCCTCGTCCAGGTTTTTTTGGATGGCTCAGTTCTGTACCTGCACATGTTGTCATGGGCTGGATGCTCTGCAGCTTGATCCTGTTGTTGACATTCAGTGACCCATAAAAACAGAACAAGCCTGTTAGTGTGCAGAAAATACTTTGTACCACTGTAGTAACATCTTGTGTAAATAATATGAATTAATGTGCCTCGGCGGATGTTTGTTCTCCCTGAGTGCTTTTTTCCAGGTCATTATATGTACTTTCTATAGAATAACGGCGCTGTGATGCACTATGTCTTCAGAGTCTTTGTGTTATTCAACCAAAAGTTTGAATATGCAAAGATTTTTCTTTTACATTTACAGTAACATCCTTTTAATAAAGTGAATGGAAGACGATGGAACTATTATACATTTTTTTGCACAATAAAACACTTAAATGGTAAATGAATTGCTCATTATATTGATTCACTAGGTAATAGATGTTCAAATTGTTTCGCAGTGTCTGGTTTTGTTAATATATTTCTGCGTATTAGAGGTTGTGAATCAGACAGTGGTTAAACACTGGAGTGTATGTTTGCCAAATAGTGACACCTCAAAGTGAGTAGGAGAGTGCTAATGTACTATTACGCATACTCTTTCTGTGTGTGTGTGTGTGTGTGTGTGTTTCAGCCCTGAAATGGTCTTTATGTAATTAAGGGACTTTTGTCCTCGGACAACAGTGCATTAACTCTATTATTGAATATGCTGAGGGTTGAGATATGATTATACGCTGGGCAAATTCAATTTATGTTTTCAGCACTTCTATTATAAACGCCTGGACGGGGCTCTTTTAATCTAAGCCAGTCTGCTTTTTTTTTATTTTAGCCTTTTCCCACAGTGCCGTAATAGAACTGACCTCTTCTCAGCATCTTAACTGACTCCGCCTCGAAACAGCTTCAATTCCCCTTACAATTTCCTCTAATGGTAAAACAGCCAGTCCCATAACTGCAGTGTTATTTTCTTTTTTTTATCATTTTATTTCCACCATTTTTTGTGTTCCTTTCCCTCTGTTGTGACATGAAGTTAATTCATCCGGTGCCTTTTGTTTCTCATATCGCTGCTGCCAAAAGTCACCTCCGGTTTTTCAGAGCGTTTTTAACATCAGGTTTTGAATGAGGAAACGGTTCTAAAAGAACAAGTAAAGTCTGTCAGAGATTAAGGTTTGATTTATACGCACTGCCTTCATGGATATTCCTTAATTACATGGATAACCTAGGAGTTAAGGGGTTATAAAGAAGTAAATTTATGGGCGTCGTAGAAAACTCTAACCAAAACCAACAATAACAACCAACAATTTCATTTCAAATGACCAAATCTGACTCCGACTCAATATACTTAGACTCCAAGTAAGTCAAATTAGTTATATAAACCACTCCCACGAAAGAAGTTTGAAGAAACAGAAAATTTAAAAAAAAAGATCAGAAATGTAATTATTATTATTTCGATTCTTATGCACCATAAGAACTTTTAAAGTAAAACATTTTTAAAGTAAAACATGACATATATGCGATAAACCTCTATGAGTCGATTCATTTGTACTATCTTTGGACTAAATTACATCAACTCTCGATAAATGATGGCCAAAAACTTTTCGAAATAAAAGTCGCCTTCGTGTCGGAAATAAACAAATGACCTTTACACCGTTTAGTGGAAGTTTTTCAACATAGTTATATTGACTTAATGAAACATTGTTCCGCTAAAACCTTTTGTTTTTATTGTCAAAAATGCAATTAAAAAATATCTTTCAACATTCAGACGACATCCCTGTTTCTGAGAATTTATACATATTTATATCTGCACATAAAAATAGCTATATCTAATCAAATCAACAGTTGTGTTTAGCCTCATCCTCTTGATTTAATATTGTGCTTAGGAGTTGTTCAGGTTTGCCAATCTTAATTGAGCGTTCTCACACTTTATGAATGCCGTGGAAATCATTCATTAGCATTGAACTTTGCCTGCTGGGCATGTGTGAAAAAAAACCTTTCCTCTCCTTTCATTTATGTGTCTTTTAATTATTCATGCACTTATGTTTCTGGACTGTGATAGAAGTCACATGGGTTCATAAATCCACCACTCAGATCTCATTGAGAGGGTTTCCCTGGTCCAGAACCATCAATCCGGATGGTGTCTTACTGGATCAGCAACTTTTTAACTCACTCCAAATAGATTTAATCAGGAGGAAGAAGCATGGATTCTCGGCAGAGAGGGAGAGAGTTGATGAGGCGCGTGTGTGTGTGTGTGTGTGTGTGTGTGTGTGTGTGTGTGTGTGTTCTGGTATTCATTACATTATAGGGTAAACACTCTGTGTGCATTGTCCCATCATAGGGATCTGTAACAACAAGGGGACCAAAATGGAGGTCTCCATTAGGGCGTGAAAGAGTGTCTGCGGGTTTATGTGTGGGTGCTTCTCCAGGTTTATGGTCTATGCCGTGTGTACCTGTTGACAGACAGGTGTGGCAAACAGGGTGAACCTTAAGGTGTGCGCATCGTTGAGGGTTTGCATACTGATGTGCGGATGAATGCTGTGAGGTGATAATAAGGACACCTGGCTCTTGGATTTACAGGAAGCTTTTAGTTTAAAAACAAACTTTGTCCTCGTTAGCACCATCTTACAGCTGCGATCAAAATAGGGAGATGTTTGCCTCACTGGTGCACACTGTATGAGCTGTCTTGTTGTCATGCGGCGTTTGTTCAAACATGAAGATGAGCAAACATCACTTTTGATAGGTTCAAAAGGAATAGAAAATAGTTTTTTTTGTTTGTTTAACAATTTAATGTATTTCAATGTGTTTTTTCCACAGTGTTTAATTGTATATTTGTTGGATATTAATCACAGGATATGCAATATGAATACTTCTATCTCAGTACCCTAAATCCATTGGATTAGAAAATTCTATTTGTGTCTTTATTACTGTGATTTAGTACAGTACAAAAATATTCATTGTGATATTCCGTAGTTGTAAGTTTATAACTGCCATAAACCGCAATAAAAATATGCTTTACTGTGATATTTCAGAGCTGAGTTCATTTGTTTTCACAGTAATACATCATACTATAATATTGTATTAATACAGAGTAAATATAAAACGTTTTGCTGAAATGTAATGTTCAAATACGTAGCTCAATACTGTAGTTCTTTCAGAGTTTTTCCAGTGGAACTTTGCCCGATCTGTAGCTTGCATCTTTTTGACACTATTTGTTTGGCTGTTGATGTTTCTTTTGTGGAATTATTGACATAGAAAAGTAGATTTTCCTTCATAAGATATAGTTGACTTATATCCTCACTGTTGGTTTCATCCCAAATATCTATTTTCCTCTCTCCTCTAGCCGTCTCCGACCCGGTCGAGGACCCCTGTCGGAGGACCTACTGTGGACGAGGTCGACAATGCGTCCTGATGCCAGAAACCGGCCGTGCTGAATGTGTTTGCCAGGAAAAATGCCGGCCCTCCTTCGTGCCGGTGTGTGGCTCGGACGGCAGGTTCTATGAGAACCACTGTGAGGTTTACAGAACTGCCTGTTTGGAGAGGAGACGGATCTACGTGGTGCACAGCAAGGACTGCTTCTTCAAAGGTACAACTTTACTATCGCCCTGTTACACTGACGCTGATGTGGGTTACTTCGTGTTGTGAAGATTCAGTGGGATCTTCAGAGGCAGCTGAATGCTTAAAAGTCCAATTAACTTTGTCATCATTAGAATTCATAAATAACAATGCGTAAATGTGCAGGTCAGTCACTGAGTGTGATGTGTTCAGGTTCTTCTCTGCAGTATTATTACAACAAGAATATTACTTCTGGGTGGAATCTATCTTTCATCTCGTCCTCCATCTAACGATGCTCAGAATCTCATTGTGTTTTGATTGAGTTTGAGGTGCAATGACTAATTGTGTCTTCGCAATTTATTTCCAAAGCTGACCCGTTGAAAAGGAACAATTTGCATTGAAATTGATTGATTTTTTTGCTTTTTCTGTGGTTATGGTGAATAACAGAAGTTGAAATGTTTTTATAAAGTTTCGGTACCATAAGCTGTAAAAATATCAATTCACTTTCTTATATGATTGATATGAAATGAAAAAGAGGTGATCTACACAAACTAGTCGTGTATCATCGGTACAAAATCTTCCTTAACCCTCCTTAAAAAATGCAGGCATTTAGAGTTTTCAGTAGATTCTGAGATATTGATGTGACTTAATTTTGATAGGAATTTGAAGAATTTCCAAAGCTGGCATTTCACTTTATAAGGCATGAAATTCATTTGTGCACTGTGAAAAGAAAATTTCTGATGAACCTAAACTACTTCAACTAGTAACCCAAATGAAATTAAAATAAGTATTTTTAAGTTGGATATACTTAATTTAATTTTGTCAACAGTGGAAGTAATTTGTTTTCCAATCAATAATTCTCTTTCTACAGAGTACACTACTTCTTTTTAAACATTACAAGAATAAATAAAGTTGTGTGAAAGAGATTTGAAGAAGCTGGAATTTTACTTTTCTGCACTTTTGGCATCTAATCATGCATTGTACCACGTCAGCTAGTATTCTCAAGTTAATTCAATATTTTTCTATCCAACTTATTAATTCAAGTTGAAAATACTTCATTAAATTGATTATTAAGAGTTGAAGCAATTTTCGAGATTATCAAACAATTCTGTTTTTACAGTGTTATGTGCTTCTGAGTATTTTGATTGCTGCGGTAGGGCTTTGATTTCAGTGTAATGTTGAAAGTGCTCTGTACAGAACAAAGAAAGCGATTGTTCAGAAAGTCAGAAGTTGCTGCTTTCAAACCTTTGTCAGAAATGTCAATAACTGGATTACACCTTTTCTGTTGAATTGAAGTATTTGTTTTTCGGGTTCTGACGGTCCGTGGATCAGGGTTTTGTGTGTGAGAGAAATGACAGGTAAAGCTCGGCTATTGTTACTCAGACAGGAGCCGTTTGTGTCACGTATTATGCGCTGCTGCTCTAACAGGACCTCTTTCTTTGATCTCAAACACTCACCAGCCAGTTGGTCTCCGTATCAAAAGCACCAACATCTAAATGTATTTTAGCAGAACCCTTTCAGGTGATTTAGTGATCAACCTACTCGTCAAACTTTAATGTTGAAGTAACATTGAATGAAGAAATGCCATTAACCAATTATATTCCTTGAAGGCTCTAAACTCCGCTTTCATAAACTCAAATGTTTGTATCTGTATAAAAGGTGGGTTTAAATATTGAGGACAGATCTTTCTTTCTTTTTTTAGGTCAGAAATCAAACCTTTGTTTAACTTCATGATATTCATAATCAAAAACATGTTCTTACAGCAAATGTTAGAAATCATTGTTAGCTGAAATCTTCAAAAACACAGATTCATTTTTTATGATTTTGGCCTCAGCAAACGGACCAAGTGATTTTAATGTTTCCTGTTTTTAAGCAGTTTTGTGGTTCAAGTTCAATCCTCTTATTTTAATTGATGGACCTTTGTTGTCATTGTACGACTATAACAAAACTGGATGGCTATCCTTAAATAACGAATAAAAAAGAATATTAATAAGATAGAACATAAAATTGATAACACACAAGATAAAACATAAGAATCAAGCCAGTAAAAATCTGCTCCGTCGTTGTATTGCGCTGTAATATCAGGTTAGGTGTTCATATTGATTGCAGCTATGGATCTGGGATAAAAACTGTTCTGTTTGTTCGTACTTTTATGCCCTGGATCGTCTTCCAGAGGGCAGAAGTTCAAACAGGTGGTGTCCCAGCTGGAACCGGTCCCTCCGGCTGATGCGTGCTCTCCTGAGGCAGTGAGTTGTAGATGTTCTCCAGGGAGGGGAGGAGGTTACCAATGATTTTCTGTGTGGTGGAGATGACCCTCCGGAGCGCTTTCTTATGTGCTGAGGAGCAGCTGGTGAAGCCTGCAGAGATGCAGCAGCTCAGCACGCTCTTGATGGAGCAGCGATAGAAGGACACCAGCAGGTTTTCCGCCATGTCGTTTTTTCTGAGGATCCTCAGGAGATGGACTTGCTGCTGTGCCTTCCTCACAAGCCTGGTGGTATTTGTATTCCATTTGGTGTCATCATCCATGTGTACGCCCAGAAACACATTTTCTTCCTCCTGAAGACAATGAGAAGCTCTTTGGTCTAGGAAGTGTTCAGGACCAAGTTGTTCTCTTCCTGACAACCTCTGAACATCATCAAGGTATGCAGTCTCTTCCCCCTTAGAGGGGAGCCCCACCACCGTTGTATCGTTCACAAACTTAATGGTTGCATTGTTTGGGTGGGTAGGGGTGAAGAGCCAGTAGAGTAAGGGACTCAGCACACAACCCTGTTGAGAGCCGGTGCTGAGGCTGAGAGCTGTGTACAGATGTGTACCCACTCTAACCCTCTTAGAGCGCTCCGACAGGAAGTCTCTGAACCAGGGACAGATGGTGTGTGACAGACCGGAATCCAACAGTTTTGTCACCAGCCTGTGTGGGATGATACAGTTGAATGCAGAGCTAAAGTCTGCGAAGAGCAGACTTGTGTGGCCCCCCTGGTGTTCCAGATGCTTATGCGAAATGTGGAGCCCTGTGACTATGGCGTCTTCAGTAGATATATGGGCTCTTTAGGGGAAGTGGTTTGAATTGAAAGTGGGTGGGAGGCTGAGGGGGATTCGGCGTCGGTACCGTTTTTCAAAACGCTTCATGTTTACTGGTGTGAGCGCCACTGGACGATAGTCATTGCTGCCGCTGACGTTGGTCTTTTGAGGCATCAGGATGATTATGGCAGACTTCACGCAGTCTGGACTGAGGGAGGGACAGTTTGGAGACCTTTGTGAAGACCCCCGTCAGCTGGTCTTCATTCAGTACCCTCCCAGATTTCCCGGTCTAGCAGCTTTCCTCAGGTACTGCCCTCAGTGTGCACCTCACCTGTCCACTCACCCTAAAGTGGACAAAGAAACAGTTAAGTTCCTCAGCCAGGGCAGGGTCACCATCAGCAGCTGTGAAGTTGCTGGTCGGGTAGATTATGAAATGCCGAACTCCCTGCCGTACCACCCGCGCGTTGCTGCTGCTGAAGTGGTCATCAATCTTTTCCTTGTGGGCTTTCTTGGCCTTTCAGACACTCTTTTCAGGTTGGCTCTGGAAATACTGTTCTGTGCTCCAGCTCCAGACCTTGTTCCTTTCTCGCAGCAGGATCTGAAGGTCTCTTGTAATCCGAAGTTTCTACTTTTGGATACACCCTAACATTGACAATGTCTGCACCGTCCTTAATGCAGCAAAGTACAGACGAGGTGTACTCTTCAAGGTCCTGGTGTTCATAAAGCCCCGGCTCTGTTCTTTCAAAACAATCCTGGAGCTGATGTAAGGTACCTTCTGGCCATGTTCTCAACGTCTTTATGATGGGAAGTGTATGCTGCTATTTAAAGCAGGGACATGTAGTGTTCACTACATCGTCTGCATGTTTTATTATTTTGTAGTTTTAAAGTAAAAACTTGTAATACAAATATAACAAGTAAGGATCAAAAAAGTGGAAAATAAATTTGGCAACAACAAAACAACCCGTGCAAGTAAACCGATCTCAACTCCAACGTTAAAAGTTCTTTATTCCAACTTCTGCTACCGTTTCGGCTTCTGGAGCCTTTTTCTGAGAAATAAAAGAGTTTAGGAGGAGGATGTAATTTGAGTTACAGCAATTTATATTCGGTGCTTCAAAGAGGGCTCAAGATGTCAAAGGATGAGGAGGAGATAATCGAAGAGTAAGTGTGTTACGATTAAAGCAATAAATAACCAGGAAGTGCTGAGTATAATAAAACACTTCCAAATCCGTCCTCACTGGTAAGATTTTCCGGGCTTCTAGCTAACTGCCAGGCTAACACGCTAACTGCTCAAACTGAGTAATTGAAATTTACTTGGACAAGACCTCAATGAAATATATATTTTTTAGTTTTATTTGAAGGGGGTTCTAAATCAATCAATCTAAACTTCACCACTAGTTCTTCACACTCAAGCGCCTTAGGTGTCGCTGTTATCTGAACTCCATGAATGGATTTTCTCCAAACAAGATCAAAACATTTTTTTTATCAATAATACTGATATTTGGTAATGGATTATTTCAACCAATGCTCTTTTTATATTTTGAGCTCCATCCTCCTCTTCCTCCATGGACCAGCCTCCGCTGATGTAAATCCACATAATATGTAATGTCTACACTCTTGTTTGACTTCTGAGTCCCTGCTTCCCTCTTCTACCTCCTCTACATCAATATCCCAGCACTCACAAATCCCCACGAGGTTACTGTGGTTCACTGGCGCTTAATAGTAAATCTTTAGACTCTTCACTGCTCGACTATCACTCAATAGCAAAGATGCAGCCTCAGCATGATCAGCACTAACACCCGACAAACTAACCAGTCCCTTCATCATGACTTTGATCGAGCAGGTAACTAGGTAAGGCTTCTTCTACACATTATTTCACCTTCAGAAACAGTAAGGAAACGTGCAAATGTGCAGCGTACCTGTATGCATCCCCACCCGGGAGTCAAATGTGATGCGCTATTTCTAATTCCTTGGAGTGTGATGTTAAAATAGTAAATAATTCTATTACTAAGTGTGTGCTTTTGCAACCTTGTGCGTATAAACAAACACTCATGCACAAACAAACATGGCAGCACTTTTAGTCATATCACATTAGGGGGGATGGGGGGGGGGGGGGGGGTGCTGGCAGACTCCACCATGCATTACTAATCCACATTAGGGATGTTCAGTCGGCACATTAGGCTTAAACTCGAGATGTCTGAATGCAAACCAGCAGGAGCTGGAAAATGTTGGAAATCAGTCAGATGTCACGGTGTCTGCTGTGTATGTGTGTGTGAGTGTGTATGTGTGTGTGTTTGTGTGTGCATACTCTAGTCGTTACTTCGTATCATTGCTTATTGTATATACAGCAGAGGAAATGGAGAGGTGGTGCAATGCTTAAGTGGTTTAAGTGGTTTTTGGATATGCTAGCATCCCTACTGGCCTTTTGGTGGCCTTTTTCCACTTTATTTGCTGCTTTGCATACATAATTTCTCACAAAATATCGACATATCCTGCTTTGAAGCCTTTGGTCCTCATCCAAACACTGGTATCGGACGTTAGACTAAGCCATCTAAATGCCTTTCCTCTTTGCCATGTGGATGGAGTTTGTGCCAGAATTTCACTTAGAGGGAGACTTAGCACTTAAGTGTACTTTTATCAAATCTGCTTAAAATGACCATAAAATCCATCTCCAAAGTTACTGAACCAGCAGATAATAAAAATATTTTGTAGACAACTCACTGAGTTGTGTGTTGTTGAATAGACTAAACAATATTTCGTCTTCGCTTTGTAATGAGAATTAAGTATTTTATCTTTTGTTCTCGTTGTTTTTTTTCATTCCATTTTTTAAAATTCATATTTGAAAGCCTAGAGTGTATAAAATGATGAAGGGCAAAAATATTTTCCTACTCTCACTATGAGAGGTGGTAAGATGGAAATGGATTTCTTGGATCCATACAGTTATGAACCGAGCCGTATAACAAAAAACTTTTTGTCTGTTTTGGTAAATTGTAATTCAGATTTGATAGTCGTGAAAGAAACTTCAATCTTCTTAGCTCAGATCATCTAAATAATCTGAAATCTATATTAGATTCAAGAACAAATTCTCCCAGTTTGTTGTACAAGGAACTATTCTCCAGACCTCCCTGAACTGATTAATGGTTTTTGTACTTAAAAGCGTGGGTTGATACTGATAAACATGTCATCTTTCCTAAGACTACAGAATTCATCATTAAAACTTCAATCATGTCAATCATCACCTGCATGCTGTGGAGTTGAGTCTAGCTAGTTCCATAATTCTGTGGACTTAGTGACATCGTGGTCTGGAAAGACTTTTTTTCAGGAAGATGAGTGTTTATTATAACCGATGATATGTGACTATTAGTCTGTGGGATATATATAGCCCTCTGATATATGATAGCTCAGCAAAGACTGGATAGAGATTTGGAGTATTATTGTATAGCACAAGGCAAACTGAACAATGGATGACACATTTTATATGTTTTTATAAGCTACATCGTTATCATTAACCAGAGTTTAGATGCATGCTAACTATACAACGTAGTGAATGTTTCCAAGGTTAAAAGCATAAAGATTGAATTAAAGCTAGAAGATGTGCGTCCGTCTGTCTGGTCTTATTCCCGAAAATCATTGATCATTTTCAAATATTATACCCACATCGACTTTAGTGCGAGGAAGAACTGGATTTATTTTGGGAAAGGTCTGCTGTATTTTTCCCACCAAGTGTTTTCAGGGACATCATTTTTCAACTGTTGGTCGAATTTAGTCCAAATCTGGTGCATATGAATCGACTCGAGGAAATCCATCTTTAAAATATGTAATTTGACTTGGATAGTTCATATTTTACCCACAAGGGGGAGCTTTTGTATTTTTCAGACATCAATTCCTAACCGTTGGTCTGATTTAGTCCAAAGTTGGTTCATATGAATCCACTCGAGAAGATCTTTCTCGTTTTATTCTAATATTATTTAGTATACTCACTAGAGGGTTTGAACAAAGCAGAGGATCGGAGACCTTTGGCGAATATACCCGTGCTGTTGGGTACGAAAACTTAGGCTGAAAGTATCCAGTATTAGATATAGTGAAACAAGATGTTTTAAAATGAGCCTGTAGGAAGCCTGAGTGGTTCTGTTATTTAGTTTTTGTGTTGTTCATTTACAGTCACAGAGACGGCGCCTTTGTGTTCTAAAGGGTACAAATACTGTCTTTTACAAAGGCCGCTTTAGCATCCTTCTCACCTGATAGCACAGTTGTTCTGAGTGTTTGTGGATGAGTCTGTGGTTCCGGTCGAGCAGCAGAGATGAGAGTGTATTGGGTGTAAAGGATCACTATAAACCTCTGGGTGTGAGTCTTTGTTCCCTCCTGTCACGAGCCTCTTCGTGTCGAGACACTGCCTTTTAGAAACTGTCAAACTTTAATCCAAATTGATTTAACAATCAGTACAAATAGTAAAATAATATTACAATAACAATGGAGGAAGAAATGCTCTGAAAATACTGTATTTAATAATTTTCGTTAATCCCAAACAAAAGCAAGAGGTTTTATTCAATATGCAGGATTATGTATTCATAGCTGCACCCCTGAGATTAGCTTGAGCTAGCTTATGCTATCCACTTTACAAAGACTTTGCCAGAGTATTTGCAAAGAATCTAGAAATTTCTAACTCACAACACAAGTGAAAGTCACGGTGTCTTCTCGAGAGCGGTAAATTGAAAAACGGCTCCAAAGTTAAAGTAATTTCACCCCAAATGGCTTCAGGCGGGACACATCGTCAGTAAAAAAAAGACTAATAACCCATTTAGATTCTAATCGTCAAAAGCAGTAAAATGCGTTTTCCTTGAGGATGTCGTCTGTTCCTTTTTTTCTTATGAAAAATGACAACCCACCACCAAATAATTGATGCCATAAAATGATAACACTTTTTAATAGAGAGACAGTGCCGTCCCCTTGACTTTTCAGACTTAATCGTGCATAATAACGTCTAATGAGACGACGCTCGAAGAGCGCAAACCTCTGCCAAGGCAACTCAGCTTCCCTGTCATGTCATTGCACCCAGGAAAGTTTGACCCTCAGGGACCGTCCACAAATTCAGCTCCTGAATCACATTAGTATCATAAAAAAAAACAAATAAACAATGATTATCTTGATATAATGGTTCCTGTCGTTTGGTGGGAGGTTCGGCAGAGGGTGGAGATTAATGTAAGATGTTAGCATCATCCAAACTGGGCTGATTAGACATACATTCACCGTCCAATGAATACATTCTCCTTTTATCTTTACGTTTGATCTCGCTACATGCTGTTTATGTTTTGATAATTGACTTGATTCCCGTTTCAACATGTCGTTTTAACTTTTTTTCTAAAGCGCTCTATAAATGACATGTATTATTATTAATATGTGGATACCTCACACCTAAGTAGTAGCATTGAGTAGAGTTAAAAACTCTCCACTCAATCCACTGGCTTGTAGCTTAAATATAAAATGGTTCCTTTGAAATGTTGGAAACAGAGCCAACACAGATTAATAATCACTTTCATCTCCTTGATGTAAAATGAGCTAAGAGAGGTATTTTCTCTCCGTGGGGTCGTGTATGTCACGCAGCAGGGGGTTCTTGACAGTATCCCGCGTAGGTCACTTCATTAAGGATAAGTATGTTAGTGTCAGAGATTCTCCCAGATCAAACAGGGCGATGCGTTTCCTCCCACCGGATAGAAATTACCGATGAGTCTCCGGAGGCCCGTAGAGAGGAATGCTTCAGTTACGACAGGGCAATGATCAACTCATCCTTCCATCCGGCCCGCTGTCCATTAAACACATCACACACTCATCTTTTTACTAGATCCACTCATCCATCAACCGTCAGCCCAGCCACAGCAAATTAAATATCATAAGGTTTAATTGCCTTAAGCCCCCCGTAGGGGTCTCCACTCACGCTCACGGTTCCCTTTTCCCGGCCCTCCAGTTTCTGACAACGGAGCGGTTGTTATTTACTAGCCACTGATGTTGATTTTATGTTACTTCCAGTGAGTCATTTTTTTGGAGAACGTTGTTTATGCCTCTATATACTGTTAATAACGCAGTAATAACGCAGTAATAACACAGTAATAACAAAGTAATAAACTCTTCAAGACAGAAATACAGTCTTGGCTGACCAACCAGTCAGTATATAAGGGTAAATATAAGGTTTTTGACGTTATTAGTTTACTTTTGATCCCAAACGATTGCTATATTTCTACATGATAGGTACAGTAATCATGATATTGTAATTATATTCCCAAAGAGCGGGTATTATGGGATGTCATCATTTTATTATTATTAAACAGGAAATAACTGTATTTTCTTTTTGTATTTAAAAAGTACAACTAGAACTAGTGTAACTTTTACTGCACATTGTCCCGGTCACATAACAACTCACCGGATCAGAAGTTCACGTCCGACTAACTGTTGGGTTAATCAAAACTAAAGTTTTGATTGAGCTACCATGTGTGACACGTCCGCACTAACACACTAACACACAAACACACAAACACACAAACACACACCTATCAACCTCCAGACTTCCTCTGACGGGCTTTTATTTGTTACAGTGGGTTTATTAACGAGCAGACCAACCGTCCCATCTTTCTTCCCCTCCCCACTTATTTCCGTCCCCTCCGACGTCACAGGGGTCTTAACTCATTAGGTTGATTTCCTCCTCATTGATTCATTACACTCACAGTATTTGCTGTGGGAAATGGATGCTCCGTCCCAGATAGAGATGTCCCTCGGTCCGGCTCCGGTCCCCCGCCTCATAACCATCAGTCTCCCCTTTGGAAAAAGAAAAGCTCTGTGTTGTCCCCCGATGTCTCCTGCTGCTGTTGTGGTGGGACACCATCAAGCATATTTCAGCAGAGCAGCATCTGCTTATCTCTGGATACGGCATTAAGGCGAATAACGCCTGGCGTTGTGTTTAAGTAAAAAGGGACGTAGGACTTTCTGAAATCTGTCCTGCTTTACCGGCAGTGGAATCGTTTCTTTGTTCAGGAAATGATTAAAATATAGTCAAGTATTTAAAATAGTTTACATGTGACAATCACACAACTGAAGACAATCTCTAAATGTTTATAATCAACTGGAGGTGAAAAAAAAACGATTAGATTCTGGTTTTACTTTCGTTCTCAGCGGCAAACCCTCACGCCGTCGCCCCCTCACGTGTCGCCGACGTGACGGCGTGGACCATTATTCACTCCTTAGTCCGATTCTCTCCGTATTTAGTTCAAATGAATCAATTCAAGCAGATCTATCATGTATAAATTATGTTTTACTCTTAATAGTTCAGTTTCATAAAAAATAATGTTTTTTTATCTGATTTTATAAAGAAATTCATCATAAAATAATTTTATGTCTGATTTTTTTTACTTTTTCTTGTGACTTGATCTTTTTTTTTTCCTCTTGAGGACATTAAAGAGTTAAAAATCCAAACACATGGGGCTTTTTTTATATTCCCTTCCTAATTATCTTCACATCACAAAAGAACGGTTATTAGGGATTTGAAAGAAAAACATTTTAATTAGTAGGCTCCCACTCCGGCTTCCTCACTAAATAATAGTAACGAATGACAAAGAAAGTAAAAACAGAGAAAAGAGACGTTTGATCTCAGCAGACTGAGGTTCATTAAATAGAATAAAATTTTATTTTTCCAACTTAAAATTTGGACTCAATTACTAAATTTATTGCGTTTTACCGGTGAACAATTCTTCTATTTTATTTCTTAACAGTGTACGGTCTTTATTTTTGAACTAATGTTGATTTCAAGGTCACTTTTTTGTTACTTTACTCTCATCTCATTAAAATAAATGTTACAGTATACCTGTTTTTTTTGTAAATTACCGTAAAGCCTTGTACATTCTCACCATATTTGTTACGTTGACACTCAGGCGTCCACAGCTTCATCGATTCTTACTGTTAATTAAGGGAAATGGAAATTATTTTAATTATTTCAATAGTGTAGCTTTTCTCACACACGCACCAACACACACACACACACACACACACACACACACACACACACACACACACACACACACACACACACACACACAAAGTAAGGGATATAGCAAATATCAAATATATAAAGCGTACACATACTCTCAAAGAAATGAAGACGTCTCTCTTGACAAAAGAAAATAATCTCTTCTGAAAGAAAATGTTCATTCCTGCCTAATAGATTTTGACATGCTTGTCACAACACTTCCATTGGCCATCACTTTGCCTTTTCAGCGGTCGAGCTGTTCTCCGCCGCGTCACAATTGTCCCCTCGGATCTGCAGCGCCGCTTTCATTTTTTTAAGGCAGAATGCCGTCCCGTGTGAGATGTGAGTGAATA
This sequence comes from Lophius americanus, assembly GCA_037951165.1. Taxonomy (NCBI): domain Eukaryota; kingdom Metazoa; phylum Chordata; class Actinopteri; order Lophiiformes; family Lophiidae; genus Lophius; species Lophius americanus. The sequence goes on from JBBDHG010000056.1 coordinate 5,656,822, forward strand.
AAAACCTCGGTGCCGTTTGGAATTCAATTTATTTTCCTCTCATGGTTTTTGCTCATTTCTCTCAGTAGCCGGAGCAATTAACAGATTCCTCATGTCGACTTTGTTCGGGGAACCGTTTTAGGCTTCCTGTCTTCACTTCGGCTCCGTTCACACTGCCAGTCATCCCGCTCAGTTCAGATCTGTTTCTTAGATTGGATTCTTTTTGTGTCGCTGTTCACTTTGTCACATGTGTTTTTGTGGAAGGCTCTTGTTTCGCTGACTTAATGCTAAAATATATTGGGAATTGCTATATACATGCTAACTCCGCTAGCAATTCATTAAAAAAAGCAATAAACAAGGATGTACAAATACGTTTTTTTCACTCAACATATATTTGTCAGTTAAACTTGAGAGAGAGTTCTTTAATGAGACGCTGCTTTGAATATTTCTTTAATGATAAAGAGAGACGAAGTACGGAGGAGCTGAAGTCTCCGGAGAAAAATAAATGTGGGCACAAGATGAACAAATGTTAATCCATATAGCTCTAATAGTTATTTGTAAACAGTTATTTATTCTGAAATGTGAAATAAAGTAAGTGTAAGATGTTTATTTTGGAGGTTTATTCATTCACAAATGGAAATATATATATTTTTTATGCCAATACTTATTAATATGTTTAATTTATTTACGATAAAATAAGATATTTAGACTGATTTTTCGCTTTTGTTAATGGTCATTTATGGCGGTTAATCATTTGCAATAAATGGAGTTAGTGATAAAGTTTTAATTTACTAGTTTAAGACTGAACTCATCCGTCACACGCTGTGATGCCCCGCCCACCACCGCGAGTAAATTCCAAACCTGTGGGAAAAAAACACTCAATGCTTTTCCTTTTTCTTTCTTTCTTTCTTTTCTTTTTTTTTTTTTACAGCTACAGCCGTAAACAGCTTCAGTCTGTCTGTCGCCATGACTCCCCCCCCTACCCCCACCATCTTATCGACCTCTCTCCTCTCCTTCTATCGTTCGCCCTCGTTTTTCTCTCGCCGTGCTCCCAATACGCCGCAGACGGGGATTTGAGTGACTGTGGAGCTGCTCCCTACATTCCCCAGTCTGCGTTAAATTGGTTCAGAGCTTAAGCTGAATGTGAGCCTTGAAGGAAGTAAACGAAAATACGAGCATCACCTGGAGGCAAAGCGACCCTCGGTGAAAATCTGACACATTCCGTCCCTGACAAACACAAAGAAACATGAAAAACAGATGCAGGCGGGGGGTTATGATCCGTCGCTGAAGACTTTCTCTTTAAGAGGTGTTCAGTTTCTGATTCCAACAATCAGACGTTGTTTGTGTGTTTCTGTTTTGTTTCAATTCTCTTCTTTCTTCTTCCTGTGCATGTGAACTGTTTGTTTTGACCCTGACATTCATGCAATGCATTGTGGATAAAATACAACATAACATATAAACGCTGAATGCAGGGTTAGAAATATAAAACATTATGTATGAAGTAAGTTTTGTTCGCTGGTAATACACTTAAATGACGTATTATTGGGTCAAAAATTTAAGTTGAAAATACTTTTGGTGATCTTTTTACAGTGTGAAATATTTGTCTGAAGTCAATACAGGAAAAATGTCACAATCATGAACCAATAGTAAATAAATATTTATTTACCGTTTTATATACGAGGTCTTTAAGTAAAAATTTGAAAAAAAATGCTTTTGGAAAGAGTGCATTTTTTTTTATGCACTGTAAAAACAATGGACGTAACTTGTTGAAATGTTTTCTTTAAGGGTTTTTTGGCTAATGTATTCATTTAAGTAATAAATACTTAATTGTATCCCCTCAAAGTCCATAGACCTTAGGACCAGGAAGAACTGGATTGATTTTAGAAAAGGTAGGTTGTATATTTCTGACACTAGGGGGAGCTTTATCTCCAAACAGTTTCGGCCATAATTTAGTCCAAACGTGGTTTATATCGACTCCATCGACTCCAGGAGATCTGTCTTGTATATAATCATTTTTTACTGTAATAGTTCAGGTTTTTCTCACAGAAGAACTTTTTAATGAAAAAAGACTCAATTCTTCAGACATAACTTCCTGACTGTTGGTCCGATTTAATCCATATTTGGTCCACATGGACGGACCCCAGGACATTTATCTTGGATATGTCATATTTAACTTTAATAGTCATATTTATCTCACTAGGGGGAGATTATTTTTAATGCCGAAAAACTGGCTGCTGTTCAGGGACAAATATGAGTTTTTATTTTGTTCGAGGGGATTTATTTTTCTTCTTTGTGCTCGTAAAATGTTTTTTCTTTATCCAGCTCAGACCTTGACATTCATGCACTGCATTGTGAATAAAAAGCAACATAAGACACAAACAGGGAATGCATGGTTAGAAGAGTCAAAGATGACATAGTCAGACTTTTCCCTCAGACAGAGTGTGGAACTGCCTGAGGCCAGAACTCTAGAACCTTTACGCTTTTCTGTTCCCTCCTCACATCTCACATCTGAAAGAAGTCAAAACATTCACTTCATCTTCGCCCTGTTTCCTGACAGGAGCTGTAGTATCTTCATCACTTCTATTCTGAGAATGCTACCGTTTAATCAGCTCAACCATTCCATAATTAGAACCAAACACCTTCAGCTGCTCATGTTCTCACTAATCAGGAGAGAATTTGGATTGAGTAGAACAAAATAATCCCACCCACTATTGGAAATACTCCACCCTTTCATTTCACGCCTGTGAGCGGAGGCGGAGGCCGACCATCAGAGTTACTCCATCTCCTGAGGTTTGGCGAAGCCGGGTCCGTTTTCCAGCGGTTCCGTGCTCTCAGCTCAAGCAGTTACCTGAGAGTTTCCTTCTGATCATCCAGTCCATTCTCTGCCCCGTGTGACTCGAGCTGTCAGATTCTACATTTCCACTCTGCCGTTTTGACCAGAGGCGGTTAAAAGAGGTCAGATTGACAACTGGCACAGCTCGGTGCGCCGCAGCCACGGATTTAGCAGCAAACCCTGGCAGAACGAGAGATTAGAGCGCCGATCAGCCGACCTCTCGTCGGACCAGAGCGCTAATAGTAGCTGAGTGACACTGTAAAATATCAACTTGATTGACGTTTAATTTAGATGAACGAAACACATCGGATTACAAAATGAACCTCGGCAGAGGTTGGCGCTCTCTGAGTTCTTCTAGTTGGTCATTGTTGTGATGTCCTGTATAGAAGGTGATCTGCTCTTTTCTCTTAATTCAAATGTAATGCGTTCTTAACCGCTCCGGGTTTTGACATGCTAGCAAGCACAAATTAAGACTTATTAAGATATTGATTTGTAATTTTCATTCCTTCTTTTTTTTCCTATTTTAAACTGAACAAATTAAGTATTTTATACATTGCTAATCAGAAATACTTAAAATATGCACATATTGTTAATGTTGATGTTTTAAGATTAGATAAGAATGTATTTATCGCCATGGGTGAGTTTCAGAATTCATTGAAGCTCAAAAGATTGAGAGTGAAAGAGGTTACAACATTTGATAAAAATAATAATGTAATAAAGGTTCACGATGGAAATAAAAATGCAATTAAAATAGAACAGTCCACGCTGAGATATGAGTTACAGTTTTAAAGGGGGACATTAATGGTGTGTAGCAGCAAATTATCTAAAAAGAAACTCTCAAAAAATAGAAAATGTAGAAGAATGAATCAAAAAAGACATTAATGACAGGTAATTTTCTTCCATGGTTTGAAATAGTTTCCTTTTGGACAAAGTTTAAAGTTCTTATGCTTAAACCTCTATTACATGACTTTTCCTGAGTTTTTGACACATGAAATTGCTTGAATAATTGAAATATTAAATGTTTTTATTATGTAACGGGGCAAAATGTGGACGTACCATAAAACCCAAATGTTCTGTAAAATGAATGTTATTGAAATGAAGACAAAACAAATCAAAATAATATTTAATCAAAAGTGTAACACAGTAAGGGTAGCATCATCTAAACGGTTAATAGGTGGGTAATAACATTGTAATAAGATAAATTCACATGTAATAAGACATGGGGTCAGTAATCTCTTAATGAAAACAGATTCAATTCTTACTTTATTTCAAACAGGGTTTGCTGGTCATGTGATGTGATGTTTATTTGTCCTTTCAAAGTAAAAGCACCCTCTTTTTTCAAAACTGAAAAATTAAAACATGCCTTTCTTTTTTAGTAATCTTGAGATTAAGTCAATTCTGCCATCTGTAAACTCCATGCATTCGGGATTTAATCTAATTGCTGCCGTGGAGGAGCAGCAGAGGCCATCAGTCATTTAAATTAAGTTTTATTTATCTTTTCCTTCTCCCAAAAAGTCTGGTCTGAAATGCTGACACCTTGTTTCTGTACTTTCACTACATAGCCTAGAGTTTACAACAATTGTAAAAAAAACAACAACACTATATACACTGCTTAAAATGAAGACAAAACAAATCCAAATTATTTTTGATGAAATGTATAACTTCATTTGAACACAGTTGGATAAGAATAATTTCAACTGTTATTAGGTTGTAATAACATTGTAATAAGATAAATTCACATGTAATACGATAAATTCATATGTAATAAGATAAATTCATATGTAATAAGATAAATTCACATGTAATAAGATAAATTCATATGTAATAAGATAAATTCACATGTAATAAGATAAATTCACATGTAATAAGATAAATTCACATGTAATAAGATAAATTCACATGTAATAAGATAAATTCACATGTAATAAGATAAATTCACATGTAATAAGACTCTTCATCAAAAACAAATGTTTTTTTTTTCTTATATCAAACCGGATTTCGTGATCAAAAAATAAGCACGAAGCATAACCTCTTTTTTTAAATACTGCAAATGAAAACGTGCCTTTTAAAGTAATGTTGAGATGAGGTCATTACTGCCATATGGAAACACCATGTAAAGGTGATTTAATGGCGTTCCTACCATGGAGGAGCAGCAGAGGCCTTCAGTCATTTAAAGAGATTTTATTTGGACTTTCCTTCCACCCAAGAAGTCCAGCCTGAAACGCTGACACCTTGTTTCTGTAGTTTCACAACATAACCCAGAGTTGTACAACAATGGTAGAACAATAAACCTTAAATATGTGCACAGTACACACTGCTTAGAGCAGCAGAATGGCGTTCTCGTGATCTCCTCCTCTGGGGAGAACGGGCATTGACTTTATTTCACATATTTCACGGTCATTTCGTAGCATCTCGTTGAGGCGCCACCGTCGCTCCAGCGTATCCAGTGACAGCGTGACCTTGGCGTTCATTATTAACGCACGCAGCATCTCGGTACCACGGGGCCCATTTGCATCATCCGGTCACCGTTCTACCGTAAGTCGCTGACGCGGGAAAGTGCTGTAATTCTAAGACCCAAAGGGAGTAACTGCCACGACTGCAGCCTGCAGGTAGCCATCGGTCCGTGTTATTGTTTTCCAGCGCATCCCACATGCTTTTCTCGGAGAGCAGCAGCGGCGCGGATGGATGCTGCCGACCTTTATGTTTTAGCGCTAACTTACAGGTGCCTCCGATTTTATCAGGGGCCGGCGTCTTCCTCCAGAGGTTCCATCTGGTCAGCGCCCCAACGCCGCTCCTCCGCCTGCCGGTGTGACGCAGACCCAAGAAAAAACGCTGCCGATTCACTTCCTGCGATTTACGACTCACCATTAATGAAGGGGGTTGTTTGTTCCTTTGGGGCTCATTTTAATTGTCTTAGAGTTTACAAACAGTATTTTATTCAATTTGATTTATCAGTTGATTTCTGCCACCATCCAGAAATACATAACTACATAAATAATAAATAATGAATACATAACTACTGGCAGAAACAGTGATTTCCAACAAAACGGCAAAATTCCTCTGCCGAAAGTTTTCAGTCTATTTCTGTAGGTTTTGATACACAATATCAAAACCCCTATATGACATTAATGACCTTCGTTATTTATGCTCATTATTGTTGACTGATACTATTTTAATTTTAACTTCTACAGGTCATGAAGTTAAAATAAATATTCTGGACGTGTAATGTAGAATCATACAAACAAAGTGAACAAAAACAAAGAAGGGAAGGAATCATTTCAACACTTTTACATGATAACTTTATCTTTTTACGTAATAACTTTATCTTTTTACATGATAACTTTATCTTTTTACATGATAACTTTATCTTTTTACATGATAACTTTCACTTTTTACATGATAACTTTATCTTTTTACATGATAACTTTATCTTTTTACGTGATAACTTTATCTTTTTACATGATAACTTTATCTTTTTACGTGATAACTTTATCTTTTTACATGATAACTTTATCTTTTTACATGATAACTTTCACTTTTTACATGATAACTTTATCTTTTTACATGATCACTTTATCTTTTTACATGATAAATTTATCTTTTTACATGATAACTTTCACTTTTTACAAGATAACTATCTTTTTTCATGCTAAATGAAATGTGATAATTGGAATATATTTTTGTATAATTTTCATGTTCAATGTGATTTTCATCACTTTACATGATTTAATTCACATTTTAGATAATGATGTAGTGACATCAACATTTTCACTAGTTTTTTTTTTATTTTCTGACATGACAGCACTTTAGTACTGATTACATGACCAGAATATTCAAGAAGCTTTCTTCATACTTTCTTTACGTAGCTTCATCTCCTCGTTCATGATATACAGTAAACCAAACAGCCAAATGTTATATGTGACATCATCAGAGTGGCTAAATCGCCGCCGCTCTTCGAGGCGGTCCATTCCAAGGGCCTCTGGATTAAGAATGAACACACACCCTCATTCTGTGTGTGTGTGCATGTGTGTACTTGTGTGTACTTGTGTGTGTACGGATAATTAATAGCTAAACTGTTAATTTGCATCATTACCATTTCCTGAAAACATGGCCTACTTCTAGTGTGAGCCGGCAGCCGGCTGTAATCCCCAGTCCTAATGATGAATAGTTGTAGCACTCACCAACCAAACCAGGGATTTCCCCCCCACCACCACTAAGGCCCCCCACCCCCATCATAATTCTGAAATCCCTACTGAATGTTTGAAGTCAGTTGAAATGAAATAAACAGGTTTAATTCTTAACACAGCTGAGAACTCGCTCGTTAATCCCGAGAGTAACTCCTCTGATTGGTCGGGGGTCCGACTTTGACTTAAAATATGAGTTTCTTCATTCAGTCACATTAGAAATGATCCTGCAGGAGCGATTGTCTGCTTCGTTACCATGTCTGGTTTGTAGATTTTTCCGTCGTCAGGTTCATCGTCTTCCACACATTTACTTTTCTGTTTGTGTGAACTTCTACTGATCAAGCCTTGAACTTAAAATATAAAATAAAACACAACCTAACAATATTTATGTGACCATTTAGCCCCTGTGCAAAAAATTCTATCAGTTTGTGGTCAATTCAAAATGTCTAAGAAATTATATTAATTTAACCCTTTAATGTCCTAAAGAAGAACATTTTTTTATTTGCATTTTATTTTATTTATTATTTGGGGAATTTTATTAATTAAATATCCCTGACATTAAATTTAACGTTAAGTGGAAATTGTTCTAGTTTTCAGCTTATAAAATTATTCATTTTGCGTTTCATGGGAAATAATCACTTTTAATTAGATTAGCTGAAACTTTTGGTGAAACGTGAACATTTTATTGTTACATAATTCTATTTGTCTTTTTTCATGATAAATTCTTCCGTCTATGGCCAATTTGACCTGTGGTGTCCCTCAGGGCTCCGTCCGCGGCCCCTTACTCTTTAGCATAGCCATGCGGCCCCTGGGTTTATATTATAAGCAGGTTCAGTCAAATGTTTCAATAATAAATTAAGAGTCAAAATGTTAGTGTTAATAAATTCTCCAAAGAAACAAAAGATGCACAAAAATAAAAATATAAAGGGAGATTTCCTTGTTTTTGTTTATTTCTTTGTGAGGATATTAAAGTTTTTGGTTCTAATGTTATCATTCTTACTGGTATACTTGTCACATCCGAGCTTTCCCCAACCTTCCCTTCGTTTTATTCATGAATTTATATTTTGTTGGGTTTTTCCATTGCGTGTCGTTACATCAGACAACGGCGACGGCTCCGTGTGAGCAGCTGAAATGTTTTAATGCTACTGTTATCTCCTTAGATAACGTTTTTCTTACTGTGGAGCGAGCCGGCGTCTGGTGCCGGGGTCGGCTGCCATATCTGTGCGAGACGTTGGATATTATTGGATGTCAGTCTCTCCGTGTGTGGAAGCTCAGGTTCGCAGACAGAGAGGGCGATAATTGAAAAGCTGAGGTGCAAGTTACTTCCAAAGTAAACAAACGCAGAATACTAGAGTGTCGGTAATTACTTCTGAAGAACGGTTAAAGAAATAGTTTGGTGAAAAAATCTGGTCCCAGTCACGGAATCTTTAAAAGCACGCGACATCCTGCAGCGCCTCAGTGTTGGATGTATTTAGAACTCCAGGTCCGCCATCGTCAGTCACGAACCGAACCTGATCGTGAAGTAAGTCAGGCTTGAAAAAGCTCAGTTTGAAGCCAAATTGGTGTCCTAAGTGAAATTGGGTTTTGGCTGTGAATTATGCAAATAATTTGACTTTTATACTTTTATTTTAACATACATGACTCTCTCTCTCTCTCTCTCTCTCGCTCTCTCTCTCGCTCTCTCGCTCTCGCTCTCTCTTTTTTTTTCGCGGTTAAAATGTATCAACACTTTGTGACCAATACACATTTCCCCCGGCTGATGGTGCCCCCTTAACCTTGATGCCATTAGACGGAGCGTAGTCTGCATACAGGAAGGGGCGGGGCTTGCCTTCTCCATTTCTATCCATAGTGTGTCCAGAGTCAATCATTTAAAATATCCTTTTTAATGAGCTGTGCTAGAATCTTGCCTGATCCCTGCCAGCTGCTTCTGTTCCAGCACAGGGAAGTCATTCTGAAACTTTTCCAGACTTGATCATCGCTCGTTGTCGTCGGTTGTGTCGACTTCTCAAGCGAATCCAATAGTCTGCTCCCTCGCCGGCTCTTGGCGTCTCATTCATTGTTTTTATGTTTGCTCAAATTCAATGCTTGATTGCTGCTGTCAGCATCTCATCATAAGTTTTGTCTTTTCTTACTCTTAACTCGCCGCTAAGCTAACATGTGCCAACGTTGCTAGCTAGCTAGATCATCAAGTGCTGAGACAAATGCTTATGAATTAAAATAAATCATTTAACTCATGGTCATGTGATACTAATGACTCACTACTTGGGTTATATTTCTAGCCCTCTTACTGGTCCTTTAAATTCCACAATAACGTCATTTTTTTACCCATTTTTGGGTCTAAAACATAACCCAACCTGCTAGATGAAACCCCAAACCCAACCTGGTTGTGTTAAAACATTGGTGCCTTGCAGATTCAGCACTGGGTTAAAAAAATAACCAAAGTTCTGCTTATTATAACCCAGTTCTTTTTGGGCATAAGACCATTTTTGTGTTAGCCTGTGCGCCTCTTGCATCACTCTGGAAATCGGGAAATGCGTTGTTGATCCTGAGAGATGCGGCGGTATTGTAGAGCTACGGCGGCGTCGGCTCCGCTGATGAAGCCAGATGGCGCTGATGAAGGCGGCACTAAATACACATGAAAAAATCCCAAACGCTGCTCTTTCCTGCGGGGTCGTCTGACACAGAACACTGCACCGGTGGCCGATCCGGGAGATTCAATGACAGGGCAAACGCATTATTCCTCCCGTTACTGACGGGGAAGAACAATAACACACATGCTTAACCAGAGCAGTGGCGTTAAAGCCCTGAGCCCACGGTGCCCTCTTCCAGAACAATAGAACCACCATCCCTGGAGCTACAGCCCTCCCTCTCACCACCCTCGCTTACAACCCCAGCGCCCAAACCCAGCTCTCCATCCTGCTCCTGTTTTTTTTATCTCCATCACCCCCTCCCTTCTTTGTCCTCACTAGTTGTTCACTCGTTCATCCCCGAGGCCCTCCCTGTCTATGTTCTCCATTTTTTTCCTCCGTTTTAACCATCTTTCCTTCTCCATCAGTGATTTCTGTTTGTGGTATAGGGCAGTGACGCCTCATTGGGCTGGATCATACATCAGCTATCAACGAAGTTTGAATGGTTAACATTAACATTAACTCTGCAGAAAGTCTGAATTTATTGTGGCACCGTTTGAGGTTTTTTTCTCCCTCTGCCTCTGTAAAATGTTTGTATTCCTACAACTTTAATCGGCCTCAGTGAAAATATCTTTATTTGATTCACCTTCCCCTTTGTTACATAATTCTCTCGTAGGTTCCTACATCTGTTACATCACCTCATTTACATCACCTCTGTTACATCACTCTCTCTTAGGTCCCTACCTCTGTCGACCCCAATCTCACGTCTCAGTATTTGTATAAGTCAGAATCAAACCCTTCTCAATATATTCCTCTGTTACATCATGGTCTGTCCTCCGACAATCCTGGAGTAACTTTTCCAGCAGAGGCTCACATTCCAGCGCCTGAGCTGCGTGGCGGTGATTCAGGCTACTGCGTTATTTCCCTAAATGATGCTTAGCTGCAGAAAACTCATCGACATCAACCTCAAATGTCTGTCTTTCAATCTCACGTAAAGTTTCTCTCTAAAAGTAATTCATGCAGCTGAATGAAGATGTCAGACTTGGAATCAACTCTGAGCTTGTTTTAGCTTAGCCTGTCTTAGCTTAGCTTGGCCTAATTTATCTTAGCTCATCTTATTTGAGCCTGCCTTATTTTAGATTATCCTAGCCTAATTTATCTCAGCGTATCTTATTTTATCCTCATCTCGTCTTGTAATAATGTGGTAAGCTTCAAAAGAATATTGACCTGAAAACAACTGAATTATTATTTTTGGATTAAAGTGCGTTTTATTTTTTTATTTTTTTTAATGTCCTCTGTCACTCCAACTTTAGTAATAAAGTGTCAGTAAAACCTTTTCATCCCGTTACTGCTCTGTCATTCTCACCTTTTGAAAATTCATTGTCACTTTAAGGATGCAGGTTCTTGAATGATTAAATGAACGCACTATGTAGCAGCGGCTACAACAACCGGGGTCAAGGTGATCATGGCGTCGGCGGGGGAGCTTCAGACTGAATGCTTGATTACTCCAACAGGTGCTCGCCACAGAGGCAGGACTGATGCTACAGGAGCACTCAATTAATTGAACCCTATTGTCAATAACAGGCCGTGAATCATCCCCAGATCTCCTCTGATTTAATTTAGCAACACACGAGGATCAACAGTGTTAATTACCGATTTACAAGAAGGTGCGGGCATCTGGCGCGGCTAATTCATCAAGCCCTTCCCGAGCGACAACTTCGCACTCTTCGGCTCCCTTCCTGGTCGGCGGCTGGCGGCTGAAATGAGATATTCATATCGCGTTTGGAAGGTAATATATATCACGGCTCTCCTGAGAGCCGACGCGCGATAGACGGAACCAGACGGAACCACGCAGGAAGAAACATGAGCTGAAGATATCCTCTGACCTCCAGCTAATTACAGGCTTCCACTGGCCTCGTTTGGATGGGTTAACCTGGACCGCTGCACTGGGTGCCCACCCGCGGCCCACCGGCACCCCAGACACGGCTGCCCATACTCATATCCATGCCCTCCCACACACACATATATATATACACACAAGTACATGTATTTGTCTAATGCGTTTACCTTTGGCAGACGTTTACAGCCCCGGTTAATCTAACAGAGGCGGCCCTCCATTCTGTGTATTTGTGTTTATTCCAATTAAACCCCTGCGGACAAACTCTTTTTGTAAACCGATTACTCTTCGAGGAGATAAAACGGAGGAGGAGCCCTTGAAAAACCTGCGGCCCTGATATCTCAACAAGTCTTTGGATGGAGGAGGAGCCGGACCATTGATCACTTTGTACACCAGAGCTGTCACAGGGGAGGGGGTCACGCCTCCCAATGATTTTACAGTCGAGATAACTAGATGCCTTGATTGTTTGGTTGTAAATGTGTTTTTTTTATAGCACTGAATATCTCAGAGATAAATTAACAATACCAACTTGTTAAGATGTCAGTACATACAGAATAAAATCATGGTATTTATACACAGCCAATAAAACACCTCAGTTTTCATTATGTGGAGGTATAACTTACCTGGAACAGCAGTGAAGCGTCCTCTTTAAGTTCAGATTCAAAGAAATCCTATTGGAAACATCGACTCCTCCCCAGAAATCAATCTCCTCACCCATCAGCACCGCAGCAGAGTTCCTGCAGAGCCGCTTTAGCTCCACATCTTTGATCAGCCGAGCCCAGAACATCCTTAAAGCCCGCTCTCCTGGCTGCCGTTGAACTCCCTCATGGAGGAGGCTTGCCTCGCGGTGGAGCTCCCCTGCTGGTGTGAACCAGCGGATTCGCTGGCTGGCAGATCCAGAGCTCTCACCTGGTGATGAAAGTGGATCTTGATGTGGACACCAGTCTCGACATCTTGATTTAGCGACACGGGGGTTTTGACCCTGCAACGTTAAAATGTACTCCGTTTGATTTAAGTTAAGTGAGACACAGATACATTTGGGGTTTCAGCTCCTCTGACAAATGTAGAACAGGGAAGGGAATATATTTTAGGAATAATACTGACTGATCCGATGTTTTACGATTCAGAAATCTGACCAGGATGAATCCTAGATGAATATATAGTTACACTCATACTCGGGTATTTATATCAAACAAGATATCATACAAACAAGTCCAGATTTGGTGAAAATTGGTCCAATCGATGGAGATCTAACGTAAATAATCATATTTTACTCTAATATGTGGGGCCTTTTTCAAGGTAAACAAGAACATGACTTCTTAAACGTTGGGTTATTTACTCAAAATTTGCTGAGTATGAACGGACTTGAGGAGATCTATCTTGTGTGTATCATATTTGTGGCTCTACTAGTTCATATTTTACTCACTAGAGGGAGCTGTTTTACGAGAAAAAACTGTCTTTCGGCCATTACTTCACTTTTAATTTCAGGAGTTCAATCAGGGGGATTGTTGGTACAACGCAGGGGATTGGCGGCTTTTCTGGGATATACTCTCGCTGTCAAGGACGATTGCATTGGTCCAGTTTCAGCATCTTAAAATGTAAAGAGACCATAAGGAGGACCGGTAGCAGAATGGTGGGATTCTACAATCTACCCGCACCTTTGAAGAATCCTCTAGAAAAAGGAACTGGCTGGAATGGTTACAAAGAGCGGCGCCTACCGCCGTGACCTGCCAGCCAGACAGACCTGTGCATGGAGAGCATACTAAAAACACTAACATCCCCGTCAGTCAGTCGTTCAGTTTACTTTCTTCACATCATCACATCGAGAGCTTTCCACTTTTAGTTAATTAACCTCCAGTCTCACCCACAGACGGCAGTAATTATGTAGATTAAGTACTTGTGCCGTACGCAAACATAGAGTTTAATGCCAACGTTGAACTGCTTTACCTGCTTGGGAGGATATCAAACACACAGCACGCTGTTGCCAACGGCTTTGTTGCCATGGGAACTGATGCAAATGTTTTTTTTTAAAAAAGGATTGGGGACAGCTCGCATTTTAGTCTATTAACGCGTGCGTGGTGTATGGATGACGCAAACCTGCAGCGTTTTTACTGCTTCCAGCACAGGAGAACATTTCACTCACTCACTCACGTAAACATGGAGATCCAGACAGTTTTTATTATCGCACTGGGCTTCAGTGTAGAGGTCAGCAGGATAGAATGATAATCAGCAAAACCTTGGCTGCAATGGAAATCTCTCATGTGAATGTATTTCTACATTTCTTTAGACAAGATTCATCTGAAAATGCTCTTCTGGGACCTTCTTCCACTCCTTCATCACCTTTTCATCTAAAACCTCTGTTACTTTAAAAGGACCCGCCCTGTCATGACATAAGGAATGTTAATTCTCCCTCTGAAACGGAAAATCATTTTTTCAAACATTGCATTTAAAATGCTGATTTATGAAGGCCAGGATAGGAGGGAGAACGCGGGAAAAAGTCTCTCCCACTCCTCCAGTGTAGATGAAGTAGATTGCCTTCAAGCTCTGCCATGAAAAACGATTCTAGAGGCTCTCAAATCTAGAAATAGAAAAAGAGAAATTGGCAGAGAGTGAAATAGTAATCAGTAATTAACCGCATTAACTTGACTCAAGTACTGCCTTTTTCAGTCGTTACCTTTCAGCTGGTCTCTAAGAAGAGAACGACCTACACCACAAATGAAAAGCCCAAGAAGTCTGTGAGAGAGTATCGAAGGAGGTCTGAGATTATTAGGGGCCTTTACTAGAAGACCTTGTGTTTGGACTGAAGGAAGTAAAGTAGAGGTGCACCGACTGCAGTTTTCTGGGGCCGATCACCGATTTCTTAATCCAACTGTATGACATCTTGAAGTAAAATAAAAGTTTGTGCGCCTCGTTCAGTCCATCATATGATCTATGTTGGCTTTGTTCAGGGCTCTGAGCTGTCGCTAGATTACTGAAAAGACGCAGGCGTATGTGTGTGTGTGTGTATATATATATATATATATATATATGTGTGTGTGTGTGTATATATGTGTGTATGTGTGTATATAGTATGTGTGTCCATACTTACAGTAGGCACATCCGTCCTCTGAGCTCATTACTGCAGCTGATGAATAGATTTCCGCTCGGTTGGAGGAAGAGGCAGCGTCCGCCTGAGGAGGTTCCTTCCCAGTGAGCAGGTGGGACTGGAGGACACATCCTCTCAAGGTCTCAACGCTTCCCAAGGTAGAGGACGGCGTCCAACTAGGCAAACACTCTTCATCATGATGCACCTGCTGGCAAGATGATAGAGCATTGGGACAATATTTGGGAAACATTATTGTGGATAGCCTTTGCATTAGTGTGTGTGTGTGTGTGTGTGTGTGTGTGTGTGTGTGTGTGTGTGTGTGTGTGTGTGTGTGTGTGTGTGTGTGAGTGTACTCATGTTCTCCAAAGACCGGCTCCTTTTATCATGTGAGTATTTCCCTCAGAGGGGTTACATGAGTGGGATGTGCTGCTGTTTGGACTAAAGCTCTTAGTTCAGTGGAGAAGAAGCGGCGGCGTCCCTCCAGACGTCAGAGGCGTAACAATCGTCTCTTTTGTGATCCGGGTGTCCATCATCTGAACATCACACTATACATGAAAACACCGACAGGGAGAATAAGGTTCTAGTGGAGGATTAATACAAAATACTTCCCGTCGTGTGCTCAGTAGACACGACGTCTTCACACTTCATTGTCTGGGACAAATGGACAAAGGAATGCTGTGGTAAAAAGTTCTTCCGTACGGCGTAGAATCTTCACAGCTTTACCAAAACGGTCAAATATGTCGTTGTTTCTTCCTTTTTTTATAACATGGATGGAAAAACTGCTTCTGAATATCCCTGCAACATTTTTCATTCTGTATATCTTTCTGTACAACATATTGCTATATTTCTATACAAATATCTTTCTTACTAGACACATTATCTCTATATATTTCCATACTTTATCTCTTTATATACAACATTAAAAAAGGGAAGCACACAATATTAAGACAGATCAACATTTTTTATTTGAAGTCTGACAGACGTTTCAGAATACGCCGTAACTTGGCTTCAAGTTGAAGAGAGATTGTTTTTTGTTGTTTTTTATCTCTTTTCGTTTGTTGCTGTTTCGGGGAAAAAGGTCTCATTCAAAGGTATAGTCCCTCTTTCGTCCCTCTTTCGTCCCTCTTTCAACATTCTTCTTCCTCTGCGGCGAGAACAATGGCGGCGCTGTGAGGCAGCAGCCGGCGCTCCCTGATGAGAACGGCGACTGGACTTTGATGTTCTGAGCCTTTCTGCGGTTCAGGTGTGAATGTTCTCTTAAAACCGTCCTTTCTCGTTTTTTTGCCTGCAATCTGATGTCATTTCTGTATATCAGTGAAAATGACTCCCTTTTATTTCACAAACATCCCTTTTGAAGTGGCCTTTTTCTTCTTCTCTTCCTCACTTTTGGCGGGTTTCATTTCCTAGACTATAGCAAATGTGACACTTCAAATAAAATAAAAAATACTTTCACAATAAATACTCTTTGAGTGAAATCACTGCGCTGGCAGGTTGCAGTAATAGAATTGCTTTAACGTCGCTTTTAGAGCCGTACTTGTTCCTGGCGGAGTGTGTTATTGCATATTGTCTGAATTCCATGACATCCATCCAGGAGACGTTGGTCCGGTGGGCAACGAGGTAGAAGTGAGAGGAGATGAGGTTTAATAATAATAATAATAATAATAATAATAATAACTCTAGAGTTATAATTACTATAGAGCTGGTATATATAGACTATCTCTCCTGTCACGCTTAGACACTCTGACTTAGTTCTCTGTCACTCCAGACTTCCCACAATTCCTCCCCGGCACTCTACTTGTCTTTGCTTCTGAAAGCATCATAAGACCATTTTTAAAGGAATGCTGGGTAACTACAAAGAATTCTCAGTTGTCCCGTAACGTTATTCATAATTTCTTGTTTTCTAAGTTACATCCCCCAGACTCGGTTCTAACAGCGTCAGACACGGATTGTTTACGCATCAATCTGTCTAAGAAGATTCTCAAGAATTCTTCACATGGGAGTCGGAGCGATCTCCCATTATCTCCGCCGTTCTTTCAGAGTTTAGGTGATCGCTGCGTTTCTCCTGGGCCGAAATAGCCGACAGTCTTGAGCAGGAATCTTGCATGGGAGATGAGCCGGAAGCACCGTTTGATGACATTTAGTATTAATGTTTCCTCTGAAGACGTTAGATGTGGGATTCTCGGACAGATCAATCTGCATATATTCCGGAAAATTGTATGGTAATTTAAGTGGGGAGCCTTCATGAACGCTGCTCATCAATCACAATGCCACATTTAAAATTCAGAGCCTTGAATTGTAAAACAACGTGAGATGCAGATGGCCTACTTAAAAAGTGCATGGCTATCAACACAAGCACGGCTTGGGCTTATCAATTCTTGGGAGAAACGGAGAATTTATTCAGTATAGCTACATGAATCGCAGCATCGCATCGCATACATCACAGCCATCTTCCCTCAACCTGTGACACGCTGACGAAGAGCCGGTCTCTTCACACTGCCTCAGAGGACATGCAACCGGCAGTGGAACATAAAATCCACACCGTGCAGCCATTAGTCCCATCGCTGGACCAAGTTGACCCTCATATTTACTCCTCTATGGTTTCACGAGTCAGGGCTTCTTGTTTCCTTTGACAGCGAGGTCCCACTCTCCATGGTTTCTTTCTTTGGCTAAAAAGTCAGTATGAATCCAGCAACCGAATATTCAACATCTTCCTCCTGGTCTGTCTTTTTTGGAGGTGGAACGTTTCTTCATTGACTCTCCGCTACTTCAACCTATGAACATGAAGAGAATGATAGCATCTTATCTGGGTTTCTTCAACTGATCTATTTTTGAGTTTTAGGTGCATTTGGTTCATTCACCTATGATCGATGTTCTCTGATCTGTGTCCTTCCCGGATTGAAATTTTCCATTTTGTAGAAATAATGCGTTATATATATATATATATATATATATATATATATATATATATATATCTTCCATCACAAATCTTTTTTAAGTGTATCGTTAAGAGAAAGCGATAAAAAAAAAAAAAACGTCCAAACAAACACATCTGTCATCATTCAAACTTGGAAGCTTGTCACATGTACGATTCAGATTTATTGCAGCTCATTCATCTTCGTTGGCAGCCTTTTATCACAAAGCATATTACGTGTTTATAACCTCGCGTGGAGAAGATCCTTTTAGCTCATGTTAATGAAACATCTTTGAGTAAATACGGCGGCACAGGTTGTTATTCAGGCACATAATGGGTTTCTTTTCCCCGGAGAATCGGTGAAATATGCCAACGAGTTTCTATTTTTAACTCCACTTATAACAGTTTGTACAGCTGCGTTAATTTCATCCACACTTGTCAACATATTCTGAGGCTCTTTACCTTTCAACCAGAATCGGATCTCTGCCGCTGCAAGATGACAAACTTCTTTTTTCTTCCTTTCAACCCAACTGGTGTCTATTAGTACAATCAGACCATCAGTCGTGTTCAGAGGACATCAGATACGGCCGTGGTTCTTCATCCTCTGTGAGGAGTGTCATTCACGAAGAATGTACCATTAAACGTCTGCAATTTAAACGTCAGTATGATTACAGTTCCTTACAAATGTACCGTCCTCATAATGAAGTATAGTGTCAGAGGATGGAGGACGTGTTGAGTGACAGGTCACACAAATGGTCTTCAACCATCAGACCAAACACTGTTGAACATTACTTTATAAAAAGTTTTTAAAATGGTTCATAATTAGGTTATAAATTGTGTTGTAAGCCCTTACTTAATGATTATGAACATAGCTGTCAGTTTATCAATGCGGGTCACTATTTGGCAATTTCAAGTTAGCAGTAGAAATAAGTGAGCTCACTATTTGGCAAGCATCATCTTTGATCTTAAAGATATTATCGCACCAGCTGCATGTTTCAGTGAGATTTAGTATTAACTAGAAAGAAACGTGAAAATAGTGTTCCTTTAAGAGAACATGTATGTGCGTGAGTGAGTGAGTGAGCGAGCGAGCGAGCGAGTGAGCGAGCGAGTGAGTGGCTGCAAGAGAGGAGCTGGTGAGAAAAGTGTGTCATGGTGAAGGTAGCAGGAAGCAGGGACTCACAGAAGCTGCCGTTTCTCAGGACCATGTAGAATCTCCTCTGAGTCTTTTACTGCCGCTAAAAGAACTTTTCTGACTTTGATTTGGACCCAGAACAGGAAATTATTATTACAAATTCGTCCATTAATTTACGAGTGATTGTTAAAAACTCACTAAAAAAATAACCGATCTTTCACCGTTATTACGTCGTCTCATCATGAGGACATGACGTAAAAGTCACCAAACTGTACCAGAACCTACGTCTGGGTAAAATTTCCGTCCGTTAGTTTGTCTGTAATCTCGATAACAGACAGTCGGCGTAGGGAACGAGTCAGCGTTTTTTGAGGCTGCCTGGGTCGTTACTGAGGCCAGAACACAAGACACGCCTGAACCTGGTGCTGAATACTAACAGTAAACTGAGGAGTAATTATTCGCTTCCTTGACGGAACAAGTCTGAAATGGTTCTCCTGGGCTGCAAATGAGATCCTGGTACCATTTGTGTGATTTCCTGTAGGGTTAGAACGATGTCCATCAAAGTGTTTGTGTGTGTTCACGGAGCACATGCGTAAATTCTGTATGCGTGTCGAATGGGAGGTGAGGTTGTCTGCAGAACGTGAGTAACCTACAAGACGCCACGAGGACGGTTCTGCCAGCAGGGGGGGGTTCTGCCAGCAGGGGACGGTTCTACCAGCAGGGGGCGGTTCTGCCAGCAGGGGGCGGTTCTACCAGAAGGGGGCTCAGCTAGATTCTTTGGATGGGCCGACAGTGCAGGAAGAAAATTAAGCAGAAAGAATGGGAAGAATGTGTATCCTCCTTATTAAACTGTGAAGTGGCTGAGGTCATATTTCCAAGCATACACTGTAAAAAAAAAAACAGTAAAATTAACCAGCAGCTGTGGTTTTCCAGAATTTTATCGTTAAAAAAAAACAGTCACCATGTACGAGACTGTCGGGTAGATTAGCATGTCAACAGATATAATGTTATCCTGTTACATTTACATTGTTAATTCAATAAAATCACACTAAATTACATCATTTTCGTTTTTAATTGAACTGTAAAAACTGTTAAAATATGATACATGGAGAAACCATAATTTACGTTCTTATTTCTGGTCAGTATTACGTGGAAAACACAAGATTTTACTGTGAAATTACAAACTTTTGGTAAGATTAAAGGCACAATGCAAAACTTTCACCAGCAAGACTTAACGCTAAAATAGTCTTTCTGTATGAATAACAGATTTTGCTGATATGAAAACGTAAATAACCAACTTTAACTATCAAGTAACAGCATCCCATAATTTCCGCAGACGGAAAATGCTACAAATACGGAATATGTTTGTGAAATTTTTTTTTTTTTTAGGTTAAAAGTCGGAAATTAATGTTATTCACTTTTATTTTATCTAATTAAGTCTGTAGCCTTTAAGCTAGGAAAACATGACAGTTAAAGATGATTAAACACCAATTAAAACACGATTCCCTTCTCAATCCAACACAGCGGACCTTAAAGTCCCGATGAAGACGAAGTAAGAGTCTTGGAAACTGTTGACGGTGAAGTCCGTCTCTGAGTCATGTGACGTCAGGAGGAGGTTTGGGCGAGAGAACACTTTGGAGAGAAGTGGAATGAAGAGCACTGAATGCAGCTGCTCTACCTGGTCAGTGCAGGTGGTTTCCATGGTAACAGCCAATCTCTTCAGTAAAAACCAGTAGCTACCGGAGGACGTTCGATAAACCTTTTAACTCTCTGGATTATGATTGTTTTGTTTTTTTATGCTGGACAAAAGGGCCTTTCCATGTGGGGGTTTTTCCACAACGTGAAGACATGTTCCACATGTCAGTTCTAAGTACTTGTGTTCAAACGTGTTCTGCTCACATTCTATTTCGTGTAGAATATTCCATTAAGCATAAGAAGTATTTGGAAATGTTTCTTTTTCCAAATGTGGTTTTTGATCATATATGTATTCATATGATTAAATTTTTTGTATATCTGTTTTATTATACACATGTTTTTTGGACACATGTGTATTTCGACACATGTCCAAAAGTTGACACGTTTGAAAACTGATGCACTTTTTTACGTATGGTATTTGGTCACGTGTGATTTTCATGTGGATTTTCCCACACCTGAAGTGAAACTTGTGGTTTTGGACACAGACATGTTCTTTGTTGTTTATTCCACCTCTGGGGGGTTTTCTGATTGTGATGCATTTGCGCTTATCACATGTGGAATTTCAATATTACATACTTGTTGATGCTGAGTGCACTAATAATGCCAGGTTAAGTGATATCACATGTGGATTAAATGCTAATTTCACCAGTAACTCCCGTTAATGTTGAGCCACCGCCGCCAGCAGATCCACTCTTTGAGTGGGACGAGACTCCCCTCTGCCAGGAGCTTCATTTTACACCCGGTGCAATGAAATTACTCATTTGACTTCACGTCTGGTGTAAAATACGGTTCAGCAGGCAGCGCACAGCCAATTAGCTTTTAACTGGTGTCAGCAAGAATTTTTTTGCTCCTACGAAATAAGTTTCTCACTTTGGTTGAACTCCACTACTTTATTCCTCACTTCCTTTGCTTCATTTCACATCAGCCTCCGCCTCATCCTTTCACTCTGATCTCTAAATACCCAGACCGTCCAGCTGTGAGGTCCAGTTCTTTGATTTATCCGGCGTAGCGAAATACCTGATGCTCCTCTGCTAAGACTCGATAAAACGTTTGTGAGATTAACGTGATTGAACGATGATTGGATATAGAAATGCAACAAAAAAAAAAGGCGTCAGGTCTTAATTGCACTACTGGGTTCATCGGTTCATTCATGAGCTGGGGAATAAATTAATAAGATTATTTTCTGGGAGAATATCATAAATCGCTGAGATAAGTAGATTAAATTTTTATTGACACTTGCAACCAAAGCCCGCCTGATTAAGCCTCTAATTTCATTAGCGCCGCCGAGAACGCCCAAGTATGTGCAGCGAGTGCTGGATTAACATAATCTATAAATAACCGTCTGAGATGCAAATGGTGGAAATTGGATCAAATTACAACGGGCACTATGAAGCGGTTTAGGCCACTTCATTAGAGCAAAATAAAGATTTGTGCCGCTGAGTCAGCAAAACCTCTGCAGACCTTAAATTTGCTTTAATTACAAGGTAAAATTAACCTCAACTGTTGGTCTGATTTAGTCAAGTTTGGTGCATATGAATGGACTCAAGGAGATCTGTCTTCTAAATATCTTGTTTTACTCTTGTAGTTCATATTTCACTCACTAGGGGGGGCTTCATTGTGGACAACAGTGTTTTCCTGTCATAATTTCTCAACTGTTCGTCTGATTTAGCCAGATTTGGTGCACCTGAATGGACTTGAGGCGATCTATGTCTTTTTATATATCATATTTTCCTCTTGCTCTTGTAGTTCATATTTCACTCACTAGGGGGAGATTTTATCAGTTTTAACAGTTTTTTGTCATAACTCCCTAACCATTAGTTTGATTTTACTGTCTATGTATCACATTTTCCTCTTGTACTTCATATTTTACTCACTAAGTGTGGAGTTTCAGATATAACTCAATTTCATTTCAATTTAATCATTTTGAAATTGTAGAAACTCATAGACCCCAGCGCGAGGAAGAGCTGGATTGATTTTGCAAATAAGTCCCTTCTATATTACTTATCACATATTGCACAAGCAAAAGATTTTCATAGTATCACCTTTAAATAGTCCCTACGGTTTAATCCAAATTAGTTGCACACGTCTGTTAATCTTCTTTGAACCGTGGAACGCAGGGGATTAGGGGCTTTCCAGGTTATACCTTTACTTTCTGAGACGACAGCGTAAGCCGAGTTTATGTTTATGAAAGAACGGCATAAAAGTTAAAGTGCCTGGGTGGTTGATATTTGACCTATTGTGGCGTTGGTTCATAAATATTGATAAGAGGTCCCGTGTTCTCACCCGGAGAGAACGGTCGATAATCAGTTTGTCAATGTTACTGCTCTGATTTTCTTTATTTGTCTTTTCCACTAACTGCTCCCTGATGATCAATTATTCCACATTCCAGAATTACAGAACGGCTTTAAACGCACATCACGCCTCTGCGGACGCTCAAAGCGAAGACAGAGGCCTGAAACGTAGCGGGAGCTTTAAGCAGAGCCCTTGAATGAAAAGTGTGAAATGGTGAAAAAAAAACAGATGTTAATACTTCTATGGAATCTAGAAATTTAAATATTTACTCACCAGTTACAACTGTGTGTCCCTTCAAAGGTAGATTTACCTTTAATACATTTGCACTCTGCACTGTAAAAATGTTAAACAGTCAAAATTACAGTAATCAATTTGCAGGAAATAGCCAATAAGTTATAAAATTAGGTTATAGTAAGATAAATCTCATTATTTCTCTACAGTACCAAAATACTTACTGTTTTATTACACATTTCTGAAGTGGTTTTTCACAGTTATACTATGAATGCTGTGATTATTTTTTGTTAGTTAAAACAACTATAATCTATTTTACAGTAAGGAATCGTCATAGAAAACTTTTACGGCATTTCTTTTTACGGTTCCTCCAGATCACCAGTAGTTTTCAAACACCTGCTGGTTTTTTTCTCTAATCATTTCTATTATTATTTCGTCAGTTTGACTTTTGCTCATCACTGTTGAACGCGTGCGACCCAGATAACATCCCATAATGAACAGGGGGGTCCGTGTGCACACAGGCGAATTGTGAAGTACATGTGATGTTTGTTATTGTTTTGTTAATTTCCCCCTTCATTAGTTCTGTTTGGCGGTTAATGGGCTGCTCTGCTCCGGTTCTACCTGCTGGCTGGAACAGAGAGAAACCTCTAACGGGTCGATTTGGGTCCACCTGAGGGGAAACCATTGTGTATTCAGCGCAGTCAAATACACTCTGACATTTCATAGTGTGATTTATTGTTCCATTTATTCCATTTCTTTTCATTAGAAGAAAGTAGGGCACGGGCCGGGTCATGTGATCAGAACCGTAAGTCAAGTAGAGGAATGTGTTCGTCTCCGTGACGGAGGAAAATTCTCAACGCGCGAATATTTCAACATTTCTGAAAAAAGAATCTACTTTTTGTCTTTTTTCTTCTGGCTACAGCTCTTGACCCGACAAAAGTGATCCATTCATCCAAACAGGGCTTTGAATAATCCGCATAATCCGGATTACAATGATCAGCCATAACATTATAAACACTACCTGGTGAAATCAGAGTTATGGAAGCCGAGAGCAGCCATGAAGGCGGATAGTTGTTATTTTTATTATCTCGTGATAACGCGATTATTAACTGATTATCGCATCAGTTATAATCTTAAGGAGCGGGAATGCTCTTTAAGATTAGGAGTGACACCAAGCGCCCAGCCTGGAAGTTAAAAACAGTGGATGAAAAGAACAAATGTACCTAATAATGACGTTAACACACAGAGAGCAGCAATAAAAGTCATTTCTGTGTTAAAGCTTGACTGAAATAGAGTCGATGTGTTTATCAATAATGGAAACACCTTAGTCGACATTAAGCATCATTTGTTGTGTTCACAATAATGATTAAGTGTTTTTTTTTGTTCTCATTAACGTGAGGAAAACGCTTAAATTATCTTGTTATCTCGAGGAGAAGGTTGCTAGTCTTCTTGCAATAACCAGTTAATTATCTTATAACGATAAAAAGAATAATTAACTGCAACATTTCCGTTCTCAGCTTCCATGCAGATCAATATTGATTATGGGGGGAAAAAGCGATACATTTTTCTTCTTATCAGCCATAATTTTCATAAAATCTTTGGCTCTTATGGGCTAATTTTCCTAGAAGTTGAACAACCGTCTGTCATTTATCTACAGTGACTCAGTAATGAATTTAAAAAAGAAAGAGAGGAGCGGACAAACGTCTTCACCTTTATGCACCAACAATCAAACGACTGATTTACTTATTGGGAAATAAAGAAAGAAAGACATCGTGGACTGATTATATTGTCTCTCGTTAGCTCAGGGGGAACGCGCTCGTTATAACCGAGGGCTGTCATCAGAGTTGAAATGAACTCGCTATGTTTACTTCAGCTCACGCGAATGAAAACACAATTGTTATGTATGATTATGGAAACATTTCAAACCAATTTATCTTTCCGCTGGGAAAATTTCCGAGACCAAATAAAATTTTCTCTCATGCAGTGGGTTTAAGGATGGGATAATGTATTTAATTTAATTCAATTATGGATTAAATTAGGTGAAAGTAACGTACTTCCTGTATGCGGTAAGTATTTTTCTTCACCATAGTAAAAATATATATCCCCGTTAACTTCCTCACAATAAGTTTCATTCTTATCGACGGAGTAAGTCTTTTGTTAAAATTTTCATTTGTAATTTTCGTGCTTGTCGTTTTTCCGAACTCTGTGCATTCATTGAATAATAACGTTTCTAGTATATTTTGTTCTTTCCTTACTTTCTTTTTATTGTTATATCGCTGAAAAGTCGAGGACATTATTGAACTGTTGTGGTAACGCGATAACTTTCAAATTTCATATCCACATTGACCTTGTTGCGAGGAAGAACTGGATTGAGTTTAGGGAAGATTGGTCGCAAATTTCTGCCACAAGGGGCAGTTGCATCTCCTAAATCTATTATCGGACAGATTTGGTGCTTATGACTGAGATATATCTCGCTTTCTGTTTTATTTGTTACCGTATTTTACTTATCCTACAGTTGAAAGTTTCTGTTATTTACTACAGTATCAAAACACAGTTTTGATTTTATACAATACCAAAATATTAACAGTAATATTATACAGCTTGGATTTCACTGCTGTTGATTACTACAGAAAAAACTTTTTTACTGTAAGATTTCATAGCTGTGAATTTATTCCTATTATTAATTACGGATATTAATGTTCGCTCTGATATTTCACAGTTTTTATTACTGTTCTATACTACAGCACCCATATATTTACTGTTATATTGCACAGTTTTGACTGTATTAGTACTACAATCCAAAAGTATTTGCTGATATTTTGTGCAGTTTTGACTTAATTGCAGGTATTTATTACAGTAGGCAAATATTTAATGTTATATTACACATTTGTGAATGTATCACTCACAGCTGTTTTATCACTTTGCATAAATTAATAATTTCTAGAAAATACAATATAAAAAAACACGGAAAAAAAGGCAAAATAATTTACCTAAAAAAAGAAAAGTTTTTTTGTTATTTTTCCAAATGAGTTATGTCATAATTGGATGTATTGTACCGTGTATAAAAGTATTCAATACTTATGATTAGCTGCTGAAGCTGCTACAATCAAACGACTCAAAGCCTCTGAAGACGAGGAGTCACGGCCTGTAGAGGAAGTACATTCAGAGGAGAGATGAAGGGTCTCATAAAGCGCCGCATCCTCAGACAGAATTTAGATGAAAGGTAAAAAAGCTCGGATAAAAGAGACGGACCTTCTTCCCTTTGACGACGGAGAAACAATGAAGGCCGTGTTCTCTGTGAACAACGCTTCCTCTTACTCTTCCTTTCTTTCCTGTTGTTGCTTTTTTTGAGTGCCAATGCTCAACGCCGCCGCTCTGCTCGTAAAGTGCGAGGAAGGCGTACATTGGGTTATTATTTCAGACGCTGTGACAGTCGGTTGAAGAGTTTCTGCTGTACAGCTGCTGCTGTTTTACTTCATAGACAGCAGCTATCACACAGTCTCACACAATCTTTTCTCTAGATTTGAATGCGCTTTAATCCTTTATTCTCATGTACATGTGTATCTTACTTATTCATTTTCATATTTCTCAATTTTTGTCCTGTGTATGTATGTATATACATATTTATACGTCATGTTTATAAATGTGTACGTATGTGTGTACATATTTATAAACGCATACACACATATACATACAGTGTATAAATACGTATATACATAAATGCGTGAACCAGCAGCAGTTGGAGAGAAAGTTCATGCTGGGTTCAGAACAGAACTTTGGTCCATTTAGTCCAAATTTACCTCATAAGAACCAACACAAGTAGATCATACTTTTTTTTGTCATATTTAACTGTAATTATTACAGTTTATTGACTGTTTTTTCCCAACCATAAGTCCAAAAACAACAACCAGTTAACTTTATTGATCTTAAAGTTTGAGTCACTATGGGATCTGATCCTAGAACAGACTGCTGACTTCATAGAAATAGTTAGTTTGAGTCGTTATGGACTCTTTGAGATTATTAATGACTCACATTTAATCTGAGGAGTTCAATCAGGGGGACTGATTGCACATCGCAGGGGATTGTCCAGCTTTTTAAAAGTGGGTCGGTCCTATGAACGTTATCGAGTCTCTGTTTGAGAGGAGACGGTGCCGATGGATCGCACCAGGCATAGAAGTGATAGTATCAGTATATTAAATTTTCTAGCCACATAGACCTTAGTGGGAAAAGGAATTGGAAAAATTTTGGGAAAGGACAAATCTATATTTCTGACACAAGGGGGCGCTTTATCTCCAATGGTGTCTGAGACATCTTTTGTAAAACAGTTGGTCCGATTCAGTCCAAATGTGGCGCATTTGAATCGACTCAAGGAGATCAATCATATTAAATATGTACTAGATATTAATAACGAGTAATACTATTAATACCTCATATTTTACTCACTAAATAGAGCTTTTTAAAGAACTTTAAAATACATTTAATAAAATGTGTTTCTTCGAACATAACGTCCTGACCATTGGCCTGATCATTCACCATTTTTGAATATTTCTGATACTAAGGGGGTCTTTAGTTCAGCCCTATTTTCTCCATTTTCTCAGTTTGGTGCTCATGATTTAACTTTTCTGTATGATATTTCACTCTAATACTTCATATTACCTTTATTAGAGGTAGCTTTTTTAATGAACAATACTCAATAATCGAATACATTAAAAGTAGAGGTTACGGTTAGAGCTAAGGTTAAACTCTCTGCTTGTATAATGCAGGGGGTTGGGGACTTTTCAGGAATATCGACGGCAAAGTTGGCCGTAATGGGAAAACTCAGCAAGAGAGTTGAACAGAGCAGCTGCTGAAGTCTGGGCTCCTTCTCTCCAACCTTCTGTCTCGTTTTCTCTGCCTCCCTCAAATCGATGGGAGTCTCTGCAAGAGTGGGAGAGAGTCAGATATAAAGAGAGAGAGAGAGAGAGAGAGAGGTGTGAGGAGATACATGGCTGGTGTGAACAGCACTGATGAGAAGTCTGAGAAGCCGGTTCGAGACGAGAGGCTGGCAGTCAGACCTGAGAGTGAATATTTTTATCCTCTCTCTCTTCCGCCGCTTCTCCAGTAAGTTTGTGTTGTAATAGGTTTCTCATTTATTTAATGCCAAGCTGCACTGACTCTGATAAGACTTCCTGAGCAAACGCTGATCCACTCTGCCCAACGTATGGAGAGGAGAACCGGCAGTCAGCTTTCCGGTTCCCCGTGAAACCAAAGGCATCCCTTTAGCTGAGCGACATGTTAGCTGAGCCGTGTGGGAGTCGCAGCCATGAATCATGGTTTTTTAGTGCTTTTAATCGGGATCGTTGCTTCAACCAGCAGCGATACGTTTCCAACTACAATCCCATATTCAAAAAATTCAAGTTCCTCCTGGACTCAAAATGATTCACAAAGTGGGACCTTCTCACCTCCATAAAGAGTCCCACTCTTCCGTGAGATCCGTTTGACTCCCTGAAGAAAGTCTGAACACCAAACGCTCTGGTGTCAAGTTGTTTTGTGTATTTCTGCAGCTTCCCCACTTGAACGTTAATTGGCTAACTACCCAGAATTCAAATGGGATTCATTGACCATCTTTCCTCTTCCACTTCTTTTTTTAATAATCCTCAAAAAGTCGGGGTTGTTATGGAACCGTCATTGTAAATCCTTTGTGTTAAACGCCATAACTGAAAAACGATTCCACGCATCATTCTCAGATTTTACACCCACATATATCTTAGTGCCAGGAAGAACTGGGGGGATTTTTGGAGAGGTTGCTTGTATATTTATGCCACAAGAGGGCGCTTCATCTCCAAAAGTTTAGCCTTAATGATTTCTATCTTGTATAGATCGTATTTAACTCTAATAATTCATACTTTACTCACTAGGGGGAGTTTTTTGTGAAACTTTACTTGGACAACTTTAAATGAGGAGTATCGGGGGCCTTTCGAGGATGAAGCATGGACCTAGTTTTAGTTCAATTCAAGTAAGATTAAAAGCCTTAAAAACAAATGAAACCCTAAAGAAAATGTTTTAAATACTTAAATATTATACAAAGCATATTCTACTGCATCCATATCAACCATTGATCGGAGAGCAGTAATTATATTTTATACCTTCACCTCAACCTTTCCCTCATTTGTAAATGTATTTTATATGTTTGTTTTGTGAATAACGGTTGCTTTGATTTCTTATTTGTAGAAAGTTCGGTATAAGGCCTTTTTACTCTTCCTTCAGAATCTCTCACACATTCATCTCAAAATCATCTAAGCTTCCTCAAGGCCAGAATATTCCATCAAATATATAAAATAGTTGTTGTACTAAATGTTTGACTCAATC
Organism: Lophius americanus; assembly: GCA_037951165.1. Classification (NCBI taxonomy): domain Eukaryota; kingdom Metazoa; phylum Chordata; class Actinopteri; order Lophiiformes; family Lophiidae; genus Lophius; species Lophius americanus. The sequence continues at coordinate 5,686,033 of JBBDHG010000056.1, forward strand.
CTACTTTATAATCAACACTTTTGCGTCAATAGCTTTCGAAATCGCGCTAGCTAGCGCTAGCTTTCTTCCGTCCGTCCTAACGTCAGAGTACCTGCTAGCGGATCAACAGGAAGTAGATTTATCTGATGTACTTCAGTGGTACAGTTTGTGTTGTTGTTTATAGAATCTTTTCTCGGGTTGTCTGGCTCCTCTACAGGCCCGTAAAACGCTGCCAGTGCAAAGTGACCATTTTCTGCCGCTGTCTCATAATTATCACGTTCAACAGGAGAAACAATCTCAATTATCACATAAACATTTCCTTAAAGACGAGGCTTGGATTGTTTTCTTACCTGATGGTACTCATCGGAACCGTTCCCAGAAAATGCCGGACTCGTCTGCAGAAACCAAAACAAACAGTCATTGTTTCCTTCCAGGCGCTCTCAGATGATGATGGATATTTATCTTCCAGTGATATAAAAACACAGCCAAGCATCAACTGTTTCCACGTCAACCGGCCAGCTCGCAGCATCTTTGAACAATTAAACGCTCGAACGGTTTATCACCCACATCGTGTCCGTCGATGTCGCATTATTTTGCTGCATGAGCAGAGTTCCCACGTTTCCTGTTATTATGGGAGAGTAATGATTTTATGAATCATTTAGCAATGTTCTGCTCCACAGAGGTGTATTTAAGCGTTTTCCCCCATTTTTCATAGACATCTTAAGTCAGCACTTAAAGTAATTACTTTTGAAGTGTCTACAGTTCCATCCAGAAGTAATGGCATGCTTAAAAAAAAAAAAAAAGGAAAATTGGAATCAGGAAATTAATTTATTGTCTGTGATTCAGTAATAAATTCTGTGATTCAAAAATATTTGTCTTCTTTCCGGAGTGGCTGTTTCTGCCGTGTGTACAAACTTTAAAGTGCGATTTGATATGTATGAATATTGAAAGGCCTCACTTTAAAGGATTTGAGGGCTCCGTCACAGCAGTCACGCTCGTACGGCTGCTAGATTATGAAGCTCACAGTAAGCCGGTTTAAACAGCTGCCAGCGGCGATTATGCAACACGGCGCTCTCCTGTGACTCGGGCCGCCCTTCCAAGATTGTCTCAGCTCACTTAGACCTTGTTGCCCTCAGGAGCAGAGGACGTCCATCATATTCATAATTATCTGCGAGGGAGGTCTGCCGCCGTCACGTATTAGCGCCACACGGACAGTCTGACAGTAAATAATCCCAGCGTTTCAGCTGGGGGGGGTCCGGCAGACATCAATTTAACACAGAACCCTCCTCCATCCTGGAGGCCGTTGTGAGGAGGTTCCCTCTTCTGAAGGATTGATGCCTCCTCTCCTTCCGTCTTTTTAAGCCGTAGCTGAGAACAGCAGAAAGTTTGAGCTGCTTTGATTCAGACTCATCTGAATTGCAGTGGATGCGTGAATTATGTTTTTTCAGAACAAACGGATTCCATCCACTGCACCAGAAAAGGCCCGGTTCTTCTATCGAGGAGTGGCTTTTTCATCAGGTCAGACCTGGATGGTTTCTACTTTTTCCACAGCAGTTCTTTAAGTTTCTTAAAGTCTTGGTATAATCCGTCCCGACTCTATAGGATGTAAATTAAGAAGCTCAGATCTTGTTAAACTGACTTTAACCTTAAAGACGGACCGTAATTCCTGCATGTTCTGTTAAATAAAAGATTCCTTCTCGCAGCGTCTTGCAGAGCTTTGAACCTTTCTTTTTTATGATCCTATAGGAGAAGAGGATCTTTATGCTTCTTCCTTGAAAGGTTATTAAATTACATTACGACTGACTGCGTATTCCATTTTAAAACTCAAAAAAAGCCCCCACGTCGCTCAAACAACCCCCCCTGATTGAAGTCCTCACATTAAATATCTCCAACAGTCGACGGTGACTCAACCCAACTATTTCTATGACGTCATCAGTCTGTTCTAGGATCAGATCCCAGAATGACTCAGTGATGAAGATAAATACAGTTAACTAGTTAAATAGAGTTCAGGAATAAAACAAGATTTTTATCTTCCCTTGTATCAATTCCGTTTATGAGTTAACGAAAAAATAACGACAGTAAAATATGACAAATGCAAGTTGGAGGCGGGTCGATTCTTATGCACCAAATTTAGACCAAATCAGATCAACGGTTGAGAAATGATTTCCTGAAAACTGTGAAGTTTGGAGACAAAGATCCCCCTAGTGGCGAGAATATGCAACCAACCTTTCCCAAAATCAATTCATTTCTTCCTCACACTAATGTCTATTGGAGTATAAAAGTTAGAAAAGGATCAATGAAACAGTTTTTGGGTTATGGCGTCCGCATGAAGGGTCCGCAGCTGCGATGGCGATCACCATCGCAGCTGCGGACCCTTCATGCGGACCGATTCCCAGACCTCTACACAAATACATTACAGTTATTCATCTGCGTAGCAGCAGAAGAACCAGAAGGCTACATCTTTCCTGTAGTAGATCCTTCCTCACGTCTTTTTCTTCTTCTTTAACTTCCACCACGTTCCTTCCCTTTTCCTCTCCCCGACATTTATAGAGTGTCTTCTCAGAAGACGCTCCCAGAGCCGGCGAGGAGGCGTCTCCGGGACATTGGGCGTCCGTGGTGCGAGCAGCTTCGGATCACTCACTTAAGCAGCTAACATTTCAAACGGGCGATAAAGGGAGTCCCGGTCCCTGTAGGACGATAAAGCAGCGTTAGAGTCGGGGGTGGAAGCGCTCTAATGCAGACGGATACTTCTCCGCCGCCGCTGCGCTCAGCAGACCAAGACGGACCGTATCAGAGGACGTGGACTCCGCCGGGGGGGGAGAGAACGTGAATCACGGTTATATCCAAGTGTAACGTTCATTTACTCTCCGCGGTCGGAAGGTAGAAGGCGTTCCTGAGGAGGTCAGGCGTAATTTACGACCTCGGTACACCTCCGTCAGGACGGGAACGCCGGCAAAGATGTCTCCTTGTTCAATCACAGGAGTGCCTTCAAATACCAGTTTCCTTTTACAGGGAGAACCGTTTCCAGAATGTTTCCCTCCGTTGGGATTCTCGTGGTTGTAAAAATCAGTCGGAGTGGATTGTTCTGTCCGTATATGATGAGGAGATGTAAATCAGCGTCGGGGGATTTCATTTGCGTCCGTCCTTCCAGAGCGGGGACGGGGATGACAGCTAGGTGATGATCCCTCATGTCGGATCCATCTCACGCCTCATTCCCCTTCCGTGGAATAACATGAACAGGGGTTTAGCCAAGACCTTGACTTACCCGCCCGCTGGCGGAGGGGAGGGCGTAGTCGAGGTCAGCGGTGTCGTGACGTCGGGCCGTCTTGTGTGTACGTGTGTCCATGCGTGACTGTTGGTACTCGTCTGTGAAGATGTCATTTATGTAGCCCAGCTGGATAGCAAAGATGCCAGGAATGAAATTCTTTGGGGAGCTTTTGTCTTTGAGATAACAGAAATATATCAAAAGGAGAGACGGGCCCAACATCGCCGCTCCAGTCCTTCTGATTGGGTCCGTACCGTTTAAGAAGCCGGGAACAGCTGCTGAACACTGGAGCACCAAATGTCTTCTAATCTGCTGCTCAGACTCGTCCCCGGTCCTCGTTATTCATGCCTGTTTGAGTGGAGACAACAGCGTCCGACTGTTTCGGGACGTTCTGCATAATCGTACACATAAATAAATAAATGAATATGTTTAGTCGCCTCTTGCTTCATTTGGATTTTCCTCTCGTTTGTCACTCAACTCATCTTCCCAGATTTTTTTTAACCTCAAAAAAAAGAAACCCAGACCCACTTCTGCTTTACTGAAAATGACGTGGGATATAAGATGGACTTGATCAACCGAGTCACTTAGGGGTCACATGTCAGCGGTCCTCTAGTGCCGGCCTAGCCCGGATCAATGGCGAGAGGTTGCGTCAAGAAAAAGACATCCGGCTTAAAATCTATGCCTAATCAGAATTCGGAACAAGAAACTGATTTCCAAACAGGTATGAATCCGGGTCTGGGTTAACCAGGACCATTACTGGTTCTGTTAGCCAGCAGGGAGCCGGCGGAAACTATCCACGGAAACAGAAGATCGGCTGTGGCGAACAGACGAAAGACGAAGAAGAAGATGAAATAGACTAAATCAGTTATGTTTCTTAAATTGTTAAATTTACGTCTGACTTTTATGTAGGGCATTTCTGGAAACCATCGGTCAGATTTTTTCCACCTCTGGTGGAAATGAATGGACTTAAAATTATCATAATTTACACTAGTAGTATTTTACTCACTAGGGGAAGCCCTTTTTTTTTTTTTTTTACAAAAAACATTATTTGAAGGACTTAACTTTAATTTAAGTTGAGGACTGTAATCAGGGTGATCGCTTGTACAACGCAGGGGATTGGGGGCTTCTCAGGCATCTACCCCTGCTGTGGAGGACGACAGCGTAAGACTAGTTTAAGACTGATTAGCTGATTATGAGTGAACGATTTTAGCTGATTGGTTTCCAGTTTTTGCAGAGTAAGGCTTTTTCAGATAATATAATAATAAACCCAGAAATTCAAATATATCAATATTGTCAATGTTTGAATACTGAGAGGTTGTTGGTAGAAAAAAGAAACGTTCCATCCGTCCTGTTGGTGACATCATTATTACCGTTATCTGAGTGTTTTCAATCGTTGTAGTTTGTTTGTATTACAGACTCAGTCATTCGTGAATGAATCCAAACATCAGAAGTCTTCCCCGATGGACGACCCTCGCGTTCAGTAGTTCTGGGCTGCACACGCTCCGGTACCGTTAAATACAGAAACATCAAAAATGGCGCCTCTTTAATATGCACTTTGACACGGAGTACCTCAGCAGGAGACGCTGTCTGTCTGCTGGAGGCTCTCTGAAAGAACCGTGTGAAGCTGCGACGCTTCTGATCCAAACCATAGATGCGTTTTGGCAGCGCCTCCAGCTGCAACCGGATCAGAACCAAAAGCAGGGACTGAAACAAAACTTTTGTGTCTTGGCCTCGGCGTCGTGTCGTCTCACTCTGCTCTGATTCATTAGTTGAGACAGCGGTTTAATTGTAGGTGGGGGGGGGGGGGGGCATGGCATCCATTCCCATGCTCTCTCAGTGGGGGGTTCTGCTCTGCAGTTATCAGGCAGGGGTTCATGTCATGATTTATTCATCATAGAGATTCTTCTCGTCGCCGTGATTGTGTCTTCTTTCTCCCGTCTGTCATCACGTCTCACGCTGGCACCAGAACCAGGTTCTGCCGAGGCAGAGGAAGAACACCGAAGAACAGAACACAAAATCACGTCTCCTCCTCTCTGCGTCGTTCCTCAATTTGCCTGTTCTCCGTTTTGGATTGAGTGTCTCGCAGCGTGGGACCGGACGGGTTTTTGCATTATTTTGATTTCTAGGGAAAAAAACACAGTGTTGCAGAATTTGAGGTCTGCTGTTCCCTGATCAGGCAGAGGCGACGACCCGGTCTGGTTCCGAGCATGAGCTCTAATCCCACCCCGAAGGAAGACGAGAGGCATGAAGGGTTTTAAATGAGGATGTTTACCTTTTGTGTTCAAGAGGATTCAAGGATTACTTGGAATTAATTGGACCCCCTGCACCGGAAAAGCACTTGCAAATATTATGCAAAGAAAACAAAACGCACTTTTTTTTTCTCCAAATGAGTAAACACTCAAGGGCAAACACACGGGTCCACAAATACACACATTTTGTATCCCTCATGCTTTTTTATTCTCCTTCTTCTATAAAATACCGAAACACATTTAATCCCACTCACAGCTACAGTGGAAAGATTTCGCCTCGTGTGATTATATCCCAGAAAAGTCGGGATTATTGTGGAATCCTAAATGTCTGGTCCGTATCTGCCGCCGATCCTTAGTGCGAGGAAGAACTGGATTGATTTTGTTACATATTTTCATCACTAGGGGGAAATTTATCGCCAAAACTGTTGAGGACAACTGCGTGGACTTGGTTGAGGTTAAAAACGATCTTCTCCACATCTGTGTTTGCTCTCATAGGTAACGCCTGCACCATGTCGGAGTACAACCGGCTGAAGAACATGCTGCTGGAAATGCGACCAAAGGTTCTGAAGGCTGGAGAGCAGAACCAGCAGAGGGACATGGAGCAGAAGCGAACGCTGGTGGACGCCATGTTTAAGTACATGGATGAGGACCAGAACGGCCGGCTGGTCAGTGAAGAGCTGGACAAGGTGAGTCTGTCAGTCAAAAGGTCATGTTAGATGTAAAGATCACATCTGCTATTTGAACAATCCAGAGAATATTCACCAGAACATTCATCCAGAACTTCTTAAAGCTCATTCAAGACATTTGCTGTTTTCGGTTACGTGTTACTTCTGTCGGGTCTTTAAAAGTCCAAATTCCAAAAATCTTAAAATGACTTGAAAATCCGATAAAACGTATTTTTGGAATGAAAAAATTGTCTTAAACAAAGTTAAAACCAAAAATGTATTCAAATAAAATATATTAATTAACGTTCTTTTGGAAGGTTTTATTTGTGCTGCTGTGACCTGTGGGGATTGTTCTGTCTGTTTCTCTGTCTGTCTAGCTGTCTTTCTCTCTGTTTGTCTGTCTAGCTGTCTTTCTCTCTGTTTGTCTGTCTGTCTGTCTGTCTGTCTGTCAGTCTACCTGTCTATCCACCTGTCTATCTACCTGTCTGTCTGTCTAAAGGAAATACATTATCTTGCTTTCATATGTTTCTCTGTCTGTCTGTCTGAACCGCCATAAGAAATCTATAAAACCAAACCACGAGGGAAGACCTGCGTTCCCCGCATAGAATTTAGCGGAGCACGCCCTCGTGTGACATGTGATCACGGGGAACGGCGTGCTGACTAACGGAGAAACCTTGCGGAAAGCTTGCGGCTAAGTAACGTTGCAGACGTTCCTTTCATCTGACTTAATGTTGGAGTAAAGAAAAATGAAAGTTTAATTACCTTTGGTTAAAGAACTGTGAATCTCATAATTGAAAACTGAATTAAGTAAAATCAGAGACGACGGAGAATGAAGATTAATAATAAATAATAAATAAATAAATAATTACAGATGAATGATTTATGAGCTGGTTAGAAAGTCTTTGGTGCTCAAACTCTTCGGGGAAGTTGTGATCAAAGGGTCTCAGCACTGAGCAGCAGCAGCAGGAATGCCCCGTCCCCCGTATGGTGTCTGGATACCGGTGGTGGCGGCTGATGACTCTGCTGAGGCAGACAAATGATGTTGGCTCTAGGAATAGGCGGAGATGGCGAGGTGGAGGAGTCTCAAACCAGCAGCATGAAAGAACATGATGGATGGAGAGTGAGTCATACTGGAGACAGCAGCTGATGGTGATGACCTCATCATCCAGGCGTGACTCAGTGGTTGGACGGATGAGGCTTCCTGAATGAGTGAAGCCGATATGAGGTGGTGCCTCAGGCCGTGAAGCAGGTAACTGAGACTGGGCTTGAGTGGAGGGTGAGGTTAACATAGTGATATGGGTGCACCAGAGGATAGTCTTTCTGATTGAACTCAGTATAACTGTGAAAACCTGGAACAAAACTAGAAAACGACTGAAAGGAATGTGTTTCGGTGACTTAGAATTAGAGTTTTCCTTCACATCCTTAGTACCTTCTTGCCCGTTTGGACGTGAAGTCTTAAATGACACACATAGAGGTCTTAAAAAGGTCTTAAAGTTGATCCTGCAGGGGGAAAGATTTCTTTAAACGGAGAGAAATCAGGCTTCATATTCTCTGAAGATGCGAGATTCGCTGCTTGTACTGGCAGGTGACATGTGGCAGGAACAATTAATCACCTTGTTTAACGATGAGAAATGATAATCGAGGTTTTAATGGCACCGGGGTGTGACAGGAAACAGTCGAGGCGGACGGTGGAAGGGACTGGCTCTGACATCTGCAGGATGAGGAAATGAAATTACTGTGGGCATCATCTGGTATCAGGAAATGGGCATCAGAGACGGGTGTTAATTAGACCCCTCCCAACCAATGCGCCGCTCCTCATTGCCAGGACGCGGTGAACCGTGATGGAGTCGCTGCTGACTCACCGCAAGCGGGGAGAGTAAATTGTCTTAATGTCTCATTTTAAAAAGTGCCGTGGTTTTTTCTTTAATAATGTGCGAGTGGAAATAGAGTGGCTGCATGACGCCAAGGAAAAAACACGATTTGTAGATGTTGAATTAATGAGCGGGACTAAATATAGGCTGAAAAACCGCCACAGTAATCTTCTATCAATCTCCACGCGGCCCTAAATGAGGAACGCATCAGGTCGTCCTGTAATATGAAAAAGATCAAGTGATTTTTTTTTGGTTTTTCTGGGCTTGGCGCTAGAAATAACAATAATAATAAAATCCCAAACCGGCAGAGCTGCACTGAAGGATCCAGCCAAAACATTTTGATCGGTCACAGCTGGCAATAACTAAAAGCTGACATGCTGAAGGGAAACATTCACACGAGGCATTCGTTCCCTGTGGGAATTCACAACTTTGGTATCATAGCAATGATGCGTTTAAGAATCAAAGGAGTTCCGACTTGAATTTTTGGTCGTCCTTCCAGACTCTCTCTCTCCGACATGTGGGTTTATCTATTGACACAGACGGAGGGTGAAGTGGTTTGGGTTTGAAATGTTTGAGTCAAATGCTGGAGAACCGTTCAGTTCAGTGCGTGTCAGCAAACACGCGGCGGCCGACGCCGCAGGCAGAAGAGGGAGAAAAAAGTCGTCCCTCTTATCTTCCATGAGCGGCTCCATAGATAATCGATCGGAGGAGAGGAACAAACATGGAGGCCGGATGTTCAGGCATTTTGACTAAAAGATGACCTCGTTGTGAAAATGTTACAGCAGAGTCAAACTGTCATTTTAAAATTAAAATTACTGTATGAATAAAAGTAGACCTGTGCTGCACCCCATCCAAAAAGTCCTCCTGAACAAAATATAACTACTAGAGTAGTTATTAAAATATGATGTATAGAAGATAGATCCCCTCGAGTCGATTCAGAGGCATCAAATTTGGACCAAATTGGACCAAATGTGGCAAATGGTGGCTTGAACACTTTAAGGGGATACAGCTCCACCTAGTGTCTGAAACAACCAACTGAACTTTCCCCTAATCAAACCTGTTCTTCCTGAAACTTAGGTCTATGTGGGTATGAAATTTGAAAAATGATCTTTGAGTAATGTCAAGAAAAGCTGTGTTATTCATAAAAAACTCCCCCTAGCGGATAAAATATGAGCTTTTATAATTAAATATGATAAATTTAAGATGAAACTTCTCAGGTCGATTAATTTGCACCAGATTTGGACTAAATTGGACAAACAGTTAAGAAATGATGGCCTTTTGGAGATAAAGCCCCCCCCTAGTGTTTGAAATACACAACCGACCTTTCCCCAAATCAATCCAGTTCTTCCTTGCACACAGATCTATTTGAGTTTAAAATTGAAGATGAAAATGATCCATGCAGTAGTTTGTGAGTTACCGCGTTAACTCTAAGGATGTTGTGGTGGCGGCGAAGATGATTCCATAATAACCTCCGACTTTTCCCCGATAGGATAAAAACATCTTCATGGCACCAGGAGATGAAGAAGACACAATTTCATGTTTAACTCCAGCTCAGATTATAAGTGTCAGGTTGGATCTATATGTTGTGAGGTTCTCTCTGGTCTCGTTCTTCATCATTGTCTTTATGAACCGGGTCATTGGGTCGTTTGAGAAGGAGACATTGTTGGACAGGTGGTGGGATAGATGGGAGCGATGGGGAAACCAGACAGGTGCAGAACAATAAGACCAGTAAGATCCCAAACTTGTTTTGTGATTCACCTGCTTTATTCGTATTTGGTGAATAAAAGGTTATTTAAATAAAGTGTTATGTTACCTGCTGCAGAAGTCGAGGTTACATCACAGCCTGTTAACGGATGTTTGTACCCCGAAGGTCTTAACGAGTGGGACTTCATCGTTTTACTGGAACAGGCAAAGTCTTTACAGGAGTGAATTCCCTACGAACGGCTGCCTCACTCTCCCCAGTTAGTTTTATAGTGTTTTTATCAGGCTTAGCAAGTATAAATAATAGAGATGGACCGATTGCAGTATTCTTTTTTTTAGTCTGAACAGGCGGTACCGACTTTGGCTGATTCCAATTTATTTTTCCTTTTAAAGTTTTAAAATCATAGTGAGTAACTTATTTTAAGTGCTCTTATTTTGAATGATTACAATGGAAGTAAAGCTGGTCGGCATTGTGTATGTGTTCCATCCTGCTGAAATTAAAGGACGCCTTCACTCCCTCTGAAGCCCCTAAATGTGTTCTAGTTCAAACATTAACTTGCTTTAAACTGTGATCGACATCTCAGGATGAAGTCAGGAGCGATGAAGAGCAAAGATATTCCCTTAAACTGTGAGCGATTAGAAACAACAACACTTCAAAGAGAGATTACATATTTAACCGACCCATTGAACCGGCTGAATGAACTGGAGGAGTTCTGAGTGGCCTTCCACTCTTGGGCTCCAGGAGGACTTTTTTTTTATTCTAGCGTAATTACTGTTGAGTGAAACGCTGATTCAAAATCTGTTCATATCCATAAACTAGGCCTGGTGAAAATCAAAAAGTGCTTTCAAATGTCAGATTCTTATTTCTACAGAATCGTCATGGAAGGCAAAAATAAAAAGACCTGAATTGAATTTTTCCTGCAGAGCCACACATTATGTATAGATCTTTATATATAAATGTGTTTTTCTGCTCTACGTTTGTTTCTCCTGTCAGATCTCCATGAAGGAGCACCTGGAGGAAAGCTTCCTGGAGTGCACCATGCAGGACCTGCTGCGTTATGACGACTACAACAACGATGGACACCTGAGTCTTCACGAACTCTACACAGCCTTCCGTGAGTTTCCCTCTGTCCTCTCGCGCTCGTCATCCCGCTTCCGTCCCATTCAGCACTCGACTCTGCCTCCTTCTCGTAAAAAGGAGAAAACAGGGTTGGTTTTGACTGGAAGAGATCTGTTTGTAAACATCATATTTTACTCCAATAGTTCTTATCTTCTTCACTAGGAGGAGCTTTTCTATTTACGAAAACACAGTTTTTAGGACAGGACTTTATAAACGATAGTCCGACTTGGTCCAAATTTCACGTATATGAATCGAGGTGGGGAGATTCATCTTTTAAAGATTGTACTTTACTCGGATAGTCCAGATGTTGCCCTAATACTTCATATTTTACACACTAGACGGGGCTTTTTCACAAAAACACTGTTTTTCTGACATAACATCACACTTAATTCAGGAGTATTGCTCGAACAACGCAGGGGATCGAGGGCTTTTTTGGGGGAAAACAGTGTCGGCCTAATTAATTGTTCGGATTAATTGACCAATCTCGCGATTCCAACTCCACCCGCGCTTCTACAAACAGAACAAAACAGCTTCAGTGTGTTGAACCTGCTGGGTCGACCTCTGGCTCCAGCGAGCCTCCAGGGTGAAAGCGTTTCGGCCACAGATAAGTCGATAATTGCGCTGGAGTCCATGTACCGGGTCGGAGCCATGATTACAGCACCTGGAAGAGCAATAATAGCCTCGGGGGTTCCTGAGTGGCAGCTGAGAGGCAGGTTCCACCATTTTAAGACCCATAATCACAATTACACCGCTAATGTTGCTGCGGGAAACATCAGGAGGAACGTCGCTGGAAACCATAGCAACCTGCTGCAAACTCTGCTTTTCTTTTTTCTGTTTAGAACAGAAACACCTTCAAAAATAATTACAATATTTTGAATGCCAGGTTTTATTTGAGTGTCATAAGTAAAAAAGAAATCTGCCAATAGACAAAATAAGATGTGAGATTTAGATAAAGGACATCTTGAAAAGAGCTGGAAAATTGTATTTTTAACTGTATTTTACTAATATTAGGTCGTTTTGTGCTTAAGAATCAGCCGGTAATACTTCAGATTTTCTTTGTTTGTATTGTTATTTCTTGTATTTTACCAGATATTTACCCTGTGGAGATTAATAAAGTTCCTTTCTATTAAGTAGTGACCAAAATTCTAGATTTAAGACCGTTAAATAAGATTGAACAGTAATAATTCAACACTTTGAGATGGATTTCTCTTTAAGTTAGCTGGAAATACTCAATATCAGCTTTTGAGATATTTTCAAGATTCATTGAACGAACAAGAAAGTTCATTGTCCTAAAAACAAGATCCTTATATCTCAGGGAAATGTGACTTGTTCTATGATTGTGTCTTAAATCAAGATACTTTGATAGGAAATCAGACAAAAACTCTTAGTAAGATTTTGAGTTTTTAGGTCGGAAAGTAATAAAGTCGTTTAAAATTGATGAATCCTGCAATTTTTCAGGCTTAACTTTCAGCTTCTGGTGCTCAGTCATGCCTCGCCGCTATTCCCCCTCCTGACGGCAGGTGTTAGTGGGATTCTTCCTGCTAATATGCCGCGACTATGACGTTCCCCTAACCTTCCAGATGGCCGCTGATCTCAGGCTGAACGGCGTTTAGCTACCTGCGGGGTTCCATGCCATGTTTGCCGATGCATTTTATGTTTGACAAGCAGTGAAAGGAAAGGGCCGGGACCGATAAAACAAGCTGTTGGTCAGATGACACTCAAGGTTAACGGCCGGCCTGCAAAAAATAAAAATAAAAGGCAACGCCAAGAGGGAGTAATTATGTCTGAGTGGCTCATCTGGCGTTGTGGATGATGTTGATGGGTCTTTGTGATGGGAGGTGTGGGTCTCAGTGTGGGTCTCAGTGTGGGTGTGTGGTGGAGTGTGTGTTTGCCTGGGATAAATCCAGTCCACTCCCCTGTGAGTGTTCTGGAGGGCAGAGCGGCCAGGAATCACAGGTGTGTCCAGCAGGGTGGAAATTTACAATGTGGTCACAAGCTTGGAAAAGATGATAATCGAGATAATCGAGCTGGAGGATGTTTTCCAAACTGGTTGATAATTATACCCCCGAAGAAGTTGAGGCTATTATCCTCATCAACGCCGTCTGCCGCTGCACATCCTTTATTTTAACACCGTAACTCAAAAACTCTTTCTTGAATCATTTTCAAAGTTTATACACAAATAGATCTCAGTGTGAGGAAGAACTGGATTCATTTTAGGAAAGGTCGGTTGTATGTTTCCCACACTAGGGGCTTTATCTCCAAAAACTTTGTGGCCCATCATTTCTCAACCGTCGGCCGGTTTTAGTCCAAATTTGGATCTTATGAATCGACTTATGGAGATCCGTCTTGTACGATTTATGTTTTACTCCAGTTGTTAATATTTTACTCACTAGGGGGAATAAAACACAGCTTTCCTAACATATTCCCAACTTTTGGTCTGATTTGATCCAAATTTGGTGAACATGAATCGACTTGAGGAGAATTTCTTGTATAAATCACATTTTACTCAATAGGAGGAGCTTCTTTTCTTTCTTATATTTGTATGAAAATCACTGGAGAGGAGATCAATTACTTCTACAATTTCCGTTGAAATGTCCTTGATGTTACGGAAGACAGCATCAACTTAGTTCAGCTGTGTGACCAGAACCAAAATCTGCAAATGCTTTGGAGACCCGATACTTTAGTCCTGAATTCTAGTCTTTGTTCAGAGTTCAGATTTAGTTCTGAGGGTCATGACCCTGAAGCCTTTTCTAAAACAGAGAACTCTTGCATCCGTCTAAGAATTTGTGCGGTTAAAGAATGTTCTGTTTGAGCGCCGTTGTTGTCTTTGCTTAACTTCATATTATAAATCTTGGCGAGCTCACAGCTATCAAACTTTTGTCGCTACCCAAATCAGTTTTTCATTTTCAACCACAATTGAATAGCGGGGCTATTTGCTCAGAGAACGCTCCTCAGATGATTGGATTGTTATTGATTTTTCTTTTTCCTCCTTATTCTAGCATAAACAAACCCAGCAGGCTGTTTCTATGTATTCCGTTGGTCAGTACTGCCTCTTTTGCACCTGTGATAATAGAACCTTGAACACATTTGTCTTTGAACGAGATTATGGATTTTATCAATACAATCGAGGTCGAGGATGGTCCGTCTGCCGAAGGCCGGCAAACTAGTCAACATAAAAAACAATAATGTAGAGGCCTAATTATTTCCTGGCCGGCTATATCTCTGGGGCAAGATAAGGCACCTTAAATGTATTATTTTTTATTATCAATACTCGAACAACATTTTCCTGGTTATAAAAAATGATAAGTACAGTGTTGTATTTTCACCTTACTAACGTAAAAAACATTTGACCACAACTCTTATCGGGATGCTGACGCAAACATGCACTATTACTGTGTTATTACTGATTGTAACTATGTTATTATTATGTTATTACTGGTTATAGCTATGTTATTATTGTGTTATTACTGTGTTATTCCTCGGAACGTTAAACTGAAGCCTGCGGAGAGAAGAAAGTCTGGAGAGGTGTAGGAGAGAAAGCCGTAGAAGAGAAGATGTTTTAAGGTGTACAAAAGTTACTGAAGTCACCTTAGAAATCCCCAGATAAGTATAATAGTTAATGAGGGGCAGTGTGTTGTGTTCGCTGTCACGCAAGGAAGATAAAAAGTTTTTAAAAAGTTATTATTGACAGTTGTTATTTGTTTGTTGACCGCAGTGTCCAGTTTGCATCGGTTAATTTAATGTCAGCACTGTGGTGGGATTTGAAATGGGACAAAATGGTCAATCAACTGTAGCGTTGCAGCGGGGGTCTCTAATGAAGTATTTCTGCGACCTGCCAAAGTCACCTGGCATCAATGGTTCAACACGCCAGCATCAGAGCTTTTGCTTTCACGAGTGATCAGCGTTGATATGGAAGACTGACAGATGTCATTCACCACTCACTGTTTTTATATTCTCTGACGACGGTCGTGAAGTCACGTTAGCAGCTTTTCTCTGGGCTGTCATTCATCATTCAGCTGTTTTTGGTCTATTTGAAGCTTATAACGTTGTTTTGCAGCACAGACACAACTCTAAACCTTTCTGGTGTGCACTGCATCCTGGGAATGTTTCCACAGGTATGCGTGGTCCAAGATGGACCTAGTTATGACCCGGACAGCTCTGATTGGTCCGGCAGTAGCGTGAGCAGGATTGCCTTTGCAGCTGAGTGTTGCGTGGGAGGGGCATTGCATTCTAAACATCGGCATTACTGGATCATGTTAATTTCATTGTGGGAAGCCACAATTTTTTATTGAGATTAAAATTCAATTATTCGCGACGCTAGCATCAAGGATGCGATGCGGTAGCGACTTTTAAACCACAAGGTTGCCACGCACTGAAGAACAAAGTCATCTGTTTGTCTCCAAATGGTGCCAAAATGTACAAATTGAACATGATGCCGTATTGAAGAAGAGTTGAAAGCAGAGATTAGGATCGTAAAGTCATTAGGAGGCTGTTTACTGAGGCCATAAATCAAACGCCAAGGAGGGGACATTTTTTCTCAGAAGCCCACCGCACTTACATTCACGCCTCCGGAGGAGCGAAGATTTAAGGCACTTCACATTTCCATACGCAAATGTCTCCTCCATGTTTCATGCCGTCAGTGGATGGTTGTCAGAGAATGTTCCAATCAGGAGAGGCTGATGAGAGGAACAAATGAGACAAAGGAAATCTCCGAGGAAAGCAACAAATGAAGGACTTCCAGTAAAACTGGTTCCTCTCAAAGCCGAGAAACTGACAAGGAGGAAGGATGATGTCATGGATGGAAAATTACCGACACTGTCGTCCCCAACAGCAAGAGGAACGCCTGATTTAACTCATCAGATTAAATGTCATACCCGAAAAACTGTTTTTTGAGAAATAGAAAAGAATTATGAGCTTTTACAGTAAAAACATGACATAAAGAGGATAAATCTCCTCCAGTCGATTCATTTTCATCATATTTGGAGAAAAGCGGACGAACAGCTGAGAAATCATGGAGAACTTTTCAGATACCAGAAATCTGAAAAACTTTATTGTCTCTCAGGAGAGAAAATGACATGATGTATTTGAAGTGCTCTTATTTTGAAGGGTTACAGTGAATGTAAGGCTGGTCGGCGTTGTGTATGTATTCTGACCTGGTGAGATGAATGTACCCTCCATCTTCCCCACGGTGCGTTTCTTTAAACATTTGTACGACATTTTGAAGTGTAAATAAAACTTTGTACGCCTCGTTCAGTCTGTTATAAGTTCTATGTTGGCTTTGTTCAGGGACTTCAGGGCTCTGAGCTCCCGCTAGCTTTAGCCGCTCTGCTAACTTTCACTTCTTGAAACTTGCTATGTTCCTCGGGAGGATTAAATCTGAAGTGCTTGATTAAGTTTGTTGCGCTGAACGTTTTTCGGGGTCGTTCCTCCGACGCCTCTTTTGGCCTTACGGGTGTTAACTTTGTCTTTTCTGGTTTTATCCCGCCTCCCGACTCTTGATTTCTCTATTTTTTGGTCCAACAGTTCACCTAGAACACGGATCCAGAGCGGTATTTCCTGAACTTTTATTTTCTGCTCTTCTGTTCCTTCAGCAGCGACAAACAACCTTCTCCTCAGCACAGATTATTCTGCAGGACAAAGGCAGCAGCATAATAACAGCTTAATGGTTCTGTAGGATCTTAATGGTCTCTGCTTTCACAGCGTTCCTTTACCTGACATTTATTTCAGTGTCAACACGGTGTTTAAACAATAAGAATGACGATGATTCACTTTTACCCATCAGAGATAATCAACTCTGTAACAGCAGCAGAACTGAGTGCTTATTGAGAGATTAAGGTTGGAGCTCCTTCCTTCTGTTTATCTTCAAATGTTTTCTCAACCGTTGGATTCAGTCCAAATGTAATGAATGTGAATCGAGTCGAGGTGATCTGCTTGTAAATATCATATCTCACTCTCGTAGTTCATATTTTACTCACTAGGGGGAGTCTTTTTCTTGAAAAACACTGTTTCTGTCCATTACTCAAAAACTATTTTATAGAGTAAAGCCTTACTGGTAACTAGTGTGGTTTTACCTAACGTGTCGTCAGGTCATGTCACTCACCAGAAATGTTACGCTAACATCAACAGAAACTATATCTTCTACGTTAATCAAGCAGTTTTTAATTAGCTTATGGTTTCGGTCGATCACGGCCCCTGACAGTTTTTCTCTGACATGTTTGTAGAGTTCATTATTTCTTACTCTCCCCCATTCATTCTTAGAGAATTTGCGATGAAACCAAACATCGATAAAAGCCGCCATTGTGCCGGTGACTCGCGTCACCAGACACGCACTCACCAGGAAGTATCCTGTCTCTCCGATCGTTATTCCAAAGGCTTATTCTAGCTCCATGAAACAGAAAGAAATTTCAATCAGGGTTTGCACATGGACCAATTTCATTCTGATGAAGCTGTTATTCCAATTTTATTCACAATACGGATCGGTGGTTTCCGATCGAACGAGCGAAGCGGCTTCGGTGCCAAAGACAGAAGTAGGCCGGTGGTCTTAATGTTGTGGCTGATATGTGTAATGTGTTGATACATTCCTGTCAAGCTCCTCGTATTTACAGCATAGAAGAATGTATTATTAATAGTATTCTTCATCAACTCTTTCCTGGATGATTGTTCATTCTGGTCTCATCTTCGTCGGCGTTCTGGACCAGCCTGATGACTGGAGTCTTTCCTAGATCTTCAGCGAGATCGTCAGCGAGGAGGATATTCCTCATTCATGATAAAGACACGGGGGGTTTATCTGGAGGCGCTGAGGAGGAGAGATTTGTCAGTGTGTTGTTTTGCATCTTCAGCGTTGGAACGTCGGCACGAACTCACCGCTGCACATTTATCGTCTTTCTGCGTCACTTTAGTCAGAATGTGGATAAAAACTTAAAGTTGCCTTTACAGTATAAACTTTGGGACTCTCTGAGATCGATGATATCTACCAGCAAGCGAAGCGAACATAAACAATGATTGGGCATGAATTCCAAACAAACCCATCGACTTTTCATGTAGGCCGTAAATCAGGGATTTAAACTCAGGCGGAGAGAAAAAGTGAATCCAGACTGAGTCAGTGTAAAAACAGACTCAAATGATCTGTGTTTTAAACAAAAGGTATAATGACAAATTATTCATAATGTAATACACTGGGGAAAAACAATGCAAGGTGTTTTTAGCTTTTAATAAGAAAAAGATCTGCCGATAGAAGAAGTGAAAATCAGTTTGGTAAGATTTCTTAAAATAAGACGTGATATTTATATGAATCAAATCTTAGGATGAGCTGGTAAATTTCATTTTTAACTATATTTTATTAATATTAGGATGTTTTATGTGTCTCGGTACTATTATCATATTATTATAGTTGTGTAACAGGCGGGTCTATTATTATAATTGTAACAGGCGGTACTATTATTATAATTGTAACAGCGGTACTATTATTATAATTGTAACAGGCGGTACTATTATTATAATTGTAACAGGCGGGTCTATTATTATAATTGTAACAGGCGGTACTATTATTATAATTGTAACAGCGGTACTATTATTATAATTGTAACAGGCGGTACTATTATTATAATTGTAACAGGCGGGTCTATTATTATAATTGTAACAGGCGGTACTATTATTATAATTGTAACAGGCGGTACTATTATTATAATTGTAACAGCGGTACTATTATTATAATTGTAACAGGCGGGTCTATTATTATAATTGTAACAGGCGGGTCTATTATTATAATTGTAACAGCGGTACTATTATTATAATTGTAACAGGCGGGTCTATTTTTATAATTGTAACAGGCGGTACTATTATTATAATTGTAACAGGCGGTACTATTATTATAATTGTAACAGCGGTACTATTATTATAATTGTGACAGTGGTACTGGGCCCGTGGGCCTGGGTTTGACATGACTGCTGTAGATCATTAAGTAACCGGTTCTGGAGAGAAATAATGAATGAAGTTCCAAAGAAAAGAATGAATAATTATTTCAGACTCCGTTATTATTCCATCTCAGCTCTCACTTGTCCGCGAACATCGACAGGAAACGTAAACCTGACGTCACCTGACTTCCAACCTTCTTCTTCATCTTCCTCTTCCTCTTCTTCTCTCTAGACGTTAATGATCTCAGCAGTCCAAGTGCATCATTTTAATTCAAAGAATATTTTTATTCTCTCCATATTGTAATGGCGTACGTTGACGTGAAAGTTGCTGATTTCCTCATCGTGTGGATCTTCTGGCGTTTGCAGCCTCGTTAGGATTAGTGGAGGAGGTGCGGCGCCTCCTGCTTCTTATTTATTTGCTAAAACACGCAGCATGTGGGCATTTAATTAGGCTTCTATTTCCCCATCCCAATTTACCTCCATCTACCCATCCACATGCACATCCTCCCCTCCGAGCTTTTCCTCCATATATTTTCTCCGCCTTCTTCATCCGCTGTGATTGTGTTTGTTTGCCCACGACTCCCGTTAATAACGGAATTATATTGCGGTGGGGGGCGGCTGCATCGGCGGGGGCCGCTCGGCAGGTCCGAGTGATAAATCAAGAAGGTGAAGTACCGGCGATGGAGAGCGAGTGTCATGTAGGGAAAAGGGGCTTAAGAGAAGGCAGGAGGAGGAGTGATTAGGCAGGTGGAGGAGTCATGAGGCAGGCAGGTGGAGGAGTGATTAGGCAGGTGGAGGATACATGAGGCAGGCAGGTGGAGGAGTGATTAGGAAGGTGGAGGTGTGATTAGGAAGGTGGAGGTGTGATTAGGCAGGCAGGTGGAGGAGTGATTAGGCATGTGGAGGAGTGATAAGGCACACAGGTGGAGGTGTGATGAGGTAAGTGGAGGAGTGATGAGGCAGGCAGGTGGAGGAGTGATGAGGCAGGCAGGTGGATGAGTGATAAGGCACACAGGTGGAGGTGTGATTAGGCAGGTGGAGGAGTGATGAGGCACACAGGTGGAGGTGTGATTAGGCAGGTGGAGGAGTGATGAGGCACACAGGTGGAGGAGTGATTAGGCAGGTGGAGGAGTGATGAGGCACACAGGTGGAGGTGTGATTAGGCAGGTGGAGGAGTGATGAGGCACACAGGCGGAGGTGTGATTAGGCATGTGGATGAGTGATAAGGCTGAAAGGTGGAGGTGTGATGAGGTAGGTGGAGGTGTGAATGGGTAGGTGGAGGATTGATTAGTAAGCTGGTTTATACGATGTTCGGGTTTATGAATCAATCAGCCATAAGATTAAAACCACAAATCTTAACAGTTTCTGAATGACACCAGCAGTTTTTCAGCGGGTCACATGTTTCCTGTCCGTTATTCAGCCGATTGTCTTCACTGGATCTCGGAGCGCTGCAGCCAGACGGAATCCTTTCTTTGCCGTTTGATCCTTAATGTTTCTCAAGTTTGCTCTTAATGAGACGACTGATGGTACGGTTTTACGGCGGCGGCCTGTTGATGATTAACAGCACAGTGGCTGAGAGACCTCCAAACAACAAAGAGGTTTTGAGCGGGGGGTCCAACTGAACCCACGTCTCCTCTGTTGTCCGTCAATGTTTTCACATCCTCCTTTCTTCATCCATCCTCACTTCTCCCCCCCCCCCCCCCCCCCCTCCTCCTCCCCCCTCCCTTAACTGTTTTCTGACGCCTCATTACCGCTCAGCGGACCTCCGCAGCTAATTGCCGGTGGGTCTTTAAGGGATTTTTCTGGCACTTTCCAAGTCTCATCTCCGTTCTTGGGTAATTACCCGTCGTCAGGGAGCCGCAGTAACAAGTGGAGGTTCAGGTCCCACTTCCTCCTCGCCGCTGCTCTGAGAGGCGTTGACCCTTAGATGAACGAGTGATTGGACCCTATACCCTTCTGTAAGTGGGTCAACACTGACCCGGGTAAGAATCAATGGGTTTCTCTGCCATTTTAATCACCTGTTTTATTTTATGGTCCACACAAAGATGATTTCATGTTTGAAAAATGTTTATTATCAGATTTTCCACAGATTTTGAACATACTGATATTTAAAAAAATAATAAAATTAGAAGTTAAAGGAAAAGGTCGACATTAATTCTGTGGGTGTGTGTAGAGAATATTTAGGCAGTACTTGGCAGCCTTGTTAAGCATGTACTGTAATATCATAATACGATATAACATGATCTTTATATATATATATATATATATATATATATACCCATTTGGGGGTGGAGCGTGGGGCTCGGTGGGCTGAGCAGAGACATTGAAGTGGAAGGCTCAGGAGTCAAGCGGCTAAAGAGTATTTGAGAGATACTCAGAGTTTGCTGGAGTTGTCAGTAGATTGAGAGGCTGGTAAAAACTCAGACATTAATGGAGGAATCTTCATGAATCTATCCGTAACCTAGGGTTCTGTTGGGCCTCGGTGGAGTTTAGCGCTCAGTGAAAGTTTCTTCTGGTTAAGATTTGACTCTTACAAAAAGCAACAGCATATAAATAAAAGCCGATTCGACAAACTCAGACTCTCTTCTCGGCCACGTTTCTAAGATCAAGTGTTGTTTTTCAGATGTGTGTCCCGGTAAGCATTGACCCGGTATTTCAGTACGCCCTGGCTGTGACTCAAGGGGCGGGGCGCTCATCCACCGATAGATGGTTGCTGGTGAAATCCCCTAGCCCCAGTAATTCACATTTAGTCGTGTCCTTAAGTAAGTCACTGATCCCAACTTTGAACTGTTCCTGAAATGTGTTGAAATGATTATCATTAACGTTTGCATGTCGCCTGCAGTCCTGCACACAGAGTCATGTGACCTCGTACAGCCGGTGGTCACCCAGCAGCCTGTTCTGAATAAAATAGTCCAACTGCCCGCTGAGTTGTCATGGCAACTGTGACTCTCCGCTGAGTGTCTGAATCATTTATTTAGTACAACACTTAGCTGATGCAGCAAATTCCCTCGTGGAGAGGAGGAGAGAAGAGGAGAGAGGAGGGGAGAATAGAGGAGGGGAGGAGAGGGAAGGAGAGCAGGGGTAAAAGGAGAGGGGTGGGGAGGAGAGAGGTGGGATGGAGAGGGGAGTGTAGGAGAAGAGAGGAGGGTAGAGTATAGGAGAGGGGAGGAGAAAGGAGAGGAGGTGAGGAGGGAGGAAAGGAGAGAAGAGGGGAGGAGAGGAGAGGAGGGTATAGGAGAGAAGAGGGGAGGAGAGAAGAGGAGGAGGAGAGCAGTGGTAAAAGGAGAGGGGTGGGGAGGAGAGAGGTGGGATGGAGTGGGGAGTGTAGGAGAAGAGAGGAGGGTAGAGGATAGGAGAGGGAAGGAGAAAGGAGAGGAGGTGAGGAGGGAGGAAAGGAGAGAAGAGGGGAGGAGAGGAGGGTATAGGAGAGGAGAGGAGGGTATAGGAGAGGAGAGGAGAGGAGGGTATAGGAGAGGAGAGTGGAGGAGAGGAGAGGAGGGTATAGGAGAGAAGAGGAGAGTGGAGGAGAGGAGAGGAGAGGAGGGTATAGGAGAGGAGGTATAGGAGAGGAGAGGAGGGTATAGGAGAGGAGGAGGATGGTCGTCTGTCATGAACTTTCATAGAAACAGAAACAATCATTCACTTTGCGCGTGGAAAGGACAAACGTGTTCATGTAAGACGAATCATAAGAAATCTGGAGACGGATGATTTTTCAGCCTCAAAAGGGAAATACAGCATCCTTCAGACATCATCTTCACCAAGAACGCCACTCTTTGTTTTAGGAGAAGAGTTTTAGGACCTGTTTGGGGCTTAATTAACCCTTTAATGTCCTCACCCAGAAAAACAATTATGGAAAAATGATTTCTATGCCCATTTTTTAATTGAATATCTTAAACAATCTAAATTTATCATGAAATGACAAATTGTTTGGTCGAGCATGTTTTAAACCGTTAAAAACATCACAAGAATGAATGAATGAATGAATGAATGACGCATTAAGAGCTTCAAACACATGTGCCCTGATAAGAATGAATTTAGTGAAAAGATAATTAAACCAACTCAAAGTTCATTTTAAGATTCGGTCCTTCCACGAGGTGTCGTGGTGTCTGAAGTGAGCTGGTAAGGGGTCGGGTTAGAACTGGCGGTCTTCTAAGTGCCTTTCATGTTTTAAAGGGAAACCAACTTTTGGAAATCTCACGTTACATCTGGAACATCATCTCAGGATCATTAAGACACGACTTCTCAGCGGTGACACACTGACTGTGATAGCAGACATTTAATATCTCTCATTACTGCTCATGCTGAATAACCCCGTCTAACTGCCCCCCCCCCCCCCCCCAACACACACACACACACACACACTGAGAGACCGCTGCGTCTCCATTTCCATCATCCGTGAATCCTCTTTCATTCGCGCCGCTTTAATTTCATCTTTAAGACATGTACGTCCGTGCTGAGCAGGGACCCCCAGAGGCTTGACTTTGACCGCCCCCCCCCCCCTCTCCGACACTCTCCAATCTTTTGAGCGTTCCTATTTCTATTCTCTCCTGACTTTCTCTTTCCTTTTGCATCCAGCGGCTCCCGAGGGCGGCGGGTGCGTTCCAACGCGCCGTAATTCACAGGCGGCGGCCCCCAGGCTTTTAGTGACGCAGCATGTGGTCCGCTTTTATCTTTCTCCTCCAACTCAATCTCAGGCGAGGAAATAATTCATTATCGTGCCTCCATTGATTTGCTCTTCCTGTTGCCCCTTTCTCCCTCTCGCTCCTTTTCTCTCCTTCTTATTATAACACCCCGCTGCCATTTCAAACAAGCGCCTCTCCACTCCGCTGCGTGTTTTCCTGCGTCTGTTTGTGCATTCTTGGAGGCGAGTGTTGCCCTTCCTCTTCTCATCCCCTGTAGCATCCACCTTCATCAGCTTTGAAAGCATCCTCTCAGAACAAGGGAGATAAACTCAGCGGTGGAAAAGCACAAAGTGAAAAAAGCGTCTTTCTTTTTTTTTTTTTACGAGACAGAGTGTATAAGGGAGCCGAGTCATACAACGAAGAAACAAGCAGAAGAGGTTAGAGTACAAGCCCATAATCCGCCACGCATGGATAACCTCGGCTTTCTGCTTCTGTGTGAGAGACGGCAGGAAGTACTTCCCTGAGATGGGCTCGGGGGGGCGGGAGAGTAGTTTTCTCCGGGCAAACATCTGCTCAGTGTAAATCATCAAGTTGGTCCAGATGGCTTGATTATTGTGATAAGGTGGAGTTGTTTTGCCCCGAGCTCGTAGGTGGAGTCCAACTCTGAGCTCAGCTCCACAAGAATACATCAACCGCTCGGCGCTGACGAAGGCAGGGAGGTGTGAGGAAACGAGTGAAAGTGGGTCCGTTCGCCCAAATACACCTTCATACTTGGGTTTTAGACTTTTAACCACTTATATTAGTCTTTTAAAAAAATAAAATCTACTATTAATACCATGACTGTACACTTTCAGATAAATACATTTAAAATAGTAATTTTCTTTTTGGAGAATGTGCCTTAAACATCAACTAGATCCATCATGAAATCCACTTCTGGAGTCGGCGGGTCAGAGTCAGGTACCAGACCACATATGCCTATAAAATATGAATAAAAGGGTTAATTATTGACGTCATGTATTGAGGTCACCTTCTCTAGGATATACCAGAACCTTCCTCGGCGTAGAATTTCATGAGAATCAGCATCACTTTTGTAAAAACATGACCTTGTTCTGGGCGGTAATAAGGAAAGTCCAATCCCCATATCTGAAAGAAGAACCCTCAGTCCTAGACGGTTCCTATAGGCTCTGGGCCCAATACTAGACTCATCCTGAGCTGACCCACCTTCTGAGAGCTGAAAGAGTTCCCCAGCAGATTGTTAGGACTGAATGTCTCCTGTCACAGAACCCCCGTATTCTGAAATCGTCGGCCCGGGCCTCATCCTTGGTCCCTTACTGTTTAGCCCATATATGCTGCTCCTGGGTAATATTATAATTATGTTTGTTGAAACATTATCTTCTTCCAACCAAAAGAAGTTGAGCTGGACCTTCATTAAGTTGTGAGCCTGCTTTGTGATGAATAAACTAATTTGCTTGTGAATAACAGCTACGAATGTCATTTAATGACAAAGCAGATGTGACATGAGAGGAACTAGGAAAGAACTAGTTTCACCCTCCCTGACCCTCTGCAGCTTTTTAATAAATGCTGCCTATTAGATCCTTTGTTTGTTTGTGTTTTCTCTCCTAATGAAGGTCTGAGACAGAAATTGAGCTTCTCCTTTATTAGATTTCATGCAGACAACGTCTGAGTGGTGGACAGAACGGGCAAAGGTGAAAAATTTGAGAGAGAGAGAGAGAATCAGAAATCATTCCTTGTCAAATGCCTCATCGTTCATATCTCTGGACAAACGGCACAGCTTCTAGTCTTTTTATAGAGCTGCAGAGAATTTGTCTTCGGTCTCGTTGCTCTCTGCTTATTATTAGTACGACATCCTCTGTGTCACAAGAATGATCATATAGTCTCTTCTTTAAACGCACAGCTCGCTTTCTACTCAAGGCCACAGTCCGTACGGAGGGAGTCCAGCTGGGCATCAGAATCATTTCCTCCAGACAGTCGGACCCTCGGGCCTGTTTGCTGCTCATACGCGGTTCAACCGTTAAGAACCGTTATGAAGCCTGGAACTTCATAATGATTTTCCAAACTCCTGTCATGCTCGGAGGGTTTATAATAATTTAGTCAAGTTGTGTCAGCAAAACCATAATTCACAGTAGAGAGTCAAGCAGAGAGGGAGGGAGAGAGAGAGGGAGGGAGAGAGAGGGAGGGAGGGAGGAAGTGGACTCCAGGGGAAAATAAGGGCCAATTAATCAACTTCATCGACTCATTAGCAGCTTTTTCTTTTTTCTTTAAACTAAAACAAACCCTTTTAGTGTTGTCACATTTTGTTTTCTCAGCTTCTCTGCTAATTAATCGGACCGTACTTTATGTAGATGCACAAGAGCAAATAAATACAATATAGGCCTATTTATATTGTCTGTCGTCCAGCTGAGAAAGTTACAGCATGGAGAAACTAAAGATAATTGTCTTTTTCAAAACCAGAGACGGGGGTCTCTTATTAGTCACACAGGTGCACCGAGTGCCTGCAGCCATTATTCTTCACAGACTTTCTGAATATTATTTTGTCAGCATATACCGGCGATACACCTGATAGTTGTGGAGCTAATTAAGTTTATTATATCCCCAAAAGAGTTGGGGCTATTACGGAACAGTCATCGCCGTGTCCGGGTTGGCGGCGTCTGCCGCCGCAGGTGTGAGGGGGGTAACTCAAAAAGTCTTTCATGGATCATTTTCAAATTGTACACCCACATGGACCTTGTGTGAGGAAGAACTGGATTGATTTTGGGAAAGGTTGGTTGTAAATCTCCGACACGAGGGAGCAGGAGGTTTTAACTCCACAAGTTTTAGGGCCATAATTTGGTCGGATTTAGAGCAAATGTTACGGATACGGATGGTTTGGAGGAGATTCTATCCTGTTTACATTAAAGTTAAACTCTTTCTCTGCAGACGTACCTTCACATTTCATTGGATGGCTACAATCAGGGGGTTGGGGACTTTTTTTTTTGCCGTCCGGGACAACAGCGTAGGCCCAGTTCAGGGTGAGTCATTCAAGCGAGGCTTAACTTAAAATAACCAATTAGCAAAACTTGTTAATTACCAGTTTTAAATTCTTCTGTCAGAGGATTGTTGGTGAAGTTGTGTATGTGCAGAAAATGTGAGTTTATTGGACTCAGCACAAACACTGAGAAGCAAACATTCACATTTCAATGCACACACACAGACACGCACACACACACACTCACACACACACACACACACACACACACACACACATACTCACACACACACACACAGACACGCACACACACACACTCACACACACACACACACAGACATGCACACACACACACACACAGTGTTCAGTTCTCATTGTGTAAATCTGTCTCTGTGGAGGTTAACCCTCGGGTCGGGTCAAGCTGTGGTTCCTGTGGTGGTTCTGTTGTAGCCCACTAATCTCTCTCAGACTTCTCCTCCCCGAAGCTGAAAGGGCTTCAAGAATGAGGAGGACCACTAACCCTAACCCCCCCGTCAGGATATGCCCTCAGACAGTACAGTGGGAGGCATAGCTGGGGGGGGGGCGGGGGTTTGGGGAGGTCTTCCTTTGTTTCCATAAAGATTCAAGATTATCCCGAGAGCTTATGCTAATATCAGACGAGGGTATCGCTTCAATTAATTGTGTCTCATCCGGCCCAAATGAAGTGTGTGAGACGAACTCCAGACCCTCAGACTCTTTCCATCAATCCTCTCAGAGCAGGAGGACTTTCTCTTTTCTATTCTGGCCTTTCCAGAAAATAAATTCAGCCTCTTCAAACCAGAAGGTTTAAAGATAAAATACGTTCGACTGTCTTACACACGTTTCTTCTAAATGATGCATATTAATTAACTTGATCCACCATTTCTTGGACTTTTTCTGGGCTGCATTATGTTGCTCCTCCGGCGGTCTTCACAACGGAACCAACTTTTCAGAATGCCGAACTGTGTGTGAACGCATCGCTGTGCCGACTACCACCTTCCTTTCAGGCGTATTAAACTCAGACGTAATCACATTTCTTTCAGGCTCAGTAAATCACATTGCGTATGCCAGCCAGTATTTTGCACGTACTAAATAGAAAGCGCGTGCTTTTTTGCATAATTGACAGACGCGATCTTCGGTTTGCATCGTTAGTAGATCAGCTGCTCATTTAAATTCTGGTGCTTTTGGGGTTTGCACACTTTTTACATACGCACACATTTAGTAAACCAGGGCTTTGGTGTTTAAAACCTGCATGTTTTACTTTTAATACCAAACAAAATTCAGCTTCTTGCCACATGCTGATGAAGTTTGAAGTAAAAAAAAAACGTACGTGTATTACATTAAATACCAGCGTTGAGGAGCTTTTTGTCATAAAAGACACTGAAACTCTATGAAAAGAAAAATGTCTCTTTCATCACCGTCAGGGCGGTTTTTGAAGTACGAGAGGGTTGCAGTAACTTTGACCTTCAGGTGTCTGGACACAAATATTGGATGAGAGAGTTTCAGTGAGACGAAGCGAAAAGTGGATATTGATGAAATAACAGACTTGGATTGAAAGCACTTTGTAACAAAGAATCGTGATTCTGTTCCAAACGACAGACTCAGTTTGAGCAACAGGATGAATCTGGGAATGTATAGTAATAAAACAGCAGTTAGCGTCCATGAAGTTTCTTCCTCCAGGCACGTCATTAATCTGATTAGCAAACTGTTCCGGCAAATGTTGTCGATAAATAAACCACCCAGAAATGTTTCCCTTTAAACCAGAACTCCATCATCATCATATTCTGGGAAGGTCTTTCAGATGGAGTCAAGCCTTAGCTCTGATGCTGACATTAGCTCTTTGTTAGACGTGTTAGCTCCTGCTACAAGCTGTTAGCATAGAGCTAGTGACTGGGTCATCGGTGTTCTGGTGGAATATAACAGACGTACGATCATCACAATAAGAATAAAGAACGGCAGAGGGGAGTAGCAGAGGCTGGCATACAGAACATCTATTTTTCATAGATTCTCATTCTCCTTCATGTTAGAGATCTGCTTGTGAGCTTTTCTCCGAGGGAGAGATGCATGTTAACGTTTTTACTCTGGATAGAACTTCCTCAAACTGAACTTGCCTCTCTCATCAAAGACGGTTAAGTTCTCCACGCCCACCCTGAACTTGAAATGCTCTCCCTCCTCCGCCGTAAGTGGAGGTGGACTATGACACACGAATCTGGGTCGACTTCATACAGTTTCTACTACAACCAGTGCTATAGGAAAGTATTGGACCCCCAATACTTCAGAATCTACTAACAGCAAAGTTCCAGGTTTTCCTCCATTATGGAGGATAATCGTGTTTGATAACCCGAGATCTAACAGGACCCTCCTTCTGAACGTTTTATCATTCAACTCAACCGTCTGGAGAAAATTTCCCCCAAATTTTCCTCTTTGGGCAAAAAACCGCTTTTAAATTATTTTGGGTTATCTCACTCCTTTGGACACCAATTCTGCCCCGTCCAAAAAAAGAGTCTTTTTCATAGAAAGTCCCCATAGTGAGTACAATAATTAGCTATTAGCTATTAGAAAACTTTTGGAGGTAAACTCCCTTAGAGATGGAAATATACAAGCAACCTTTCCCAAAATCACTCCAGTTCTTCCTCACACTGAGGTCTATGTGGGTATAAAATTAGGAAAATGATCCATGAAACTGTTTTTGAGTTATCGCAGTTTTTCGGGGTTAACGATGGATCTGATAAGGTGGAACTTTCTGGGATATAGATATGATAAATATAAATACATGACGCATGTATTTATTTTGTATGTGCATTTAATGTCCCAATTGGTAGTCTGTAATATATCAAAGTACGCCAAACAAATATTGCAATACCAAACCCACTTAATAATGTCAGATGGTAAAACCAGCAGGAAACCTCATATGGAGGGAAAATCCAGATCTTCCTGCCAAATTGCTGCTTCTGCCCTTTGAAAAGAGCCTGGAAGAGTTTCTTTCAGAACTCTCTCTCCTGCAGGCGGACTATAGGTCTCCTCCTCTGACTCACTCCGTCTTCTGGTTCTCATCATAACAAGGCGGCTGGCTGCCTTGTTGAGGGACTGGACCACAGATGCACCGTGACGGGAGGTTGAGCGACAGCCGGGCAAAGAGGGACATTAGTTGAAACGACAGGAGAAAATAAGAGCAGACTGAAAACGGGAAAGGGTGTGATAGAAGGCAAGACTGACAGGAAGTCAGATAGTCACAGAGATTTCCAGAAGGGTTGAGAGACTCTGAGGAGAACAAAGATGGAGGGAAACCACCGAGGCGGCATACCAAGCATCGGGGAGAAGACGAGGCGGAGTGAGGAGGAGAGGAGAAGATTCCTCTGAACCTGTGGAGGAGATTAGGGGTCTGCATCCAGTGTGATTAATGAGGTAGCCTCTGATTGCTCATCCCCGTCTCCCTCCTGTGAATAATCACCTCTCCAGCGCTCCTAAAGAGAGCGAGCCTCTGTACGTCTGCCTGAGTGTATGAACGGGAGGATTAAGGCTTGTGGCGACCAAAGATAAGAATGGGCGTGCATGAGAGGCACTAAAGGAGCAGTACGTATCCACCGTGTGGAGAGAATGGACCGTGTGTGATTGTGGAAACGGGTTCAGCTCACATTCGCTGGGACATTAATTCCGTGCGTCGCTGTGCTTGAAATATGGGTAAAATATTTACTTGCGGCGGTGGCCCCCCTGCAGAGATCAGACCTCATATAGAATTCACAGGAAGATCATTTTTACACACTGTGGGCCCCCGGTGGGACCCCTGTGTCGCTGCATGATCTGAGCAAACCCGCCGGTGTCGCTGCGTTCACAGAGGACGTTATCACGTTATCACGTTATCACGTGTGCGTCTGGTTTCTACGACACCAGAGACGGATCAGGGTTTGTTCTGGGCATAAATCAGGTACCAAAAAGATAAAACGATGTGTAAACTGGTCGACTCTGATCCTTTGATGTCCTCGCCGAGCAAAAAAAAAAAAGAAGATAAAAAATGTATTCTTTGAGACATTTATTGATTTAATATCTAAGACGCTCTAAATTTACCATAAAATGACAAATTATTCAGTCAAACATGTTTTCGAACAGTAAAAAAAAAGCATGTTTGTAAGAAACCATTTGTTCCGTATCTCTTGTAGTTTGGTTGTGTCATGTCACATGATTCTGTTCAGTCCCTCCTCACACGCGTTAATACACCAAAGACAGCTTTTTTATAAAAAGTAGCTGTGAAGTATTTGTTTGTCTGAGTTACTTTTGTATCCTGACTGAATGAAGTCGTGAAGACGATGGGGGCTCTCTCGCTGTCAGCAGGAGTGTTGTGGCTTAATGTGATTTGGGGGGATTTTCCCTGAATGTGATGAACTTCTTTGGCTCTTTCAGATTTATTCCAAAGATTCCTGCTCTATAAATCCCGTTTATCCATTTAATGTGAAGAAGTATGAGCTCTGTGTATCACAATGTTCCTCATTCTCATCCAGTTTCTACCTCTGGGGAAGAACAGAGGTTGAGAAATGGATTTTTTTTAAACTCCCCCTAGCGTTGGAAATAGGAAACTACCCTTTCCTAAAATAAACACAGTTCTTCTTCTATGGAGGTATAAAATAAAAACATATGTGAGTTATCACGTTAACACAAAGACTACACAACACCCCTGGCTTTTTGGAGATTGAATTAGTGAACGGATGAACTTTCCTTCCCTCAATGTCTAGAGAAGATTTTGAGGTTTGACAGTGGAGGTCTCCCCTCGCTCTGGAGTAAATTCAAGAGTAGAGGCGTCTGTAGGCTTGTGGTGGGCTGTCCTGCTCCATGTCTCCTCCTCCTCATCTCAGGAGACTGTGGGGTTACTGTTTACTTGCGGTGTCTGTAGTCTGCTGGGGGCCCTCTTGTGAGGGTAGCGAGCCCCTGTCGCCCATACCGGTCTTTTTGTGGGGGTCATGTTCCTTTCCTCGCGTGGTTGGCATTGACACTTTCTTAGACGATACTGCTTTACCACGAGGTTAACCTTTGAATACATCTAAAAGCTAATAGCTATCGCTTCACGTATTCTTTTTCTGATAATAGATCTCAGTAAACAGTGACGCACCGATACGGCACCAACTGTTTTTATCGGTCACACATATTGAGAATTAAAAGATAATATCTACTTAACTTAGTTATGTGGACTAAAAGTAACTTTAATTTAATGTTTGAATGAATGTGACCCAAATATAAACGACGAAGGCGGCGACTTTTCTGGGGCAGAAGTTTAAAGATGTGGCGTTTGAGTCGTTACTGGACAAACTCTGCGAGCTGAGCGCCCGTCACCTTGTTTCCTCGCTCCCTCGCTCCCTCACCTCTGAGCCTCTCTCCATCTGTCATCCTCCTCGCTCTCCTTCGCTCTCTTAAGTCTGGAGTCAGGATCTTATCTGTCTCACCCTCTGAAAGAGGCCCGGTGTTCCGCTCCTTCCCTCCCTGGTTTGATGTCTTACTCCGCCTCACAAGAGTCTGATCTCATGAAAGTGGAAGGGGACAACTCTCTAAGCGGCAGTCTTGAACTCGCCACATTAGTTATTCCCTGGGAGATCTTCTACGTGCCTCGCATCAAGTTCCTCCTCCTCCCTGCTTCACACGCAGACACATTTTCCAGCTCTTCTCCTCTCCCTCCATCCTTTATTCATCCGCCGATCTCCTTAAACTTCTGTTTCTCTTGTCTCTTCACACTCCTGACTTCATCCTCTCCATGTCTCTCCCTCTTCTCCCCGTTTTAATCACCTCACCCGTTACGGTCCTCACCAGGGGAAAAAAACTAAGGAAAAATGATTTTGTTTACTTACTTAATATCTTGGGAACACTGTATTCGGCGTAAAGGGACCAAGTGTTTGATCAAGCATGTCTTTTAAATAGATGAGCTCATCGCTTCTATCTTCTTTATAAAAAAAAACATCTTTTTAGAAAACAATTTGAACCTTGTTAGACTGTTTTTGGTTGAATGGAGTTAAATTACTCTGTTTAGAAGGAACTCACATGTTTAAATATGCCAAAAAAACCAAAAACCTGATAAAAACCTCCTCGACCATTAACTCCCAATTGTCTCATACGAATCAACATGAGGAGATCTGTCTGGTATTTAGGTTTGACTCACAGGGGCAGCTGTTTCTTTAACGTTCACTCTCCGTCCAGTTGTGTCTGGATTTAGTTCCTATGAATCGACTCCAGGAAATCTGTTTTATTTTATTCCTGAGCTCAGAAAAACGAGTGAACTGTGTTTATCTTCATCATTGCGTCACTATGGGATGTGATCCTAGAGCAGACTGCTGACATCATAGAAATAGTTAGTTTGATTCACTATGGACAGATTGAGATTATTGATGAGAGGAGTACTCAGGGGGGCTGCTGGTACAAAGCAGGGTTATGGGGGCTTTTTCGGGGATGACGGCGTCGGTGTAGTTTCTACACATTATGGCCGGTAGAAGCGGCCCACCCTTCACGGTAGCCCGTCCTTTTATCTTTAACATAAATAAACTTTTGTAATCAAACTCCGACTGAACCCGAGAATCCGTCCCGGTTTACCGTAGAACCTTCTTCTCACACGTGAAGAATCGGTTTGAAGTCACACGGGGCAGAACACACCGGTTCCCATTACAAGCACAGAAATAGGATTTGAGCTGTGGACTGATTTAAATTTAAACCCCCCCCCCCTGTAAGCCATGTCAGATCAGTGAGCTTCATCCCTCATCTGTCCACATGGCACTCAAGGCCGGTTCTGCCTCCCAGATTACTGCTCTGCTGAATTACAACTTTGTCGGATCTGGCAGCGCACGCCACCCAGGGCATTCTTAAATATCGACGACGGACCGAGCTGTCGGCTCGGATCCATCTATCACCTGGAGAGTTATGCGAAACAGACAGTTAGTCAAAGCCCGGATCGGGACAGGAAGTCCCCCCCCCGCAAACATGTCAGAGCCTGTTAGCCGTCTCGAAGCATGTTGTGACGATGAAATATTGAACCCAGTGGGGGTTGAGAGGATTGATTGACGACATCCAGGCCAGATTAGGTCTGTCGTCACCTACAGACCAGCGCCCAGGTTCAGATGCTGCTGGTGTCAGGAGAGGGAACTGGACTCTATGGAGTCCTTCAATCAAAAGAAAGAAAAGCTCCTCAAACTTCATTTGTGATCTGAGAGCAGCGTCGCGTCCGACCGCATTTCACGCCCGGCGCTGGCTTTCAAGTAAACGACACTCTTTGCTAATTATAGAAGCTGAAAGGAATAAACGACACCCGCTGAGCAATGAGCGTTTGTAAAAGTCTGACGCTGAGGCGCTGTTTGTGGCAAAACATGATTAGTGCCAGGGAGAAACAGGACCGCCCAAATATCAGGCCCCATTAATATTCAGCAGTGATGCTCTAATCAGAACCACATACCAGAATAATCCCTGAAGTACACGGAGAGAAATGACTGACATCATTTCTTTCAGGGTGTTAAAAAAATGATTTAATTCATTTGCGTTACTGTAAAACAAATCACAGTAATTACTGCAGTACAAAATACATAGTTTTACTATTACTGGTATTTGGATCGCTCTAACGTTTGAATGAATGTGAAACATTTACTTTACTGTCTATTTTCTACGTCCGGTGCCTCGGGGAAGAACTCGTCTTCATTTCCATGAAGGTGAATGGAGAACCGGATAACGGTTCCAATTAAGGTTCATTTCCCCGTAATGAGATGATTGATCTGTGGTTAACTGTGTCTCCTCCGACTCCTCTTCATCGCTAATCCTCGCTGGTCCACTGGAGAGGAAGAGGATGCTCACGTTGTCTTCCTCGCTGATCCACTGGAGAGGAAGAGGATGCTCACGTTTTCTTCCTCGCTGGTCCACTGGAGAGGAAGAGGATGCTCACGTTGTCTTCTTCACTGGTCCACTGGAGAGGAAGAGGATGCTCACGTTGTCTTCCTGCTTGTTTGCCTCACTGGTGTCTCTTCTGTCTCTCTAACCTTCTCATTCCTGCAGAGGTGGTCCAGCTGAGCCTGGCGGAGGACCAGGAGACCAGCGTCTCCACGGTGACGGTGGGCCTCAGTGCCGTCCTCACCTGCGCCATCCAGGGGACGCTGCGTCCGCCGATCATCTGGAAGAGGAACGGCATCATATTAAACTTCTTGGACTTGGAGGATATCAACGTGAGTGAATTTAGTTTTCTTCATCAGCCATGATGAAAATAATGGATGAAAAGTTTACGGGTAAAAAATAATCGGTTTGTTTCTTCTGGCAAAAACACGTTATGACTGATGAAAAAGTCAACTTGAATATATTCTACAGGTTTAACCGCATGGTTTTTAAAGCGTAGTAAAAATAAGAAAATAAAGTTAGTAATTTAAATCCACCACATGTTGGATTATAGAATCGACCTCCAGCTTCAACCAATCACCTATTACTCCCACATAGACCTCAGTGCGAGGAAGAACTGGATTGATTTGGGGAAATTCAAATATTAATGAAGGAGAAAACCTCAGAATTTTGTTTTCTGTGCATCAGCATTCAACCTTTAATGACGCTGATAGACGGCGCCATGAAGAAGTGAGGCTGTGTGTTAAATAAATCTGAGAGGTTTGTGTGTTTTGGACAGAAGATGCTTTTTATAATCGACTCCCTGACTAAATAAAAGATAAATAGTCCTTTTAGTAATAATAATCCAGGCGTCCATGTAAGGCAGAAGATAAAGAAGGAAGTGAGAGGCTTGAGTTCTATTTCATGAGGTTATAGAGGCGATTTAATCTGAGAATTGTGTAACTGGACCAGGTCCGAGACAGCCGGTCCATCCTGGACATGTCATCAGTCCATCCTGGACATGTCATCAGTCCATCCTGGACATGTCATCAGTCCATCCTGGACATGTCATCAGTCCATCCTGGACATGTCATCAGTCCATCCTGGACATGTCATCAGTCCATCCTGGACATGTCATCAGTCCATCCCATCACTTTCCATCCATTTAGCACCTCTGCGGTGGAGATGCTGGCGTTCAGACATGAGTTGAGTTTGATTCTCATTCTCTTCAAACGGGCCTTTTGTTTGTTTGTTATCTAGAAGAGAACAAACCAGTTGAGAATAGAAGTATTGGTCATTTTTGGGTTTAATCTCACATATAGTCATACGTAGCCTGACAAATACTCATAATCATTGTAGGCTTTACCTGTCCGTACACAACACGTTTACGCAAACGCAACGATTCTAAACGTTTTTTGGGGCACATGTTCGACAGACACGGTCTTCAGCCCAGAACCCTGACGGAGAATCTGCTGCAGCTCGTAGGTTCTGGACTGGGAGGAGGGTTGAAAACCGATTCTGTAAACAAATGAATGAATAATGTACATGAATAATGTACATTTATCTTATGTGGCCATCGCTGCTGTTCAACATTAATGTGGGTTTTTTATTTTATTCTCTGAGTCGTGAAGCGATGATGATTACTGTTGGACAATAGATCAAAGGGGGCATTGATGTAGTTTTTACATCTGAAAAGCAAAACTTAAATGAGGGACTTATTAAATTGAGGGAGGCCACTGGCCGTCTTCATCTATTATTCTTCCTTCCTATTTCCACTACAAAAGCCTCGACTTCATTTTGAATGAAAATAAAATGCAGTAATTTTCTGCAAAGAATGTTTTTCTCTCCCTGTAGCATCAGTACTTTTCTCTAATTCAAGGCTCCTACTCTCATTATGTTGCAGGGTCGTTTACTTCATAGCTTCTTCCTGTTCACTAATGACGCCAGACAATCAGACACAATTTGGACTTTTATGATCATGAAATTTAAGTGCTGCACAAATAATACGTCCACCAAATATTCATTTTATTAATAATACTTGTAGATGCATTAGAACCGGAACCACACATCCTTATCTTTAATATCAACTACTTTCATGTGGATCTTTAATCTGCCCTTTAAATTATTATTATGTAATTACTTGAATGAATGAACGAATGAATGAATTTTTGTTCATTTTCAATAAACAAAACCTAATGAATTTCAATAATAAACCAAAAGGGTGTAGGCTGAAGCTAAACTACAACAAATAAGAAAATCATAAAAATAATCCATTATCTAACTACTACTAATAAACCTAATATTATTATTATTGGTGGTTATTTTATCGTCGTATTCTGTTAGACTGTCTATATCTAAGTATATAGATATATATAGATTTATCTGTAAGATGTCCTATTATATAGGATTTCTTACATTTTGTCACCTTTACAATGTTTGTTGGAGCTGCTGTAACGACTAAATTTCCCCTCTGAGGATTAATAAAGTTTCAGATAGTTTACAGATCGCTGTATTAGCAGTTTTGGCCGCCAACTTTTTATGCTGCAATTTTGGCAAATATCCTGCTCCAAGAACTTAATTATTTGTCTTAAAACTAAATGATCCGTGATGTTCACATTAAAAGACGATCATCAGATGAAGGTATATGGAAGGTTTGGCCAGGAGGACTGTCCCCTTGCACACTCGGGCCACAGTTAATGCTCATAACAGGTATTATTATCCTCACAGTCTCAATTAGCCGCTTTAAGGTGTGCAGCAAAAGATGTGCTCATTCTGGTAGCCTCATTCATCAAATCACTGTCACACCATCAGCCACCACCACCAGTACCAGACTCCAAATAGGGTCATGCTGCTGTTCAGGGCAGATACCCTTCAATCACAATCTTCACCTTCAAAGAATCTGAACATAAAAACTTCCTGTCTCAACACATATCATCTGTTGTGATAAACATCCACCTTCTCCACCTTCTCCATCTCACCTGACTGAAATGGTTTTAGCTCTCTGAGAGATTAACAGTCTACTTTAACGAATGCTTTGATTCTCCACTCGAAGCAGAATAAGTCATTATTAGTGCGCTCATCCGACGGTGGAGATCAACATGGAGGTGGTTATGGGATGTAGCATTTATGTTTCATAATAGCTTCTTTTTACACGGATGAATGGAGGCACTGCTAGCAGCTAGTCCAACATAACTGTGGTTGACTGAAAAGAATTGCCATCAGAAGGTTGTGTACTAACGGACAGGCGGAGAGAAAACCAGGACTCAAGGATTTCACGTCTTTCCGCCGAAAAGCGTCCGCCTGTCGACGCGCGTTGTTTTCTTAAGCCCTCAGACTGAAAGCGCCCGCTTCGGTTTCCGTGTCGTGGCGGCATCAGAACATCGGCTCTGCCACTTGGTGGGACCGCAAACTATTTAATCTGCCCTAAGCTGCGGCTGGAACCCCCTGATGGCCGCCGCGTCCTGCTCCGAGGAAAACCTGGCCTATTCATCAAACTAATGGGCTTTATATTTTTAACCCTTGCTATTTATCAGGCTGGGGCGACGGGACGAGGGGAGAGAGGGGCATCAAATTCCCCAATGTCTGCTTCAACTCGACGGGGAAACCATTGATTCATGGCCCCTCCTCCTTTCCTCATCACTCTTGTTCCTACTTGTCGTTTCCCATCACTCCCTGCTGCTCGGTGCTTCCTAACCAGGCTGCCTTCATCTCTGCCTCGCTCCCTGTGGCTTTTACCTGGAGCCCACTCTTCACATTCTCCAACCTCTGCTCCTCTTCACATTCTCCCTCCACCTTTTTCCTGCGTTACAGGACTTTGGGGACGACGGCTCCCTGTACATCACCAAGGTGACGACCATCCACATGGGGAACTACAGCTGCCATGCCTACGGTTATGAAGACCTCTATCAGACACATGTGCTGCAGGTGAATGGTCAGTAGTGGCTCACTTTCTACTTTACAGTGGTGGGAGACGGGCAGAGACAATGTTTAAGCTTCAGTGGTGATTATGATAGATATGGAATCTTCATCGCTGCTGCCAGAGACAAATGAAAAACGGTGTCATGGATCAGCTTCAGAGTTTATACCTTAGACCTCAGTGTGAGGAAGAACTGGAGTGATTCAGGGATGTTTTATCTCCAAAACGTTTTTTGGGGCCCTAATTTCTCCAATTTAGTCCAAATTTGCTGCAAATGAATTGACTCTTGGAGGATATTACGTTGATGTTATGGTATTATGATAACAACATGTTACATATCCTATTTGATTGTAATAGTTCAGGAGGGGGCTTGTTTATGAAAAACACTGTTTGTCCAGGCTTTGGCGTGAATGCTAGAATTTACATAAAAGTGTCCATAAAGCTGTTCTCCTCAAAGCCCCCAAGAGAGTCAAAGCTCCGCGTCAGAATGACTCTACTGCATAAAAGATGGCGTCGTTGCAGCCCATCATACGGTGGGACACTAATTTCCCCTTGATTAAATGCAGTGGATAAAAGCTACTTAAGCTAAAATATTTCTGTAAACCAGCAGACACAATCCCCCTCATCTTGGCAGGCTGAACTTATCAAAGCACCGCCTCGCTCAAATTAATCTTCTGCCTAATGGTCTTCCCCTGCCCTGCCTGTAAACTGAGTTATAACTAGGCATCGCTCCAAAAAGAACCCACTGTGTAAAATGTCACCCCCCCCCCTACTTGTAACATAACAAAATCAAAGATAAACGATTACAGGCCCTTTCTTATTTCTCTGCTTTTCCCTCAAGAGGCAGACCGTGTTTATTCAATTAATCCTCCATTTAGAAGAAAGCATTGGTGGGATTATTCCGTATTTGTGACATGCTAATCCAGAAGATAAGCAGCTGCTTTTCAGACCTTGAGAAAAAAAACAGAAAACAAAAAGGAGACGGGGTGAATGGAGGGAGTTACGGAGACGGACGGGGGTCCTGAAAGGTCAGGTATGAGACGATGCCAATTAGCCAATGTTTGTGTCTGGCATTGAAGCTACTGCTAACGAGCTGAGGAACGCTGAGATAAGGGAGGATGGAGAGAAGCCAAGGGCCACATTAAAGTAAGCGGACGGTTTGAATCCACGACGGCGCCCCCCTCCTTCACTAAGGGAAACACGGCAGCTTCAGTACCATGAAATACCCATTACCGTACTCTTAAAGTACCCTACACGGATACTCTACAGCCAGTTTAGTGAGTTTGTAGGATGGCACCCATTGATGGGCGGGAAGTGAACTTTTTCTCATCAAATAAGTCGAAGTGTTTGAAATGGGCGAGGGTACGGTTCTGATGGACCTCGATGGCTAGAGTGGCCGGTCTTGTTGGGTTTCGCCAGTATTCAGGGGTCGGTACCAAAGTCGTCAGAGGAAGGACAACCAGACCAGTGATCCGACATCAGCTAAGTCAGATTTAAAACTAGTTGAAATCATTTTCAGTTCATCAACAGTTTTCTTTTTACAGTGCATGATCATATCCCTAAAGCAAATATAATCATTAAAATCCAGCTTTAGAAATCCTTCAAATGTCTTTTAAGAAACCTTTTTTCACGCTTTTCCTTTAAAAAACAACAAAATCTAAAACGGTTAATAAAAACAGCATTTGATTATTATTGGTGCAGAAATCAACAATATTTTATTCCTCCAGCTTTTTCTTTAAGACAAATATTATTCCGTGAGTAGAACTATGAGGCAGGATGGAAAACACATTTTCATTCAAGGTAGAGAATCATTAAAACACAATCAACGACGGGGAAAAGTCAGGAATTTCATCCATAAAGACATTTACCTTTTACCTGTCATATTTCATTCCACGTTCATCTTGCGTCGTTCTCCCCAGAGGATGTTGTAAGTAGATTCGTCCAACATCTATTTCGTGGAGCCTCAGAGGGTTTGGCTTCTTGTCACGTGTGAATACATTCCACGCCGGGGTGAGAGTAATGCTTCTGTGGGTGTTTGTGCTAGAATCCCCCACGGACTTCTGGTGAAGCATGAGACAGTTTGTAATTATGTTTTCTCTCTGTCTTTTTGTATGTGCGTCAAGTCCCTCCAGTGATCCTGGTCTATCCGGAGACGCAGGCCCAGGAGCCCGGCGTATCCGCCAGTCTCCACTGCCACGCCGACGGCATTCCAAACCCCAAACTCCTCTGGCTGAAGAACGGCATGGACCTGCAGCCCAGATCCTCCAAACAGCTCGCCCTCATCGGTGAGGAAGCATTTATTTAAGCGCAGCATTCTGGGGCTGTGTGTTTGTGGATAACACCACAGCAACAAGAAGGCGGTATGCTAATCTGCCTCGACAAAGACGGCGCCCGAGGACAGAGTAGAAACTCCTGTTTTATTGAAAACTCTTTAGGCTGTAATTTATTGGCGCGCTTTTCATTTATTTGCACGTTGTGCGACGGTGATGACAGCAGGATTGTGTTCACCTTCCTCGACCGTCTTCGTTTTGCGCCGCTGAGAAGAAAATCAACCCACAAACTCTTTTAGGAAAATTGATCAAACGACGGGCGTGTCGGGAGATGGCAGCCACCCATCCGGGCTGCTTTTTAAACAAACTCAAGATTGGAGAGAGGGAGAGCAGAGAGGAGAACATCTTTCTTTTTACGGCCCGGTTTCTCATTACAGAAGCGTTTAATGGCTGGGTGTGGGTCATTACCTGTGCTAATAGCCTGTTAGCGAGCCTCAGACAGTCAAACATGGGAGGTTCTCCACGGTTCACCGACACAAACAGTGTGGAGGTTACCCTTTCAGATTCACCAACTGATGGAGGCCATGACAGGAGACTGTGGTCCTAGTTGGAGATAATTTAAAATATATAAAGCACCAAATAACAAGACAGAATCTAAAATAAACACCGCAGTGGTCTATCCTCAGAAAGGTCAAACGTTACTATATTCTTATGCTGGGATTGTACGAAAATGGTCAGAAACATTATTTCGACTAATATTGACATCTTCGTCTGCTTGACCGTAGGTCAGAGGTCGCAACAAAGTACACAGAGACAAGAGATGTCAGATCCCCGAGGAGAATAAATATATACACACATATCTATAATTACATAGTATATCTGTCTGTTGGAGCTCCTGTAACGACTAAATTAGTCAAGTTTTTATCCATCAGTCACTCAAATGTTGGTCGGAGGCTATAAATGTTTGTAGATTCTGTTCTTACCTAAGATCAACTCCGATAACAATGATGAAGTCAGGATCTTCGTGAGAACAAAGTCCTGGTAGGAACGGTTGGTGCGTGAGGCCAGTGATTAAAGCTTCTTGAAGGCCATCGCAGTAACACACAAATAAAAACGACTAAAAGTTATAATTCATGACCCCATCGCTCAAAAACCAAAAGTCTTTGCTATCGCAAAGAGCTACAAGGATAATTTAATGAGCGTTTCATTTAGTGATATTCAATTAGAATTGATCATAACATAATGAGGAATTAGAGGTAATTAGAATGGCGTCTCATTCCGCCGAGGCGTCTTTCAAGGCGGCTCCAACTTCAAAGGCTTACACACTTTTCTGCTGATAAAAGAGAACCGTTATTAGAATCCGAGGCACATTCCACTGAGCTTTGCATCAACTTCACTGACGTCCTGTTATTCCACAACCCAGCAGAGGAGAATGAGACTTTAGAAATAGTTTCTTTGACACAGAAATGAGAGAAAGTTTGATTTAAAAGGGTGTAAATTATTGCTGTTGCTATCTTTGGTTCCACAGACCAGATTCTGGCATCAGGTGTGAAAGGGGATATTGAAGCGTTCTTTCATTTTCTGATGCAACATAGCCTCTAAAAGCATCACAGTCACGCCATGATTCCACAGGGAGCGCCGCAGATGTGTTCCGGCGACATTGCGGTCTTTGTCCACACCGGATGCGTCTCAGATGCGGATCTTTCTGCTTTGAAGATTGAAAATCCGCTGAAAGGCTCTTTACCGTCGTCAGTAAACTTTAGTTGGGCAAAATCACGTCTCACTTTTTCATAGTGTATAATAAGTAGAGATTCTCACCTTTATCCACAAACTCCTGCAACTAAACTCCGCCTCTTTCCTTTCTACTGCTGTCCTCGTGAAAAGGATCTGTGGTGTCACAGATGATCTTCTGCTTCTCAGAGTATCGTATATTTATTTTGAAATCTGGCCCTCAGATTGAACTTCCTCGTTTTGACCCAAAGGGGGCGTCGCTCCCTTGGCATGGCCAAGCTTCTGGGCCGTTTGGTCAAGACCCAGAGCTCACGGCCAGAATTTATATCAACCGGTAGATTGACAGCTTCACCCTCCAGGAAACACTTCCACCTCGACAGGTGACATGAACAGATGTGCGGTAAAAGTCCACGACTGCACATCAAATCACAGCAACACTGAGGATATAAGAAGATCC
This sequence comes from Lophius americanus, assembly GCA_037951165.1. Lineage (NCBI taxonomy): Eukaryota > Metazoa > Chordata > Actinopteri > Lophiiformes > Lophiidae > Lophius > Lophius americanus. The sequence continues at coordinate 5,728,620 of JBBDHG010000056.1, forward strand.
GGGGTTTGGGTTCAACCATCACCGGCGTCACTCGCACTTAAGGAATCTAAACTGATGCAAATCATACAGTCGACCAAAATGTAAAAATAACGAATCGCCTGTGAGAGAAGAGAGCAGCCGCTCAGTGCAACAACACCCCAAACACGCGTTTCTTTCTTTCTGTGCCTCCTCTCCTCTTGTAGCCAACAGCAGCGAGCTCTTGATCGGCAGCGTCCGCTACGAGGACACCGGCGCCTACACCTGCATCGCCAAGAACGAGGTGGGCGTGGACGAGGACATCTCCTCCCTGTTTGTTGAAGACTCGGCCAAGAAGACCCGTGAGTCCCATTCAATACTGTAAAGGGTTCAAGAGTAAATTCACCAAACCAAAGAAATAGATATAAACCCGTTAATAAGATAAAGAATAAAAGATTATATGTTTAAAAGTGTTTTCATCCTGAACACTTTGAACTCAACGAGCCCCTTTCCTCCTAAATGTGAGAAACAGAAATAACCCTCCTGCATGTTTGATGTCTTATCCCAACCAAACTAGAAAGATCATCACAGACACCCGGTGAACCGGTCCTGGGTCACTGGGTCACATACAAACATGTTTAATAGTCCAGTTTGGGGGGATTGTGTGAGGACATTGAATATAATATCCCTGGAAATGAATATTCAAAATCCCAGAATATGAGACGTATCTTCAAGCCCTACGGAGGAAATGTCTCCGATCTGCTTCAATAATATGTATTTATGTATGTATGAAGATCGGTCCCTGAAGATCCCCCGATAAGACCTCTCGCTTTAGGTGTAATATTTAAATGCTATTCATTTGATGCTGTAGAGCACATGTGTCAAAATCAACGCCGGCACAACTATTATATCTGGCCCACGAGACAACATCCAGTTTCTCTGATAACTGGTACGCAGCACAAACACCACAGAAACTACAAATCCCAGAATGCACTGCGATAGCCGGCGTTCCTCTGCTACTCTGTCGTCAGGTACCAGCATTTGTCCGGCCACTATAATAAACTCGAGGCTCGTCCTTAGAAGAGATGCTGCGGAAACCCCAGAGGATATAAAGATGAGAGAAAACAAACTTTAAATAATAACGTATTGTAAATAGAGCGGTCGTATGAATTAACTGGTGAGGTGCGTTCAACATGTGGAAGTGACGCTGCGTTAAAACGATAAAAACACATGATGTTGCTTAGATTTAAAGTGAAATGCACCTTTAGTCTGTATCGTTATCATTATTCTGTGAAACATGAAAATGAGTATTTTGAATTCAAGCCTTTAATGTCAAGAAATGTGTGATTTCTTTAGGGCATCTAAATAATCAATTCTAAATTAGATCAGCTCAACTTTTTGTATCAGGTGTTTTCAGAAAAACTATTTGACCTTAATTAGACTTTGTTTGGTTGAATCAAGTTTCATAATTCTGTTTATTAAGTCCTCACACACTTCAAATATCTCTATATTCTTTACAGCCATGGTTAATGCCTCCTCCTCTGTGGCGGGCCCCAGGGCGCTATGCTTGGCCCCTTAGTCTTTAACAGAACCATGCTGCCACTGGGTCAGATTGTAAACAGGTTCGGTCACATGTTTCAATAATAGAGTCTCAACCAAACAGTTGAGCAGGACATGAAAGGGTCAATCGGAAATTTGAGTATTTTTGATTCGGTCGGTTTGTTCGGATTTATAGAATAGAAGAATAAAATAGTCATAATAGCTCAGGTTGAACCAGGCCCCCTGTGATTGAGTTTGACAGCCCTGCTGTAGGGGGTGGGGTGTTGGACTGAGGGGCGGTGCAGGAGGTTCCACTCATGATGTCAGATGTCATATTTGATGCAACGTTGATGTTTGCTGTTATTGCATCATTCCTGACAAGCTGTCCGTCCCCGCCTAGAAGGAGTTCATCCAGCTCCTTGAGATTACACGGAATAATCGATGACTCCTCCTCTCAGGAGACCGGAGCCATCTCTAGATTTGCGAGGAAATATGATGCTGTCAACAGCAGTGAGGGATATTTTGTAGCTGTCAAATATGTTTTGTCTCTGCATGTCAGGAGCAAAATCGCTCATGTCTCTGGGAGGATGCATCTCTTTCCTTCTGACGATGATTTGATGTTTTTCTTCTCTTCCCCCACCATTGCTTTTCGGATGACTCTGCAGTTGCAAACATTCTCTGGAGAGAAGAAGGTAATTCATAACGGTTTTCCTGTAGGTCTTTTATTTTTTCCGAATAAGAGCGATGGCTGGATCTCTCTCTCTCTCTCTCAAAATCTTTACTGCAGATTTTGGTGTCTTCCTCTCATCTCTAAGGTGTTTCATCATCATGTTGATGTGCGCTGCTTTACCGATCACCTGAGGAGGAAACATTTATACGCAAGCAGGAATCGGATGAATTTTGCCAATAATAGGCAGACACAGAGCGTCTGTTAAAACAGAGACGGAGCAGAAATCCTACATCACACCTCTGTAGCCACTTGTATACTTTAAATGGTGCATGAAAATACATCCATTCATCCGTTTCCTCGAACCTCTTATCCTGCTCAGGGTCTCAGAAGGCTGCTGGATGAGCCACTAGTTTATGACCGTGAAGTTATTACAGTAAGTTAAAAAAAAAAAGAAGAAGCTCCCCCTAGTGAGTAAAATCTGAAACAACAGTGTTTCCCATTCATAGGCTCTACTTTGGTGGTCCGCCCAGGTAGATGCACACAGACCTGCGGACCAATGGGAACAGCCAGAGGCTGCAGTTTAGTTCTGTCCTTTTATTCTGTCCTTCATATGAGAGATAAAGTCTTCAAGGTTCAGTCTGAATGTTTACTGCCTCAAAACAATGTGGAAAAAGAATTAGCCCTTAAGGCAAAAGGCTTCTATATTTATATAATGGACATATACATGCTAATGGAGTTAGAATTCACTTAATCGCAGACGCTGCTGTGAAAAACAAATATTGTGCACTAAGATACCCGATGGATTTTAATCACAATTATTCAGTTTGAAATAGAGAATGCAGTAAATTTATTTTGAGTGTTTATTCATTTTGTTATTTTGACTAAACATAGAAGACGCTTATTCATTAGAAATAAATTGAGTGATGAATTCTCGTTTTGACCAGTTTATTAGTGAATTCCACCCAATAATAATAACCTCAAAACCAAAAGATCCTAAATTTGAGCATAGATCAACACAGAGTTCATTTTTAGCTCAGTGTGTGTGTGTGTGTGTAGGGAGTACATGCATTTTGTGTGCCTCTACATTTCATGATGTGTTTGATACTTGCTCATTTTCCGGTTCTTTATCTCAGAGTCAAAACAGCCTGAGGAATCAATCATCATCATCGCTTTTTGCATAAGTCTCCAGAATGTGCGTTTATCGTCTGGAGCTCATTAGATGCAGTGATAGTTTGCTGCTCATCCAAAGGACCTTAACATCTGAATCGGACTCATCAGCAGCAGCTGCGGACGAGTCGGAGTCGTGTCTGCCTTTAATTTGATGGCTCATGCTACAGTGTGTCGCAGACATGCTGCTGACGGAGGTCTTTGTAATGACTGTCAGAATGGCTGGCAGCAACCAGCCGCCCATTCCCGCTAAAATGACGGTTTAGTACATGGAGGAGCCTCGATGCGTCTCATCCAGCAGGGAAATGGAAATGCCCATCACAGACGTGAGATAAGACGGGGTTCAGCTGGTTTTAATTTGTTATTGTAGTATATTTTTTTTCTTTCCAAACCATAAAGCACCTTTGTCCATATTGTTCTGTCTACCTGTCGTCTCCTGCAGGCTTGAGCGTGGGGAACATGTTCTACGTGTTTTCTGATGAAGGCATCACCGTTCTGCAGCCCGCTGAATGTGAGATACGCCGACACATGAAGACCACGGAGAGGATTGTTGCCACTTACGTGAGTTCATACTATGACATTCGTTTTATTTGCTATCAAGATTTAATGGTGCAACAGATAAATCATAAAAAAATATGTACATGATTCCCCCCACATTTCATTAAATAGATTTGAGCCGCTGTTTGTTGTCCCTAACAGCGAGGGCATATCCCCTGCGTATATCCTTGTGCAGATTCATAGGAGTTAAATTCAGACTAAATTAGATGTATTGTTGGGAAGTGACTTTTGTTTTGCAATCCCTATTCAGTAAGTGAAATATGAGCAAATACAAGTTAGATCCTTTTGAGGTGGTTTATATGAGCTAAACTTAGACTAAACTGGACCGACGGTTCGGAAGTTATGTTCAAAAACCATAATTTTTCATTAAATATAAAATATTTTATGTGTAATAAAATATGATGTATGCCAGATAAAACTCTTTGAGTCGATTCATCTGCACCAAATTTGGACAAAAGCCTTCAAACGGTTGAGAAAGCTCCCCCTAGTGAGTAAAATATGAACTATTGGGTAGAATGTGACACATATCAGATGGAGCTCATTGGGTCAATTCACTTACACCAAATTCTAATGAAAGGTTGAGAAATTATGGCCCAAAAACATCCCTAGTAGTGGAAATAAGTCTCTGCTCTTTCCCAAAAATCAATCCAGTTCTTCCTGGGTCTGATCAGTATGGTGGTATATCATTTAAGAATGATCCCTGATAAAGTTTTTGAGTTATCGCGTTAACACGGGTAGATCTAAGGCGGAGGTGACGATGACAATCTCCAATTGTTCAGGGATAATATGTGTGTGTGTGTGTGTGCCCTCGTGTGAAGAACCTCACAGATGTGACACATCCACTTCGCAAGTCTTACGATCCGTCTTATTCTAAACTACAACGAGGCAGTTTCTCCTTTGCTCAGTAAATTTTCACCAAAATGAAGGCAATCCTTCTTTTCCCTCCGCTCCCTGTTGTCAGCGAGATCCTCACCTCACTGAATGTAATGAGATTACTCGTGTTCATTAGTCAACAGCTCTCACCATCAGACGATAGAGCCCATACCGCAGACCCCGAGGCTTTTAATCCACCGGATAACATCCCTCTCTCGGAGCAATGGGCTTCAGGAGGCAGAAGCTGCTTGTATCTGTGAGGGGTTTGGGTTCTACAGGACCCTCTAATTGTATTAGAGATCGATACAAACTCAATAAACTACGTGTCAGCCACTTCCTGCTGCAAACGGCAGTTTTTCCACTCCTGGTGTGTTTGTGGGCCAGTGGTCGTAGGAGAATTTATCGACGCTTAGAAACTGATTTCTGGTTTTCTATGCTCAGCTGTCATAAAGACTTTTAATTGCATCAGAGGTAAAAACAGTTTGTACACAGTCGTGGCTGGAGGGAGAAAAACGTCTTCATGTGGAAATTTTAAACATAAAGAAATAACATAATTAAACTAGACCTACCTATCCCTGACTTAACTCACGTCCTCAATATTGTTCATAGAAAAGCTCACCCTACTGGGTCAAATTGGAATTTGTGGACGACAGATCTCCTCAAGCTGGTTCATAAGCACCAATTCTTGACTAAAACGGACCAACGGTTGAAAAGTTATGGCCCCGAAAACCTTTAGAGATAAATCTCATCCCAGCGTTGGAAATATAAAACTGACCTTTCCCAAAATCACTCTAGTTCTTCCTCGCACTAAGGTTTATGAAATAGTTATCGCGTTAACGAGTCGGATATATAAATATAACTGAAAGTTTTTCATTATCTTCTCCTTCAAGTCTTAGTTGAGGAATTAAATGTCCAGCATCCCTCTAATCTATGAAAGTCTTCCCATCATCCTCTCTGTTGTCTGGCGGTTCTTCCAGGAGGAGATGTGTCCTAAGGGGGAGGGGGCGGAGCCTCAGCACTGCGTGTGGTCTTCGGCGGTCAACATCAGGGATAAGTACGTCTACGTGAGCCAGCCCCTCCTGAGCCGACTGCTGGTGGTGGACATTCAAGCACAGAAGGTGGTGCAGGTGGGTGAAGCAGGTATTCAATAAAATGATGACTGTCAGGCTTCACGAGGAGTGGTGACGCAAAACGCTCTTTGTCTGCTGGCGCTCGCCATCATTAGCAGAGATCAATACAGGCGAGTAACAGCTTCTTATTTCAGCTCATCACTTTCACCTTATGTCACTATTATTGTCAGCAGCAGATAATCTCCACAGTGAGTAATTAGTGTGGATCGATGAACGTGATGACAGATGAGCATAAAGCTGCAGCCTGCCAAAGATCATTTATGAGGGAAGAGCCTCCACTCTGAAGTTAACTAGAAAACGCTCGGAAGAACCCAGGGTAGACATTATTTATGTAGTAATAACAAACTATTGAATAATCTTAATAAAAACGTATCCAGAGAAAACGTTCATGTAGATTTTTCCTTTATGAGATATTAAAGAAGGTGCCGTATCTCGCAGTGGTTAAAAAACTTATATGCCAAACATTTACACAAAATCCTTTAATTTTTCCACAATCTTGCTAAAAAAACAAAGGTTATAACATTAACTCAGGTAAACACATGTTGTGGTAACAAATACAGTCATTACTATGTTGATAAACCCACAGAGGAGGAAACAGAACCAGTGATTGGAACCGTTGTAGTGTCTAACCGGGTGAGTCCGAGGAAGTAGAACCCCGTTAGGATCGTCAGGCACGACTAAAACTTCTGCTTTAGTACTTGTCAGCGTTTTAACCGGCTTAAAGCTGAGTTTACAGCAGTTCAAGAACACGTGTCTTCCCACAGAACCATTTTAAAATTCTGTCAGCAGCAAAGGGAAGGCGACTTAATTATTTTTATCCGTTACACTGAAGTATATAGAATCGTAAAATGTCAGACTGCATCGCTAACGTGAGGCGCAGAGGAATCCGACCACATGCAGGCTAAGATAAATCAGGCACAGCCCAAGCACTTGAAACAATATGGTGCCCAGGTGGGGGCTGGCGGCGCCGCCATCCGTCTTGCCTGTAACGGCTGTTTAGAGAGTGAATCCCTGAGGGGCGCCCCCCGGGGTCAACATCATTTATACTGAGGGATGGGGTGGGAGGAAGTGGGCCTGACTCGAGGGGGAGGGGGAGGGGGATAAGTGGAGGGAAGGTAAAGTGAGCAGGTGGGACTGGAGGGATGTGACCCGACCTCGTCATCGTTTCAACAAACCAATACCCAGCTACACGCGTGTCCATGCTGAGACAAGAGATACGTAAATGTCACAAACCACTTAAACGTTCCTCACGGAGCTTTAATGCTTAAAATATCCTGTATTTCTTTTAATCCCTTCTGAACACAGATGATGAGAAATGTTGATTTATGATCTAAAGTTTATCATCAAAGATACAAATTTATTTAAAAATAAAAGCTAAATATAGAGATATATTTATCCTTACATTTCTCTGACAGGAGGCAACATGACAAAAAAGTAATTTCATAAATGTGTTTTATATTTTTAAATGGACCTAACTTTTTATTCAGTGGGAAAATGTCCTGGTTTAATTAAAACCAGCCAGAATGAAAAGCCTTATTTATCACCTAAAATGATTATTACTGATCCTGTAAAGTCATTATAATGAAAGAAAAGCTGTAATAACAAGAAATAACATATAAATACTAAGTTATTTAGTCACAAGCCTTCCTAATCCTGACAAAGATAAAGGTTTGAAATATGTGTAGCTGAATTGCAAGTAAAAAAAAAAAGTGTTGTTTGTAATAATCTTAAAAAATATTCACTTAGACAGATTTAAATGGCAAAGTCATGCGATGAAACTGGACCGAGGCCTCGTCTGCCGTTTATCCAAGGTCATCATATTTTCAAAACACCAGACGCCTCCTTATCTTAGCTAATCACCGTTCAGCTCATCTTAGCTTTCCCTTACTAAAAGTACGCCTAAAGTATAATTTCAAAGTACACTTATTGCCTCAGCAAAATAAATTCTGACTTTTCTGCACGTTTTTTTTTTCCTCTTCTAGGCCGTAGCAACAGATCTGTTCCCAGTCAAGATGCTCTATGACAAGTCACATGACCAGGTGTGGGTCCTGACATGGGGAGACATGGACAGAACGCGTCCAACGCTCCAGGTAAGCAGCAGAAGACACCAACTGTCCAGAGTCTCTGAGTAAAATGTAGGTGATTTTATAATCTGCATCTCACAACCTCCGTTGTTGTTGTTGGAAGCGTCATGGCCGCCACAGATCCTTTTAAAATCTCACACCTACATAGTGCCAGGAAGAACTGGATCAATTTGGGGAGATCTATCTCGTTTACATCACACTTTAACTGTTTTACGCTCAAAGTTAAACATACGTATAAGACATCTTTACTAGAGGAGTAAAATCAGGGGATTGGGTGCTTTTCAGGGATTTACTCCTGCTGGTGGAGAAAACAGCGTGGCCCTGGTTTTTAGATGACACTGGTGATTACTTAGGTAACAACTTCTCTTTTTCACCCACACATGCTTTTGCCTGACGTTAAAGAACGTCATTTTTTTAACAGTTGAAAAATAAAACAGTACCTCATAAGTAACGGAGCCATTTTGGACCTACACCCGTATTTATGTAATAAACATGTGCTTGACGGCATCAAATCTATATATATATGTTTGAGAGCAGGCAGCAGAACAACAATTCACAGCTGTGACAGCGCTGTCACCTTGTGGCTGGCGTCCCGTCGGACGCTTCACAAATGAGAGATGATCACAGGTGCGGTTGTATTTAATCCGCCTCGGGGGGATCGGGTGAGGAGTGGAGGATCCCGGGTCGATGAGGGGAAAGGAGCGGAGCTGGCGCCCGAGGGAGAATGTTACAATGTTTTTTTTTATAGTGCCAGTATTCCTATGCGAGCGAGTCGTGGCGGAGAACGGCACCGAGGGATCCAGTCCATGTAAAAAACACAAACATGTTTGTTGTCGGTGGGAAGAATCACGTGACGGCTTCAGTTCTAAAATATCAAATGTGTAACTTTTGGTTCTTTTTTTAAATAGCTAATCAGCAGTTACAGTGTTGTCAGTTTCATTAAAGTTTTAAGTTAGCATGATGTCATCGTGTTTCCATTTTTTCTAGCTCTTCTGTGTCCGGTCCATAAAAAGTAGGAGCATTTCCCCCATGTTTGTGTCGGTTCTACCGGGCCCGCACTGTTAAACATTTACAAGCTCAGAATCAGAACATCATGTTCGACGTCACGCACAGAAGTTCTGACTAGTCAAAAATCTGGATATCATCATAACTTCATACCTGCATCGGTCCAACTGAGCAGAGCCATCATGTGTTACTCCAACGGTTCAGACTTTACTCTGTAGGGGGCGCTTCTCTACATGAGACACAACTGCGGTGGTCTAGAAAACATTTAGGATGTGTGACGATATTTATTTTATACTCGTCATTCAAATGCGACATGATCTAGTCACATTTTAAATACAACTCGTCAAATGAATTTAAGTTCTTGTTAATTAAGGAGATTCAAACTCAGTAAATACATTTAAAACATTCTTGTCATATTTAAGTGATTCACAGTCTGCCGGTGTGTGTTCCCTCATAGAGGGTGGTGTTTCTTCATAACGGGTGGTGCAGCAGGTGGATTTGTGTGCGTGCGCTCGTTGCTATGGTGCACCCTCCCGTTGTTTTTATTAAACTTCTCTCCAAGGTGATCGTCTCAAATGAAGCAGAAAATTATATGGAAATATGTTTTTCATCACAGACAAAACAATTTTTCTCCTCATGTAATTTGAAAGTGTTTTTTATCATTTAAAACAATCAGCGCAGCTTTGCATAACGTCTCTTTGGCGACTGCCGCCTGAACTGCAGAGAGCACATTTCCTCTCGCGCGGCGGTAATGAATAATTAGACGGCGGGGCATGAATCACTCAAAAATGCAATTGCGGTGAAAACGCATAATGGATGGGAGTCCACGTGGATCACGCCACAAATAAATGTTCTGATAATGTCATTATCATCTGCACCGAAAGTAATTGACCCGTTCTCCGGCGGGCTGTCGCTGAGGCACCGCCTCGCTTCAGCAGATAATACGTGTGTTTGTGTGTGTGAGCGGTATGTTCAAGCAGGCAGGTTTCAGCACGGCTCTGTCTCTGCGTCCACCTCAGAAGGAGTGTGTCCGTCAATTCATTAGAGAAGACAAACGGAGATTCGCCGTCTGTCCGGTCTGAGTCTACGTGCTGAAAAGATAATCAGCGCTTTCTCGCCCCACACACTTGTGTTTTCTCTCTCTCTCTTTTTGAAATTGGCCAAATAGTCTCTGCACTTTCTTAAGTTCAACTCAGTTTCCTCCGCTTTTATTAGTCCGTCACATGTTTTTGCGTAATGTTCCTTTACGATGAGTCTAGATTTGTCTGAAAAGCCGGGGTTTATTATGGAATCATCATAGCTGCTGCAGATTTCGACGCGATAACTCAAAATCTGCTTCTAGGTCTGATTTAGTCCAAATTGGTGCATATGAATGGACTGGAAGAGATTTATCTGATATATGTCATGTTTTTGGTCTAAGAGGTCAATATGGGAGGTTGTTTGTGATACACGGCTGTTTGGGGCTTTTTCAGGGAGATGTTCTGGGTATCAGCGTAGGCCTAGTTAAATCCATGGCAGCATCTAGTTCTTAAATTCTACGTCAACCATATATCCAAAGCAAACTCAACCCCAGAGGAGGATAGAATTAAACACTGGGTCCACACCGAGTGTAAAAAAAACACAGTAAAAGCAGACTGCTGCTCTTCCTATCTGTTCCTGCAGTCAGAAGAGGCTGCACCTCAGAAAACAGTCAGGTGCGTGAGCAGCCTAAAAGTGCATTTGGCATTAAATACTAGAAACTTAATGTGTGTTCTTGTTTGTAATTCATTTTTGCTAATTAAAACGTGCGTTCTCTTTAAACCGCGTCTGCTTCTTACTAATACGTTCATTAATTAGCAATGAAAAATTCTTCTCATGCAAATCTCGTTAGTACTCTGGATGAGCCGGAACTAAATAAAGGCGGATACATGACAACAGAGGAGCGGGAAGGAACTGTCGCTGGTGCTCTTGGTTGACGCGCCGGCTACTGCGGTGCATCCTGGGATTTATAGTATCTGTGGTGTTATTATAGATATTGTATTGTATCACAGGCCGGATGAAATAGTTCAGCGGGGAGCTGTGATCTAAAGCAACAAGCCACTGATCCCTCCAGAGAATCCAGTCTTCTTCAATGCTCTGCAGGAGCAACAAGAAGATTTAGTCCGATAATGAAACAGAAGCACAATCGGTCGGATACAGGCGGCGTCTTAGCTTACGTTGAGTTAATATCCTTGAGACGGGAAAGCTACTCCTTCAGAACTACGCCTCCCTCAGATAAAAGCCAGGCAGCAGCGAAGAAGAAGGATGGTTCTTGTTGCCGAGTGAGTGGATTCGATCCTGAGATGAGTAATGATGATGAAGGGGGCTGGTGGCATTAAGCTGAGGGTTCCGGCAGAAGCCCCTCAATAATACTACTCTGAACCTCGTTCACTCCCGTCCCTACATTCTGCCACTAATGACTTTTAAAAGGAGGATTCCTTTCATGTCTCAGAGGCAGTGAGAAACCAGCAGGAGATCTGTTTTCTTAAAAATAGATGGGATGAAGAGGAGGATCGACAGCGAAGGAGCCTTTGCTGTTTCTGATCAGTATTTCAGCGCTGCAGTGAGAGTCACACCTCAGCAACTCAAGCTTCCACTTTTATTTTCTTGCACTGGTAGTTCTGAGGAGTCAGTGTGGGGTCAGGCTCCCCGCTGGGCCTCAGGTGGAGGTTCAGCAGTAGTGGGCCAGGCACAGGCGTGAAAATGGATTTTACACTTCGTGCTCTCCTTTTAAAATCGTCTCCTGTATCCTCTCTAGCGACATTTGTATTGGCACCTAAACCTCACGCTACTTCAATGAACCTCGTTCCTCTCAGATTATAAAGCTGGCTCTACTTCACGGAATATCGCCGACAGCAAGGGTATGTCCAGTAAAGGACCCCAAACTCCTGCCTTGTACAAGCGATCCCCCCTGATTGAACTACTCAAATTAAATGTGGGTCCAAGTTTGTTCGCTTTAAAGTTTCGTCCAAAAAAAACAGTATTTTGAAGTAATTCGATTAATAAGTAACAAATTTGGAGTAAATCAGACAAATAGACCAGATCTAGATCCTGTCATCACCGACAGCAAGTGTTATCCCTAAAAAGTCCCAAATCCCCTGTGTTGCACATGCGAGCAATTTCTCCTCATCAAATAAAATGTTCTGTCCAAAGTATTTCTTTTCATGAAAGGTCCCCCTAGTGGGTAAAATAAGAACTAATAGTATAAATGATGGTATACACAAGATAGATCTCCCTGAGATGATCCAGACGCACCAGATTGGACCAACGTTTGTGACAATGATCCATGTCATAGGATTGAAGGTGGACGTGTCTTAGTTTGTTGTGCTCAACCAAAACAAGTAATGACCATAGAGAGAAAAAATGTTGGCACTAACAAAATAGAAACAGTGAACGTTGACTAATCTCAGTTGAACCAATTTGTTAGGTCTTATTTCCAACCCCTGCGATGTTTCGGCCGCTTCCCTCCTTCAATGTCACAAAAGGAGGATAAAAGGGTAACAGGAAATGCAAGGCCATCGACCTGTGAGGTCATACGAGACATGGAACTGTTTTAATATGATAACTCAGAAACTAAGGATTTGCGGGCGCGGTGGTAACGATTAGGACTCTTTAATAATCGCATATTTTCACGTGTATGAGTTCCATGAGCTGTCCTTGAGTGTGACCTGATCACACAGGCATGCATGATGTATGATGAATAACGCGGCCCGTAACCACGCCCCCTCCTGCATTTACAAACCTGCTGGTTCAGGTGTGACAGTGAGAGATGGCGGGGGGCCGCGGCGGCGGATCGTGCTCCTCAGATAACCAACGCAGAGCCGAGGCAGGAGGAAGCTTCATCATCTCCAGCCATAAGCTTCAGATGTTTATCTGTCCCAGGATAAATGGGTGTGTCACCTGGATGAACTCCAGCTGTGGGGGCTTGAGATTTCACTGACACTAACTAGCAGCGTTCTGCTGAAGCTAAAAGTTGTAACGGGGAGGATTCCTGTACGGGGTATAGAGCTTCTGTTAAGGTTCAGTGTTCGATGATTAACAGTCTATAAATACAGAATCTGAGATATGTCATTTATTTCACACTGCAGCTTCTTGAAGCGTTTGTGAAAAATGTTTGTGCTCATGATTGAAACTGGAAATAATTTCAATAAAAAAAAATGTCTTTTCTGTAATTGTCAAAGAATGACAGCAAATTATAATTCAATGAGGAACGTTTTCTTCCTTTAATCTTACATGTAACCCAGCCAAGAAGTTAAATATTTCACTTTCGTCTGAAGAGAAGAATCTTTTTCTCATTCTCAGCAGCAGAAATCTATAGAAACGCAGAACTTTACTGCCTATCGTCATGGTAACGGCTTTGATTCATCTTAATGCACAGGTGATTCCACAAGCCAGTGTTGGAGAAGTACATCACGCTATCCGCACGACCTTCCAGAGGGTCAGCGACTTCTTCATCCCGCCGACGAACCTCATCATCACACACGTGAGGTAAGATGGCTCACACTCGGCACCTCTGACTCAATTCAGAAAAGAGCAAATGAGAATTCTAATGAGAGACCTGGTGTATGATGACCTTTGATTTATAAAAGCTATTAACCTTTGAACTCTGTCCATTCAGGTTTGCCTTCGTCTTCCTCAAAAACGAACCGGCGGTCCACAAGATCGACCTGGAGACCTTCCACCGAGTCAAGACCATCAGCCTGAAAAACTACAGCTGCGTCCCAGTCAGCATGGCGTACACACATCTGAGTGGCTTCTACTTCATCCAGTGCCAAAGAAGGAGGCACCAGCAGAACCCGCCCCAGCTCCTCGTCGACAGTGTGACAGACGCCGTGATTGGTCCAAACCTTAACGTCACAGGACAGCCTTACGTGTCACCGGACGGGCGTTACATTGTGACACCTGACCTGCAGAGCTCACGGCTGAAAGTACAGACGGTGTCCTTCCAGGGGCAGCTGGGTCTGAACCAAGACCTGGACGAGCCCATAGCCGTCTCTGATCTGGCTTTCCAGCCTTCCTTCACGGAATCAAACCAGCACGTGATCGTGGCAACCGCCGCCTCGGGCACGGATCTGCTGTTTGCCGATCTGTCCTCAGGCCACACCGAGGTTCTCCGGAGCCTCAAGGAGCCCCTGGAGCCCCGAGCCTGGCCTTGGGGGGGCCCAAATAGAGTCGTGGTCTCCAGCGGGTTGTTTGGACAGTACCTGGTGACGCCATCGGCAGAATCCCTGTTTGTACTGAACGGCAAACAGAGAACGCCGCACTGCGAGGTATCAGACATCAAGAGGGGGAACACAGTTGTTTGGGTGGGTGAGGTATGAGTTAAAAAGGGGGGAAACGCAAGAGACGTAGGATTAGAGACGGACGTACCCGTGGAAAAAGGGAAAGGCAAAATCAGGCCAAAATGACCTATTATAAAGATTTATGTGACCATAAGTTGTGGACTCAACTCTGGGAGTGAGCAAGAGGGAAGCGGGTCTGGGTTTAATGTAACAAAAGTACACCTAAAATAGAGTAACTGAAAACCGTTAAGAAACCCTGTTGTGATATTTCTACTGGGAGAAAGTGTCAATGCCGTTCAGTGCAACAGTGATCTATGTGCACTTAACTATACAGAATTGTACATTATTGCACTTCCTTCCATGTTATCACAGCAAATAGGTACCTGAGGGGTTAGTAACCAACTACGAACTATGCACAACGCTCACTTTTCTTTAAGCGAGAAAAAAGCTTTCCGATTTTTTTGTTTCTCAACGATGTTTGTCGTTTTCACCAGTGCTGCATATATTCACCACAAACTGTTAGTCTGTCCCGTCTGCCTTTAGTGTGTGTGTGTGTGTTCGGAGTCCTTTGAAGAAGCTAGCAGCCCATGCCTTCGTCACGGTATTGTACTACGTTTTCCCTCTGAGAGGTTTCCTTCTCCTCACGCATGCGTAAAAAAAACTCTGTACTTACACCGTCGATCCAAAGAGCCTAATTGGTCCGGTAGCAACGGGCAACGGACGTTTCGCTCAAGAGAAGCAATGCGTTTTCTTCGGCCTCCTGCAGCGGTATAATCTGTATCTCGCTTATTCGGTACCTGCAGCACATCTCTGTGCTGTGGAGCCTGAAAAAGCTACTTAACAGACTCCCTCAGGGTAACGACTCCTGGCTGATGCTGACCCTCACGCTGAGGCCGTGTGAAGAGTGGCATCAGCGCCGCCATCCGACAGGCTGTGAGCGTTTGTGCATTCACCCAGATCAAAATACAAGGCAGGCAGCCTGAACCCAGCAGGTTACAACCAGGCCCACTGAGTTGTCCCCGAAAAGCCACCGATGATATAGATAACCATTTTTTTCTGAGCTCAGTACTAAAAACAAGACGGCTTTCCTCGTGTCAGCTAAATTTAGACACAATCGGACTGATGGTTGGGAAGTCACGGATGAGAAAGTGTGTATTTTCCTACAAATAAGGTCCTTCATCTCCTTGAGTCGATTCATATGTGAAAAATATGGAATAAATCAGATCAACAGTTAGAAAGTCATGTTTGAAAAAAGACTAGATTTTCTCCTAGTGGCGGGAAAACTGAACTTTCACAAAATCAATCCAGGTTTATGGGGTTTTGAATTGACAGTTCCATAATATCCCTGACTCTTCTGCAATATAATTATTCAGGAAGGGCTGGAACGCATCCATCACAAACAGGAGGGAGATATTTTAGTGGAACAGAAAATCATCCATTACCACTTACTGTAGAATTACTAGAATAATGACGGTACTTGTGTCTCTTATCATTCCAATTTAAGAACCCAGCATTATCTGTCCGAGGCAGTAACTCAAATCAGCACCAGCAACTATTTGTCTATCAAATAAGCTTTTATGTCCTCACTGTGGCTGAACAGCCTCAACCGTCTTTGTAATTTACTTTTGCCATCTGTGCTAATCCTCGTAATGATGATCCAGGAGCAGGAGGACGGCGCGGCTGCTTCTCTTCATTTGTAACGTTATCAGAAATCATTGGTTTCTGCCTCTGCAACGTGTGAAGCGCTGAAAACCAGCTTTGACACTGGGCTACAGAACCGCAGCTAAAGAAACAAGTATTTGTGTAGAAATATTTAACCGTCATAGATGAGTATGTCCTCTAAATATAACGAAGAGCTATTTTTAAAGTAGTTGTGTGGCAGCCAAATTCTATTTTTTATTGTCCCTAAATATGCATTTAAATCGTTCGTAATTATACAAGCTGCTTCAAATTACCTTAATTAGACTTAATGAGTTGCATATTTACAGAAATAATATTAATTGTACTCCTTGAATGTGCAGTTATGTCTATAGTCGGCCAATTAAAAGTACATTTAACATTTTAATGTCCTGCCCAACTGTTTCTTATTGAACCAGTTTATAATGTGTGGCAGCATGAATGTGCTGAAAAGTAGTGGGCCGAGGACGGAGCCCTGGGGGACACCGAGAATGCATTAACCATGCCTATTGAGAAAGTCTTATTTTACAAGTAATATTAAACAATGACTAGACAAAATGATGTAAGTTGATTCAATCAAAAACGTTGCTACAAATAAATACCACATTTTTTTCTTTCTTGGCGATGACGTTTAATTCTTAATACATTGTTTTCTGCTGTCTTGAATACTATTAAGACATATTTGAGAACTAAAGTAGCCGACTAGTTTAATAGAGTCTGTGCCGAGGAGTTGATAACGATCTCTTGCACAAAGTATGCACAAATTCTCACAACCTGACGGTTTCTACTGTTTATTGTTTCTGTTGGACCGTCGAACAGATTAAACAGCCGTCGGAGGCCCTTAACAGAAGAACTCTGTTAATCCAGCCTAAATCTGCTCCCCCCAAAACAAATAACAGCTTAGATGTAAGATTCATCTCCCAATACGTAGTTTGTGACTGCGGCGCTGCGATGCGTAGGTTCGGGACCCGGCTGGACTAACGCAGACGTCCTTCTTGTTTGTGATTAGTTATTGCTGCTAGTCTGCCATGAAAATCCATTCGGGCACGAGAGCTGGTTTAATGAACTGTTGAAGGCAGAGACAGACTCTTAGAACACTGTTGCACTGAGAGAGAAACAGAATACCTGACCTCTTCTTATGGGGCGGACGTTTCTCAAAAAGGTTGCACAAATAAGGGTCTCTGCAGAGGCGCAAAGGCGCTCACCAATTTGAAAAACAATAAAGTTCTCGTGATAAGGAGATCTTATGTTTTAATTACAAAAACAAGAAAAGATCTTGGAATTATTAGATCCTGAAATTCTGAAAAAAGATCTCATATTAAGAAATCTGATCTCGCAATTATGAGAAATGATCAGTCAATCAGGATCTCGTTATTATGGGATAATATCTCTCTCTCTTACATCCTGACGTGTTTTGATGAACAGGATGTGCTTCCGTCGTCTCCTCACTGTGCCAACTGAAAAAGAAAATGGCTGTATGCCTCCTGAAGTCACTCCGAGGGTCTAACCCATCAGTGACATGCATGTAATTAAGACCATCTCCAATACGGTTACCATGATCGATCTCTCACCGTCACACACGTTTAACAGTCGCTTGTGATGAAGTCACGTTTTTGCCCTCTCATTGTCACGTCTGTCAGCTTATCTCTCGAGGTCAATCCAGCAGTGAGACGTCACCACTAGAGCCACGGAGAGCAACGACCACAGAGACCGCACCTGATCACGCTTGCTGATCTTCCGACATTTTCCATGTGGTTTTTGTTTGTTCGGACCTCCCCTCGGTGTCACATGACTCTTTCTGTCCCTCTCCTTTAACCCTCTACGGGGCTGCAGAGCTGAACCTGAACCGCTTGGTGTGATAGACATTGATAGCAACCACTGCTGTAGATAACATTGTTCATGTTTAGAACTCCTTCAGACATGACTAAACTGACTGTACAGTTTTCTTTATGCATTTTGTGTGTTCTGGATTATGAGGGAATTGTTTTTGTAAGAAAAAAAATAAATGAAATATATTGTAAAAATCAAACGCGTTGCTGACGACTTATTATTATTACATATTTGTTTTTAAATGTCAAAATCTTCTACAAATAAATACTGATTGAGTTTTCAAACCCATTAATATTCAAAAACCAAATTAAAGCAGCAAACCACCTCACATTTAAGAGGAAGCCTTTCACACGTGCTTGTGGTTCTGGAGTATCTTCATGATATGATTTATAAACACATGGGAAATCCCGTGTAAAACCTGCAACCTGTGGTTTAATGTGGGACCCATGAAGTTTCTAGGAAAAACTACTCAAATACATGAGAAACTTATCCATAAAAAACCATCGGATTACAATTGGAACCAATGAAAATGCTCATGGAAAACCTAGAAAGACCAATGTGTAAACTGTCTATAAAAAACAAATCTACGGGCTTACGTGTGAACTCCATACAAATACCCATGGGCCACCTTCTGCTTAAAACCCATCAGAATACAATCAGAACCCATACATGATCATATGAAAACCAATGTAAAAACTGTCTATAGACCCATGTGATTACATGTGAGTCCTGTTGCTTTAATTAGGTTGCATCTTCATCCTACATCCATCCTCGTCCCAAACCCCTCCATCCAGCATCCTCAGCTTGGGGGCTGAAGATATCTGGCATTTCTTATCATTCAGTTTTTTAATTTTTCCCCTATAAAAGGATTCACTTTAATTTCCAGTTGTCTGATACTTGACTTCTTAACAGCCCAAACGTCGTTCAACAAGTAAATCTCTGAGGTGAGAGTCTCAGAGGTTTCGGGACAAATCTCCATGAACAGATGAGTCGGACCTTCAGTCGCATGGAAGAAAGGAATCCTAAAAACATCTGACGCAACCCAAACATTAGACCAAACAAACAGAACTTAGGAAAAACGTGGATGTTTGGTTCTTCATGGACAGGACAACTTGTCCTCATTAAGGGGAACACGAATCAAAAGCATGCAGTGACCTCGTCAGTCGAATGATGTAGGTGAGGTTAAACTGAGCCACAGTTCTGGCAGGTGGACAATAAGAGGATCTTTGTGCCGAGACCCACGACATTCATCCCATGTCCCTGTCCAGATCACAGACGACACGTTTCTGGTTTCAATCCACGGGTGAGGTAGCATCCAGCTGGCCGTCACTCCAGCGTAAGCTAATGTCATCTATTGTCTTCCTGTGGTCGGCGTCAATACTCTCTCCATCAATGTCAGCGCGACAGTGAGTGAATCAGAGATCTCCAGGAACAAAACGATCGGATCGCACAGGCAATTAACGTCCATCTCACTCCTCCTCGCCGTCGCAGCTGCTTCAACTTCCTGTGAATCACTGCAGAATGGAGGAAGAGGACCAAAGACACCAGCCTCCACCCGGTCTGCAAAGCTTCCCGAATTATTTGTGGAAAATCAGTGCTTGAAGGCATCACTTCAACGCTCACAATCTCAAACAAACTAGATCACAGTCAGAAACCAATGTGAGCTGATCATTAATAGATGTCATCCCTGCTCCTGTTCCTCAGGCACCACGCCTCCAGCACCACGCCTCCAGCACCACACCTCCAGCACCGGACCTGGGTATGTCATCACTTATAGATGTCTTTTCTTTTTCTTACTCCAATTGCAAACTTAACATATTTGCTTCTTTATGCCTTTATTCAACAAGACTCATGATGGAGCCTGATTTGGGTCGACCAGTCTGGTGTTTTCATCATTCTGGATACGACCACTAATTATAGCCCCGAAAAGTTGGGAACCTGGAATCGTCATTCTCACCACTTGCACTGCAGATCCTTTGTGTTATTGCGATAACACAAAATATCTTTAATGGATCATTTTCATATTTAATAACCACATAGACGTTAGTGTGAGGAAGAACTGGATCGATTTGTGGAAATTTCAGTTGCATATTTCCACCACGAGGGGGAGGTTTATTTATCTACAATTCTCTGATCTGATTTAGTCCAACTTTGGTGCACATGAATCGACTGGAGGAAATCTATCTTGAACATATAATTTATAACTCTAAAAGTTCATATTTTAGTCACTAGGGGGAGATCGTTTTTAGGTAAAACACTGGTCATAACTTCACATGTAATTTGAGGAGTCAGTCAGGGGGATTAATTGTACCACCCAGGTGATTGTGGATGGAACCCTGCATTCCAACATTTTAAGACATCATTTCTCAACCATTGGTCTGATTTAGTCCAAATGAATCAACTTCATTAAATCTATCTATGTCATGTTTTACTCGCTAGAGGGGCTTTTTGACCATTACTACCGACACATCAGTCCAATTCTGTCCAAATCTTGCCCTGACCTGAAACAGAGAAAACTGATAGATGTTATATAAATTCTCTTATTTACTTCAATTAAAACTATTTACTTTGTTTTCTGACTATGTTAGTTCTCCCTCTCTTTATCGACAGCCATCAAAGTTTCTGTGATTAACTTTTTTCAGTGCCTGGCTGGTTTATAGTTAGTTTTTTTTTGTTTATTGTTAAGCTCTTATTTATATATGTGAATGTTTATTTATATCATCATTATGTCACTTCCTGATGAAGAGATATGTCATTTTGTGTGGACAGAACATGTGACGTATAAAGTTTGATGGCGTTTGCAGTGATGAATCATTAAACATACGTTACTAAGAACTGATGTGGTGACAAAGGACCGCAAAGCCAGATTGGGAGAAAACTAGAGTATGATGGCTGATCCTGGTCCATTTCTCGTTTAGATATAATTTATTACCTTTCACTGATTTGAATGACTGAATATGCATTAAGTCTTTCCAATGATGTCATCCGTCAAATGATGTCATCCGTCTCCATTACAGCACCCTGACCAGCTTCCAATATGAATCTCCAGCTCCCTGACTCAGATTATGATCCAGATCCGGGTCCAACGGTGCGATACAGTGGAACATCCAGAACTTTCTCTTCTGGAGTATTGTTATTTAGATTGCCCTATTTCTTTGTGGGTTATTTTTCAGGTTGTTCGCAAAGCTAAAAAAGTGATCAAGTATTAGCATGTGTTCCCACATTCACCTGAACATCTGATCCACACCTACAGGGGACTTCATCAGAATCTCCCAACAGGAGACTTCATCAGAATCCTTGTATGAAGTCTCCTGAACAACTTGTGGGCCATCCTCTCGTTATCGGTGGAAAAGAACTAATGACGCAGCCTCACAGTTTACAGCGTACTACCATCAGACGAGGACAATTCCATAATATGCCCGACTTTTCCAGGAATATAATAAGGTACTGATAAAATACTTAAAGGGGTCCTATTCATAAAAGTGGAAGGAGTAGTTTGACCTTTGACATGGGTCAACACAAGTACCTTAATATTGTACTGAAGAACAGTACTTGAGTAAATATACTTTGCTACTCTGAAGGAACTACAGTATTCATTCAGAATACTTAGTTTCAGTCTAACCTATTTCATGATTACTTCAAACTTCAAAAATAGGGGTAAATTGAGATAAAAATAGGAATTATGGGAAAATCCCTCAGAGTGTTTGGAGGACCGAAGTATGAATTATAATTCTCGCTTTGACAAACTATTATAAGTATCTTATAAGGAGTTACTTGTCATAAAATATCATTACATAAACAGAAACTGGGATTATGTGTTGTTGCATAAGAGATAATTAAGTTATCCATGATATTTAATACGGGAGCAGCAAAATCTCACCGCGTCACTGTCAGTCTCCGGCACATCAAACCAAACGCCACGTCAAGGCTTTAGAATCCATTTCAGAATTACATTTGGGAAAGTAATATGGAAAAAATTTTGTTTTTTATGTAAAGGTGTTTATTTTACCCGGAGCAGAAAGAGAGAGAGTATCGGTGTGGGTTTAGAGCGTCGAGCGTCAGACAGCTGCTTGTTTGGGTGTGATGAGAGAGCGGTTCTGCAGAGACTCTGTTCTCAGTCTAACAAGACTGCCTATGAATTTTTAAGGTACTGATACTCCGAGATAAATATACTTAAGCACTGGAAGAAGTACAAGATGTCTTTTTTTTTTTTACTGAGAATGTAAAAGAATCCTATTTTCCCTATATATAAAAAAAACATGATTAAAATCACAGATTCACATAGATTTAACACAGAATAACTAACATATAGAAGTTTTTATGAATATTGTCTTTTCTGTCCCTCTGATGAAGTTCTACTCTTCCAGGATGGGCAGAAGAAAGACTAGAGAACATAAGATAAGAGCCGACATCTATGATAGATCTGTGTGAGATCTAAATTTTAATACGGTAGCTCGTTCTATGTAGACATGGTTCAGTAGCGTCGCAAGAACAAAGACCTATCGCTGTGCTGCCTTTGTTTATTTATACTGAACAAACTCACAGCGGCGGCTTCAGGGTGATTTAAGATGGCATGGTGGCAATTGGAAAAAGACGCATGAGACATCACACAGCCGTGATGACATCACATGTGATGTCTTTACATAGTGAACAGTAGCTACCCTGCTAAAAAGGTGGTTGATCTGGTCGACTACAAAGGAAACAAGGAGCTCCTGGTTCCCACAATGACACAAATTCTCACTTTACTTATGTCTTCGTTCAGAAACCGTCACTAGCTGTTTTTTTAAATCTCCGAGTTTTGGATATTGCATATATTACTTACTTTAAACGACCCAGGCTCGACAGTCAATACAGTTATTACACATCCATTAGTAACTGCATAACTGTTATTACACAGTTACGTAACAACTGTGTGATAACTGTCATGCAGTTAAAACAGTTATTACACAGTCATTACAGCTATTCTGTAGCCTGTTGTACACGTATGTGAGCGCCTCTGGATAACTGGGCCTACGCTGTCCACACCAGTACCTTTTCACAGTGTCCGTGAAAAGCCCCCAGTCTCCTGTATTGTACCAGCAATCCCCCCAACCTAACTATTGCTTTGAAGTCAACAGTCTGCTCTAGGATCAGATCCCATAGGGACTCACTGATGAAGATAAATACAGTTAACAAATTTGTCTGGTTCAGGGATAAAACAAGACAGATTTCCTTGAGTCAATTCATAGAAAGTACATTTAGTCATAACTGGACTTTGGGAAGTTATGAACGAGTAATAGTGTTTTCCACAAAAAGATCCCCCTTATGAGTAAAATAGGAACCATCATAGTGACATTATATATATATATATATATATATATATATATATATATATATATATATATATATACACTAGAAAGGTCTCCTTCTACAGGTTCATATCAGCCAATTTGGACAGTTGGACTGTTTTTTGAAGAAGAAAAAAACAACAACCCCAAGAGTAGTGAGTGAAACATGAGCAATTACTGTAAAATATGAGACGTACAAGTCAGATCTCTATGAGTTGATGTATATGCATCAAAGTTGGACGGTACCATAGCAACAGTTAGGATGTTTAAGGTGAAAGATCTGCAGCGATGACAATTCTAAGATAATTCTGAATCCAATAGAATCCATATCAGTAGCAAATTCCTTGGTAATCCATCCAATAATAACGGACATTGGCTTCAGCGTCGGACAAAAGCTGACCTTGAAAACATAGAGACGGAGGAGTTTAACAGCAATACCTCTGACACTTTGAGACAAACTGAAATAAACGAGTAGAAAAAGTAGGGTAAAAGAGATGAGAAGGTGTTTTTACAGTGCAAGCATTCAGAGAGGGAATGCTGAGTGAGGTTTCCATCATTAGGCTGCTGCTCACTATTCAGAGGAAGAGGAACAAACCAGACATGATATGCCAGGAATCTGTCACCACTGCACTATTTATTACAGCTAAGACAATAAACAGGCGTGGATATGAATGATGGATCTTGTGGAAACCTAGAGTAGGATCCACTTCTGCTCCTGGCTGACTCAGAGTCCCTGAGTTATAAACCAGTGATCAGAGCCCAGATGTGACAAGATGTGTCACTATCAGAGGGAATTTGTGTATTTGTGTAGCTGTCATCACATCTGCAGGTCAAGTTCAAGCTACGATCCTCAACAATGATGAATTCTAAGGCCCTTTTACATGAAAAGTGATTTTTATGCTGATGGGATTCAAGTTGACACATCAGTCACACACAGACGTTGTAGAAAATTACACTTGTTCTAGTTACCTTTGAGCAAAGTCTGGCGGCTCTAATTCTTCTTCTTCTTGTTTTATTTTATTAGTTATCGGGTTGATTTTATTATTTCCTGTACTTTTTCGTATCGTAATTAACTTTGTTTTCTTCAAAGGTATTGATTTTTATTAATATGAATGATCAAATGCTGATACGAACAATGTTTTTTGCGCACTAGAACGCCCCACTGCACCATAAGACTTCGCTTTGAGGTAGGTTGATGGCTCTAAACTCTGCCTTTTTCTGACTATACTTCACAATCAAACTGTCTTTTATTTACATTAAGTGTTTATATAAGCTTCTTTATTGTATGGTAAATTTTGGTTTACAGTGGAGCGTTCAAAATATGATTGAGGGAGTGGGTTATCTAATATTGCTAAGCTAACACAAGCTAGGAACAAACCCTAATGCAGTTGGCTAGCTAGCAGAAATTTCATTCATTCATTTATATACACATATATATACATATATGTATAGTATAAATATATATACTTCCTCACAGAAGCTGTTCCTCATGTAGAACGCAAAAGAAAAGCTAGTGTCCTCTAATGGGAATGTGTCCGTCAGTAGAGCCAAAGTAAAAAAAATAAAAAGAACAACAGTCATAAATATCAGATGTCACCTGGGAGTCTGGAATGCAGCTGCTGCGTTCACGGCTGATGTGACACCCTGAGGCTAAATCACCATCGTTTCTGCAGGTGAGCCAGTAATTATGACAAGTATCGCTGCGTGAGCGCTGACTTGATGGCGGTTATGATGAACAGTGTCAGAAATCAGAGCGTGTTTGGTCAGTAACGTGCCCCACATGAGGATGGGAGGGAAGGGGATGAAATCATGAATATTATGTTTCAACTACAGTTAAATACTTGCCTCTAAAGTCAGACTTCTGCACACCTTTAGTGAAGCAAAAACAAATAGCCTGAATACATTAGCTCGACCTTGGTGTCACAATCCTTGAAGATTCAGTTCTTGACTAGACAGAGTGTAGAAGTTCTTGTTCTTCATCCAGATGGAGCTGGGATATAAAACATCTTCAGTTGTATTTCCCAGTATATATTCCTCATCATTGACTCTCCTTTGTATCTCTAGTCTTATCTGGATTCCATGGTGATTTTAGGTCTGGTTATTTAGTTATTTGATTGACTTTGTTTGTCTCCATCTAACCAATCCACGGTTAGATTACGAGAGAGGTAGCCTTCATCCTATGACGCTGTTCTGTCCTAATATACAGTCCTTATACTGTTATTACCCTGGTATTATTACACTGTTATCACTCTCTTTAAACCATTCTCAAACTACTTCTGATCCATCTGAGACCCGCATTGATTAAAATATATTGTTTAGTCCATTATGACTCCGGTATTATCCTGTTATTACATTTGTATTTATCATTATTGAAGTTGTACAAATCTGGTATTTTCCTTTTATTGATCCATAATGTTACAGTTGTGATTTTCCCTTTATTACACTGGTTTTACTTTAACCGTTGTATTAAGCTATCGTTGAAGTTGTATGAATCCATTATTGTACTATTCTACGTCATACTCTTGTTATCATAACTGAAGTGATCTTCTATCAAAGTAAACAACGATCCGGATCAGAAGTACTGAATCAAAATTGGGACTCACCACGCCTCCAAGCAGACGAGTTGTTGACATCTCTCTTAAGACTCCTTCAGAGACAAAAAGAAAACAGAATCAGAATCCTGGGAGTCAGATTTAATCATGTTTTTTTTTTTTACACACAGTCAGAGTCTGATCGGATGTTGCCTTCACTGCCCTTATTTGTTGGAACAAGATTCCAACAACTATTTACAGGTGGAAGTGAAGAAAAAGATAAGACATCAAAACTGGGCTGAGATATTATTGCTTATTTGGACCTGTTATATTTATAACATAAATACCAATCACCTACAGGTAACTGTCATTTATTATAAATACCACACTATTAGTACTGGGAGGAAACATCTTTATTCATTTCATAAAAGTTGCAGTTGCTCAGTAAATGTGTTTTCAGTGAATGAGTCATCTTCAGAACCTGTCTATGAAACGCGGCTGTTGTCCCCGACAACAAGGGAACAACGATAGTCTCCCAGTCGGCCAGTTTGTGAAACTACAAGAACATTTGTGTGGTTCCACAGTGCCACTCAAATTCCACCAATTACATCACTGAAGAGTTTGGGATATTCATGTTGGCGAGAAAACTCAACAACTATAGTCGACACTTTGGAGTAGGACAGGAATAATTGATATATGTCACCGTGAGATTCTCCCTGTGATGACATACAACACAAATCACTCAGCGGCAGCAGCAGGAAGGATCCACTGAGGGGAACATGGATGACATTTGCACCAATCGACCTGTGAGAACACTGAGAGTGAAATCCCTCATCTCTACATGATAACACCTATTTTTATAGACCGCTGGAATACAGATTCATGTTTATCTTTAAGACTGTCTTAGGAGGCCGGGATAAATAATAGCTGTTAAATCACAGGGAAACACCATGTTTTTCATTCCTTTAAGGAGCAGAACCCAAGAGTTGATTGTCTCAACCAGAACCTCCATTCCCTTTCAGAATGGCAAAGATGATTAAACTGCATATTTCAGGACTTAAGAGCTGATGAGGGGTTCTGATGGAAACATTGCAATTAGTCACTGGGTATAATTAATGTCCCTGTCAGGAACTATTTACAATAATTGCGACCTAAATTGCATCATTTCACATACAAATATTTTACATTATAGCAAAAGCTATTGGGAAAATTCCCAAGAGACACAAGCGAGCCACTTACTATGTATGGAAGTACAGGATAAGAAACTACAATAAAAGGGGTGCTCACAGATACTTTGTCTTATTATAATACATTCATGACACATCAGACGTGTTTTAATCATTCAGTCGGATGCATTTTCATCCATTAACCAAAAAGTATTTTAGTAATGCATTCACAAATCATTATGAGGTTTTATTATGATCATTATGATGCTTTTTTTATCGTCATAATCAGTAAGATGGACACTAAAGGTGGACATTAGGAATCACTTTCTGATTCTATTTGTTCTTTGTTTAAAGCCACTGCAATAATCTCTTATTTATTTAAATTGGTAAAAATCCTCCTCAAGATTTAAATCTCTTTTCCAGAGCAGCACAGAAACTGGGCAACAATAAAATAGACGCAATACAACAAATACACACATATATATGAACTACTTTCATACAATAAAATTAGAGGTAAGCCTAGTTTCATGAAAACGGCAATCAGCCGAGTATCTTTATTCAGCCGGTTCCGTGTTGGTAACACGCGTGTGCTTCACAAGCCCACCAAGCATGAAAGACCACGGCTCAAAACATCTCGCATGTAAACCAGTTTCTAACACCAGTAAGGACAAAATAAGCTGTGGAGGAACAACCTCAACTGAGGTTTGGCAAAACACACTCAATCACACACTTCAAATGTAGTCCCCCGAGGAACACAAGCTTTCAAGGAGCTAACATTAGCAGAGCAGCTAAAGCTAGCAATAATGCAGAGCCAGTCATGTGGCCAGGAAGTCCTTGATCAAAGAAAAGAATCTGAGTCGGCCAAAATCCATATCGGCAGATATGACTTTATAAAAAACAGCGATCGGCCAAGAAAATTGTACTTGGTGCACCTCTAATTAAAATGAGATAATAAAAGGAATATAAAATGATCCAATACGAGGATTAGATCTAAATTCAGAAACAACTACATTGACCAAGCTCAATTTTTTCCTCCCCCAGAGTAACAAGCTCTGACAGATTCAGGTTCTAACCCTTGTTTAGAATTATTATTTTTCTTAAAAGAGTATTTACCAGATTTGAGATGTATTATTTATCAAGGTTTAGAGCAGCTCTTTTAATGCATTTTTGGCCTCACACTTTATGTCCACAAGATAAATGTGGTAAAATGAACTTTATTTACTCAGGAGAAATATATCTTGCCATGGTTTCTCGGGGTGGTTGCAGATGATGCAGAACAGTCCCGAGGAAAGACTGTCTTTAAGTTCACGGTAAAACCCAAAAATAGCAGTATCATAGAAGCTGTGCTCTGCTGTGGCGCCGTCCCAAACTTATTTGGAACTACTGAGGCTTATGGCTTCTCCCACTTCAATAGGCAGCCATCCAGAAGGGTTCCTCTTTAAATACAGCAGTCGACTGTTGGCTTCGTAGGCAGGATAGAGAGGAAGTTGGGTTTTATACATTCACACTCAGGCACTTGGAGAAGTGGTTCGTCCTCATGAAGAACCAAACCCCAGAATAGACCGATCTGGTCCCTTATAGTTTTAAAGCAGGGATTTGTTCCAGATTTGAGTTAAATTTTGAGCAGAGGGCTTCCTTTTTAAATATAGTTCTTAAGTTTAAGTTATTCTTCGGTCAAATCCAGACTTCAGAAGTGTTTGGGTGCCATGTTTCTAAACAGCTCTAAATGAAAAACGTGTTAAACTTCCTCCAGTTTAACCTCCCTCCTTTTTTATTTGTCGTGTAGCTATGACTTCAAATGAATCTGAGCTGTGGAGATTTTCTGTTTTTGTTTCTGCTGCCAAACTTTCAAGTTATCCCAAGAATGATGCCAGCAATAATGTTAACTCACATCTATCAAATCTATATGATTCATGACTTCTTTTTTCGGATACACTTGGAAAAACTGAAATGTCTCATCCGCCATGCAATGAATTGTGGGTAGTTATAAGGCAGAAAAGTCTGGAATATTACGGAAATGCCGCTTCCACAGATCCCTCATCTTAACACAATACCAAAAAAATCACAAAAATATTTTATGGATCGTTTTCATCAATCTTGAATAAATAATAGTAATCGTGTTTTACTCTGAGGATCGGTCTCTTAGACTCTCCTGTACCGACTTTTTCGCTGAGTGCGGCTCAAACAGATGATGCCTCCTAAATGAACCTGTATACCTCTTCCCCGTTCAACCCATCCCCCCTCTCTCTCTGTTTACTTCTGCTAATCAACTTTGAGCTTGTTTTCTTCTCCATCCCAATAAATGACATGTTAATCCTGCCGGGACAGACGGCTGGAGATGAGTATTGAAAGGAATTAGAGAACGACATTTTAACAAGGATGTCTGCGGCGATATAATGGGGCCTAATGAAAGTAATGAGTTTGCTGTTGTGCTAAAGGGCTGGAATTCTCCCGGCGCTGGATCCCATTCCGAGCATCATGGGAGGAGTAAATGAGAAAGGAGGATGGATATGAAGACGTCAGTGGCGTGATGGGGGGGTGTTGGTTGCGCTAAAATAGCCCGGGACCGCTGAGGAAGAGATAATGTAGTTTGGTGATGGCTGCTTGTGAAATGCGCTGAAGGCTGGCTGCTGCAGTGACCTGTTGTTGTTCTTGTGAGCAATTTGGTTAAACACACCAAGCTGTTTTTAATCACCAAAGACAGTAGGTCTGGGACTTTGGCTGAGATGGAAATAAGTCAACAACTCTTCAATGGTTTGCCATAAAAGTTTTCACATTCACGGTCCTTTGAGGTTGAATCCTCCTGACTTTGGTATAACGGAGCCCAAAGAACTGGTGCAGATCTGCAGACGTGTTTGTAGACTCCCCTCTGTAAAGGACAGCCTTTAAAAATTGGTGCAAGAATGAACTGGATTGATGTTTGGAAATTGTCAGTTGATTAAAATCTCAATGAGAGCCTCAACCCGACAAAGTGCAGGAGAACTCAAACTCAGAATCGGTTAAAACATTGATATGAATCGACCCGAGATCTTTCTTGCACATATTTACTCTAAAAGTTATTATTTTAATCCTTTACTATTGAAAACAGCTTTTCTGAAATAACTTCCTAAACATTGGTCCGATTTAGGCCAAACTATCTTCATACGAACCATCTTTGTGATACTTTTCTGTCCCAACCATGAGCACCTCAAGCTTTCCAGCACCAAATTCAAGTCACATCTTTTTGTCAAGAAAAAGAAGGAAAATTTATGACACAAGTTTGAAAGTCAGTGAAGAATAAAGTCAGCTTAATAGTGAATTAAGCACATTTGTAAGAACTATATGAAAAAATATACAGTCAATGAACTGAATTTGAGTCCAGTTAATCTCCACACTCAGCCCCAAGCTGCTCAGAAGGAGCAGCTGAACTATGCAGTAGATTTCTAATAAGGTTCTACTTCCAGTAGGTTGAGATTCCAGAATAAAGCATCAAATATAGTAAGACACTCCTGCGCTCCTTTTCATCTTTCAGGCATATGAGGGGTTGTCAAAGAGAAAAAGAAACTACCTTATTGATGATGATGTCATATCTAGACAGGATCACTCCCCAGAAGAAAAGAGGCTGAAATCTACTCATTTGTCAGAAGCTCACAAAAGCGACTGAAAGCTTCCAAGAAGAAAAAGCGTGTTCCCTCGCCCCACTAGAACTCTACAAGTTTGCTGATAGCTGTGTAGCAGCCGAGGAAAAGCTGCATCGTGTCTCGCTGTCAAGATCATCTCCTCCACGCGTTAGTGTTCCGACAACTCGGCATAAGCAGGTGTAATCTTCAAAGAGAATCCCGCTGCAGTAACACCCCAGAGTCTCTTTGCACAGCAGCAAGAAAAGTGGAAAAAGTACAACTTTCAACTGTGGCTAAATTGTTTCACGAGGTTTAAAGAGTTACAGCAAGTATGCAGATTGGTACGATTTATTTATTATAATATTATATATATATATTTAGCACAATTATGTATCAATTCGGGTCTGTACATAAGTGTGTATACCCGGAAAGCCTCCATTCCCTTGAGTTGCACATGCAATCCCCCTGATCGAACTCTTCAAATTAAATGTCAAGTTATGTCCGAAAAGCAACGTTTCCTGTTAAAAAAGTTGCCCCTAGTGGGTAAAATATGAACTACTAGGGAGAACTCTACATATACAAGATAGAGCTCCTCAAGTCAAATTCAGATTCTCTAAATTTGGACTAAATCGGATTATGGCTAAAGAACATTCGGACATATTGTTTCCAATAGTGTCGGAAACATGCGACCAACCAAACCCATAATCAAAAAACACTCAACATAATGACACCTGCTAGACTGAATGACGTCTTTACCTCCAAATGTTTTCTCTGAAAGGATTTCCAACTAATGAACCGTATAATTAATTGTCATTTGTTTATGATTACGATTAATGATGAATTTTCTTAATTCAAATTGTCCAATCGAACATAAGTTGTGTTGCTTCAACTACCTTTTAGTTATTGACATATTAATAGGAAAATGTTTTTCTGACCTCAGGATGTGACTTCTGGAGCCTATCTATAGCACTTCCTGTTTATAAACTGCCAGATCTCCATTTTGGCTCATGCTCTGATGAAGGCCACTCCGTCAGAACGTTAGCATGTCGGTGTGACGAGGCCAAAATAAAACAAGTTTAATTGAGATTAGTCAACTTGCACTGGAATTTTGTTTTGTTACCTTTTTACACCCTAAATCATTCCAGTTCTTCCTCGTACTAAGGTCTATGAATGTATAAAATTTGCAAATGATCCATGAAATACTGAGTTATCGCGTTAATTTGACGGATGCGATGCAGAATCCATAATATCCCTGACTCCTTCGGGGGATATAAATGAAATCAGAAAAAAATAATTTTGGTTTTGCACACTGTACCTTTAAATAATGGCATGGGGTGAATGGTAACCGGGTTCATGGTAATTCTGCTTTGTGAGGTAACGTAGCTGAAAACACAGGCGAACATGTCCGACACAAGGATAACGAGGATAATACGTTTAGCCGTCTATTCTCTGCTAATTGCAGAGCTGAAGACCGGTGTTATTGTAAACCGATAACTTGATCCGACGTTGCTTAATCTGCTCTTACATGCCTGCAAAAAGCTCTGACAGGTATTTAAAGACGTGTAAGTGGCTCAGGGGGATTTGTATTATCACCGCGCGAGTTACTGCAGATTGCGTTTGATAGAAATGAAAATGTCATGATATGGCAGATGCTAAAGCGTTTGTTGACAGCTAGAATTAACAAACAGTGGTGGTGGTGTTGTTGGGGGTGGGGGTGCCCTTCCTGTGCTGCATTGTTGATGAGCAGATGTTTGTGTAAAAACAAAGCCAAATTGGAAAAGAAAGGTTTAATATTAACAGATATTTTCTTGTGGCAGATTATTTGGTTTGTCCAGCAGATGTGAGACCCGGTATTAAATCATTAAACTCCTGTAGTCAGTGTCAGTCCGTTAATCCTGACTTCATGCTCCCGGCTAGAACCTGCTGAATTAAATAGGGTGCCAAAAAGTGTTTTGGCACATTTATGTTATGCAACATTCAGTTGTTCACAGAACCACCACAAACAGGGATTTGTCCTGAGCTGAGTTATAACTCGTCCCATCAACTCCATATGACATAAAATGATCCACTGCATCCAAATGTCCTGCTCAGAGTCGAGAGGGGGGTGGAGCCTATCTCATTTACATTGGGTGAAAGGTAAGGTACACCCAGGTGAAGACGCCCACTCATCACACGGCTCACACACAAGGACGGACCACCAATGACCAGGCATTGCCTCAAAAAATATTTCATGGGCCATTTTTTCTAATTTTGAGCCTTCATTAATTTTAGTGCTTGCGAGAACTGGATTGATTTTAGGGAAGGTAGGTTATATATTTCTGACACTAGTGCGAGCTTTATCATCAAAAGTTTCTTGGCTTTTTTGTTAGTCAGATTTAATCCTAATTTGGTGAAAAACTGAACTTGATGAGATCTAACTTTCTCTTATATCATATTCACTCCCTAGGGGGAGCTCTAGTACTAACAAATCCGACTGAAATTCCAAACTGTTGGTCTGATTTAGCCCAAATTTGTTGCATATGAATCGAAGAGACCTATCTTGTAGATCATATTCTAATAGTTTATATTTTATCACCAAGGGTGAGCCTTTTTGTTCTAAGACTACTGTGTTACAGACGTAACGTCACATCTAATTTTAGGAATTCACACAAGGGGGATTGCTGGCACACCGCGGGGGATTGGGGGCTCAGGGACCAGGGATATAGGAATATTACTGTTTGTTACTTTTTGTCTTTTTGAAGGGCTTGCTATCCATCCATACCCAGTTACCTGGGGGAACCACACCATTTGAACAGGGCAAGGACAACAGTTGTGGACATTTGGAGATGGATGCCTAACTCTGGAATAAGGTTCCATGACAGGAAGGTGACAGGGCCACTTACCAGACCAGTTACAGATGGAGGAAAGTGCCGAATGTGTGCTGACAAGATAAATAGTGAGCCAGGACTATCAGTGTGCCAGGACAGCACAGAGGAAGGACAGATTGAATCTGTCACTAGCTGAGGTGACCACGCGAGGAAATAGCCTGAGGAGACAACTGTGCTGATATGTTCTAGGAGCTTAGCCGAGAAATCACAGCGACCGTTCATTATTAACCCTGAGCTGTGACAGCTCGGTTTGTATTCCTTCCTACTTTCCTTTCTCTTTTCCTTCATCACATTCCAGGCTGAGGATGTCAGATACATCCGGACAAAAAAAAACAACCAGAAAAATGACACAAAGCAACCGCTTAAGACTAAAAGTCACTGTCTCCCCTTTCTTTACTGCTCTGCAAATTTTTGTAGAAATTGATGCTTCCCAGAACTCAGAGGACTTTTATCCGACCCCCCCATGAGGATACAATAATAACTGGATCTATTAAAGTATGGATAAAATATTTCATAAATGAGATAGATGTCCTCGAGTATATTCAACAAATAAGGACTAAATCGGCTCAACAAAACAATTCTCAAGGGACAGATGATTTAAGTTGATGTTTCTTCTTTTCCACATTAATGAAGGTCAAACACAGCGGGTCAACCTCACCGTAGTGCCTAAGTACGGCAGCAGTAATCGTTACTAATTTTGAAGTAAAGGAGAGTTTAATAATAATATCCCAAAAAACCCAACAGAATTCAGTGATTCGTCCCCAAATTTTTTCTCGTCACATTTTGAGAGTGAAAACGATTAACATGGCAGGTATTTGAGGCAAAGGGAGAATCAACACCCTGCCAGGGTCCCAGTGATAAATACTCTGTTGTTGTTGACATTGTGTCTGTATGATAGTCTTGTTTTTATGTGAATTGTTACTTCCTCTGAAGGATAGGTCTGTCACCTCTTCACAAACCCAGGGGGAAGAAAGGACACAATGTTCTTATTGGTTTATTGACAGGGAGTAAAAAATGTTTGGCGAGACAGAGGAAAAGGACGATGCAGCTCAACAGGAGGAAGCGCTCCGATAAAAACACAGGAACGACTGGACAACGGTCTCGGCTGCTTTTATGTCACCTTTTCATTCGATTTGACCTCTCTTCTAATTACATTAAAGTCAAGACAATCCTTGCTGTCTGACCCGCCTTTAATGAAAGCGCTGATGATGGAGAAGCTTCGCAGAGAGAGGCTGTGTCAGCTCTTATGGGTTTGAATACAGCAGTCGATAAGTCGTCAGCACCGACGGAGCACAGGTCTCTGTGAACACCTCAGCTCCAAAACCAAAACACACACTCTCTCAAATCTAGACAAACCCAGTCTCACACACGCTCGTCAAACACTCTAATGAATGAACACAGGAAATCCACAAACACAAGGACGAGCGCCGAGACCCCAGAATTCTGCAAATGTTTGATGGCACATAACAGAGGAGCCAAAACAACCGTCGGCCTCATGAGCCGAGAAAACTGAAGGCAAGGAAAGACAAACACTACCAAATGTGTGACTGCAGACTGTACCTGGAGTTCAGTACCGCTGCTCCCTTCATGATGCATTCAATGCAACGACATGCATCATTCACAGCATTTAATCATATTTACACCAAATGGGATCTTATCCCTTTAATGTCCGAAGCAGGAAAAATAAAAGCTAAGGAAAAAACATTTCTTTGCATATCTGATTTTTTTTGGCCATGGCTACACCGCAGCCTCTTCCTGCGGTGTCCCCCAGGGCTCCATATCCAGCACATTACTCTTTATACTCTCAGATTATAAACAGGTTCGGTCACATTTTTCAGTAAGAAATAGTTACAGTCAACCGAACAGATGAGCAGGACATTAAAGGGTTTAAAAATGAAAAGCTTATTTTTTTCTCCCGCCGTTTAAAAAAACAATGAGGAAAAACTCTGGACTAACTAGAAAGTTCTTGAAACCCGTCATGTAACACACATACAGGCAGCAGCTACTTTAGACATTTTTACTCATACTGGAGTCAAAAGAATGTTTGCTGGAGATATTCAGGATTGGACTAATACTAATCTGGTATACTAATAATAACAGCTGGAGAACCTTTTATGTGTGATTATTTAAAAACAAACCATCGCCCGTCTGTCATTTCACAAGTCTAAAAATGAGTTTATTTTAATTGTTTGGAATCATGAATTCAATCAGCCAGACAAAGATCCCAGCGTATAAATACAAGAGAGGAAGATTGGATTTTTCAGCATGACACCACTCATCTCCCTCATCCGTCTAGACCTATTCATCTTTGATGTCTTCAAACCCATATGGGTAAAAAAAATCATTCCAAAACCGTGGAAAAAAAACCTTTCAACCCCGAGAATAAATACTGGAGTCATCTGCCTGGTGTGACGGTTGAAAGTGATGAATGCAGCCTGTTATCAGATTCCCCTCCTCTGATGGCGTCTTTAGGCCTTTAACAGGTTTCACGGAATGATGTCTGTCATGACAAGCTAATGCTTCCACAGCTCGGCGAAAGCAATTTATTTATCAAAAAGACGGAGACAATGGGGAAGAAAGATTTCTCCATGTGTCAGAGATAAAGTTATAAATATTGTAAAACACAGAAACGGAGACAGAGATTGATGTAACTGTGTCGAAGCAAGTGCGAATATTTATTCAGACTTTGGTGGAAAACAGTAACTTAAAAGTGGCCAAAGGCTGCGTTCCTATTAAAGGGGCGATCTGTCCACTTTTTAAGCACAAAATGACAATAAAAAGAAAGAAATGATTCATTACATTATTCCCAAACCGGGATATGTGGACCCCCCCAGTGGGGTCAAAGTCAAACAGTCCAATTATATCTTCAAGAAAACCTTTAGACAAACTTAAATAACATCACAATACATCACAATAGCGCTGCAGAAAATAGACGAACACTGTTGTACTAGACAGCAAGCGTACATCCCCGAAAAAAGCCAAGGTGTTGTACAAACAATCCCCCCAAATAAACTCCTGTTGTTCAGAGTTTTTCATGAACTGTATTCAGTAAAATAAAATATGTACAAGTCAGATCTCATTGTTTCCATTCACATGAACCAAATTTGGACTAAATCTACTCAACGGTCAGGAAGTTACGCTCGAAAACCTTTGAACGAAGAACCCTGTTTTTTAGTGATAACTTCCAAACCGTTAAGTCAAAAGTGGTTGCGTATGAACCGATTCGAGGCGATCCATCTGGTATTTATCTTCTACTTCTACTTCATATTAGAACCATTACGTGGAGCTTTTTTATCTTGTCCTTCTAAGATGGAGATTTGTCAATCCTGGTCTTCAGACTAGAGATACCTTGTTATTCATAGTTCCCAAAGTCCACACCGACTTGGGTTATTTAAGAGTCTCGGTTTTCAGTTCCTTATTCATGGAATAAGCTAAGCTAAGAAAAATGGTATATACTTGAAAAGTCCCCATTATCCTGCGTTATTCCTAAGTTATGTCCATAAGACAGTGACAGTGTTTTACACTAAAAAACACTCCCCGTAGTGATTGACATTTGAGGACAAGAGAGGGTGAGAGAGGACAAGAGAGGGTGAGAGAGGACAAGAGAGGGTGAGAGAGGACAAGAGAGGGTGAGAGAGGGTAAGAGAGGACAAGAGAGGGTGAGAGAGGACAAGAGAGGGTGAGAGAGGACAAGAGAGGGTGAGAGAGGACAAGAGAGGGTGAGAGAGGACAAGAGAGGGTGAGAGAGGACAAGAGAGGGTGAGAGAGGACAAGAGAGGGTAAGAGAGGACAAGAGAGGGTGAGAGAGGGTAAGAGAGGGTGAGAGAGGACAAGAGACAGTGAGCGAGGACAAGAGAGGGTGAGAGAGGGTAAGAGAGGACAAGAGAGGGTGAGAGAGGACAAGAGAGGGTGAGAGAGGACAAGAGACAGTGAGCGAGGACAAGAGAGGGTGAGAGAGGACAAGAGAACGTGAGAGAGGACAAGAGAGGGTGAGAGAGGACAAGAGAGGGTGAGAGAGGACAAGAGAGGGTGAGAGAGGACAAGAGAGGGTGAGCGAGGACAAGAGAGGGTGAGAGGACAAGAGAGGGTGAATGACACTGAACTTGAATGAGACAAACATCTGTGTTTAACGTCAGACAGACAAAGTTAACCATGTGCTTGAGTAGAGAGAAGGAGATTTATGTAGATGTTTTCTCTCGTCTGAAACAGGATTGCTGTGTGAACCCCTGAGGGCAGATCTTGTGGATTAACACATTGGAGGTTTAGAGAAGCTGTCTTCCTTATTGTTATCACCGGTGTCCTCACAAGCCCCACCTTAATTGGCATACTGCTATCAAAGACAAGCTTTGCACCGTATAAATTTAGCTTCCAACTCAAAGTCGCGGCTCTCTGGAGGTTCGCTTCCTCCTCCGCGCATTTTAAGTACGTGTGCAGAAAGAGCAGAAAAGCACATCTGAGTCTGTTCAGTTTCTAAATAGAACCACGCGTAGAAATCTGTCAGCAGCTGCGTGATTGAGAGATCTGTGATGGAACCGTCTAAATCCGAGTCCAAATCCCCCGCACTTACCCTGAAAACTCATAATCCCTCATCCCCTCCGATCACGCCAAGCTGTGACAGATTTCTCTAATTTTCCTCCGTCACGTTGTCTCCATTTTCCTTTTATGTCTTATGTTTCTTATTGGGTCTCTTCATTCTCACAGGACTGGGTGAGACGCAAAAACATCCATTGTGACTGGATGTGATGGTGTGTGTGTGTGTATATATATGTATATGTATGTATAAGCGTGTATGTGCGTGTGTGTATATATGTGTATATGTGTGTATGTTTGAGTGTGTGTGTGTGTGTGTATGTGTGTGTGTGTATATATATGTATATGTATGTATATGCGTGTATGTGCGTGTGTGT
This sequence comes from Lophius americanus, assembly GCA_037951165.1. Lineage (NCBI taxonomy): Eukaryota > Metazoa > Chordata > Actinopteri > Lophiiformes > Lophiidae > Lophius > Lophius americanus. The sequence goes on from JBBDHG010000056.1 coordinate 5,766,805, forward strand.
ATATATGTGTATATGTGTGTATGTTTGAGTGTGTGTGTGTGTGTGTATGTGTGTGTGTGTATATATATGTATATGTATGTATATGCGTGTATGTGCGTGTGTGTATATATGTGTATATGTGTGTATGTATGAGTTTGTATATGTGTGTATGTGAGTGTGTGTATATATATGTATATGTATGTATATGCGTGTATGTGCGTGTGTGTATATATGTGTATATGTGTGTATGTATGAGTGTGTATATGTGTGTATATATATGTATATGTATGTATATGCGTGTATGTATGAGTGTGTGTGTGTGTGTGTGTGTGTGTGTGTATATATATATATGTGTATGTGAGTGTGTATATGTGTGAGTGTGTGTGTGTGTGTGTGTGTGTGTGTGTATGTGTGTGTATATGTGTGTAGGTATATATGTGTATATGTGTGTATGTGTGAGTGTGTGTGTGTGTGTGTGTGTGTGTGTATATATATATATATGTGTATGTGAGTGTGTATATGTGTGTATATGTGAGTGTGTGTGTATATATATGTATATATGTGTATATGTGTGTATATGTGTATATGTATGTATATGCGTGTATGTGCGTGTGTGTATATATGTGTATATGTGTGTATGTATGAGTGTGTGTGTGTGTGTGTGTGTGTGTGTGTGTGTGTGTGTGTGTGTGTGTGTGTATATATATATATGTGTATGTGTGTGTGTGTGTGTGTGTATATATATATATGTGTGTGTGTGTGTGTGTGTGTGTGTGTGTGTTTGTGTGTGTGTATATATATATGTGTGTATGTGAGTGTGTATATGTGTGTATGTGTGTGTGTGTTGGCAGTCATTTGGAGCTGAAGTGTGAGCCTCTCTCGGTTCAAACCCACGGGTTCCTTTACGGGTTCCCATCCCGATTTTGGCGAACAATCCCACGTGGCTGTGAATAAATTACACAGAGACACGACATTAAGGTTCTACTGGATACCGTCTGCTTCCTCTGCAGTTCCCCGTCTTAGACGGCGCTGAGGTTTCTTACCTCCGCCAAGGTAGGAGGTCTTATCTTCACCCGTCTTTGATCGTCTGTCTCAGATCAACATTACGCAGATATATAAAGTACAGACTTGTGTGAGATTTTACCCAGAGGTAGGTTCAGGGATATCCTGCATATGATCACATTTTGGTGATGTCATAAGTTTCCCAGCATTCAAAATAAAATGATAAGCTGTTTAGAGTTGGGATGTCACAACGTGGTGAAGCGCTCTCTGTGTAGTTGTCGATCGCTGATGTCAAAATGGGCTTTCTGTTTGATCAAGAGCCTGTGCAAAGTCAACAAACTAACAATAACACCATCTATATTCCTAGCTGACAAGAGAATCTCTGCATAAATATTAAATATACGAGCATCAATGCCTCAAGGTACGACCAAAATGAAACTGGATTTAACTAACTGTTATCGATCTACAAACAAAGCTGTCATACGTTCTCAAGGGGAAAACGCTTCTGCGTTCATTTGATAAGACGCTCTTGCATATTGAGATAAATCATCATTTAGTAACAGCCAGCTCATGTAAACACACCGCTTGAACTGATAATTGTTTGGAACAGGGACTCCCTCTGATCCGATCCGAAGCGCAGACAACAAAGTTTCATCTTCAGCCCCAAAATATCAACGATTCTGAATAAGTGCTTTTTCAAACAACATTATAATTATTTAAATTACTTTAACATAATTAGGCAACGCTGTATTTCAGAAAATAAATTAAAAAAGAAACCCATCTTTTCTGTCGACTAATTGAATTCCCATTGTACTTTGCTGCAGAGAAATAATTAAGAGACATTCCTTGACGGATCAATCGCCTTAATTATAAAAAAGAAATAACACTCCTTTCACAAAAACACACCATTAGAAGAAGTGAAATTACTGGCGGTGCCTCTTTCATCTGCCGACTGTTGTGTTGCTAGAGAAGAAGGAGACGAGTCAGGAGGTTCAGCAGCTGAACAGGAGAGCTGTGTTCCTCACACAGTGAACTTTTACGGAACAAGACCACGTCTGCCAAGTCACTCGGCTCTCACAGAACTTGTTGACCTGCTTTCAAATACAATTCAGTCTCATCTGCAGCCTGGAAACTAATTTCAGATCCCAATTCCTTCCTTAATTGAAAATTTTTGGGCTTATACAGTAACTTTTCAGGATTTCAATCCTTCAAATATCCCATTGATTACAAAACGCCCCTGATTGTTGTTTTTTTCTCCAAATAAATATTCCAAAATGTTCCGTATTCTAAATGTAGAGTGGATTTTTGTTTTGTTTAGTTTGTAACTGATTAAGTTTCCTTTAGTTTCTTTCAAATACTAACTCATTTTCAGGATTTTATTTGAGTTTCAGGAAAGCATTTATTTATTTCCCTACATAAAAGAGAATGAAGGGAAAATTAGTATTACGTATTTACAACTTAAATGAATACGTTAGATTCAACAGTACTTGATTTAAACTAGGTTATTAGTTGAAGGTATCTCTTCAAGTGTTTTCAAAGTTTTTCTTTTATAGTGCAGGATTTAAACTTAAAGCATAAAAAATCGAAATTCCTAGTTCGGAAAGTTCTTTGCAAAACTTTAAAGGTTTGACCTTTGGAAAAAGACAATGTAAAACAGTAAATAAAAATTTGTTTATTGTTGATGCATGGTTCCAACATTGTTTTCTTCCAGCAGACAAATATTACACGCTGTAAAAAAAAAAAAAGAAAGAAAGAATAAGAATTTCATGTGATTTCTAGAAAATGACTTTCACTGGAGAAGAAGTTAAATCAAGTATTTTCAACTAAATGATGCTTAATTTAATTATGTGTTCCCACTGATTTGATTTAATTTTCTCTTTTACAGTGTGGGCTCTCAAGGTTTAAACATAAACGTCTCATTTTGTGTCTGATTGCTTCATTTAAGCAGACGGGCTAAATTTGAAACAAAAACAAACAAACAAAGAAAGTTTTCAAGACTACAATTATTCACAAATATTAACTTTATCATCTTTCTTAATTAAACTAAAATCAGCAAAACTTGTTAATGATTTTTTTTATTATGTCCTGGAGGGGAGTTTCATTATATGCTAGATTGTGACAGTAAGGTGTTTTTTTGCACAGTCATCATCTGCGTCTATTCAGCGTTGGAACAGGAAGCAGAAAGAAACAAAAGAGGGACGGAGGGATCAGACCCGACACTCAGCTCATTTCTGACGTTCTTTCACTCCGTCTCTCATTACTCATCAACTCCAGCTCATCCACCGGCGCAGACGCACTCCACGGGCGCCAAGGTTAACACGCCGTCACAGATGTGCAGCCATGGATTGAGGGTGATGAGAAAACCACATGAAAATACCAACGACAGGAGGATCTGAGGTTACACAAAAATAAATGAAGAACTAGGCCTATCCTGACAGCAAGGCTGTATCCCCGAAAAGTCCCCAATCCCCTGCATTGTACAAGCAATGCCCCTCAGATAGAAATCTTCAAATTAAATGTGAGGTTTGTCCAAAGTGTCTCCACCTAGTGAGTTAAGTATGAGACATAGTCAAGAATGATCTCCTCCTGTTGATTCTTATACACATAATGGCCAAAAAACTGTTTTTCACAACAACAAAAATCCAAAAAAAAGAAGAATTAGTGTTAGCTATTCCCCAAAATAATACTGTTTACTGTATTTGATCTATCTTTTACATCATAATTTCTTCTCATAGTTCATATTTTACTCACAAAGGGGAGATTTTGTTTACAAAAAAAAACAACCCTGTTTTTTAGCCATAACTCCACATTTGAGAAGTTCAATCAGGGGATTTGTTGTAGAATACAGGGGGGGACTGGGGCTTCTCAGGGATATAACATCCTGTCAGTAACGACAGCTTAGGTTTATTCTAACAAAGCCTTTATATATTAAACAGCACATTCCCCAGCAACGCAAAACCAAATAAAAAATGGAGGCCGGTATTGTGTCCCTGATACAACATCCTGTAAAGCTGTTTGATATCACAGACATTATTTAGCATCGCCTCCTAAAATCAGATTGTTCCAGATCTGAAGGATCTGGCCCAACTCCCAGTTTGGCCAGTTTCATTACTCTTTTTGAAGCAGAGTCTTCCTCCAGCCGGTCCACAAACACATGATGTATCTGTTGCCTTTTAAGAGGAAATGTCAAATCAGCACATGGGATAAGGTCAGGATGAGAGCGGCTGATGGGTCGTGACTTCAAAAGCACCTGTCCGCTCGCAGAACCGCACCATCAATCATTCAGCCCGGTTCTGGTTCTTAGAATTCTTCTTTGAGGAGATGATGGCTGTAAACATCATTTACTCTGCTTGTATTAAGAAAATGTTCTGGGAAGTTCTGGAAAACTTGGTAACCCTGAGGTTAACCTAATGAGGATCAGAGGAGAAAACTGGTCCGGACCTTTTGTCCCTCTCAATCATCAGCCGCGAGGAGGCGGTCACAGAACCAGTCTTAGATCTCCTGATGGAGTCATGGACCATCATGGCCCCTCCAACAATGTTTCAAAAATGTTCAATTTTCAGTAGAGTATCGCTACGGCAACGTCATCAGTCATTTTGTCTTTGCTTTTCCAGAGGTCCCATGATGCAGTGCGTTCATCGCTCCCTCTGGCACAGAACATCAGTGAGAACCTGTCATGTATGAGGTCCCATTATTTTTTTCATCTAATGTCATGTGCATGCTTTAGAGTTTTTGTTATGTGAGAGATGTTTTTTATTCCTGCGATCTTTCTCACGATGACAAGGAAAACAAAACAAAACAAAACCTTCACATTCCATTGAGAATCCAAACCGTTTATTAACAGCTACAGTCATTTGGTTTCCAAGAAATCTGTTGTTTGCACCATTGAAGGATTAATTACAGCCTTTCCTCCATCTTAATTCATGACGGGTTCCACAATGCGAAGGGTAATAAATCCTCACTATTTAAAAGCTCATTCTCACTTTTGTGAGTAGGAAGATTTGAAAGACATTGAGAAGATGAGAAACAGTGAGGAACCAGATTTTAACATTTAATAACTACAGACCCCCTTCCTTCCACCTAGATTAAGAGAAGAGGTGAGGATCTTGGTTTCCTGCCAGAGAGATCTCTACAGATGAGATGTTTGCTCTGAGAGGGCTGATGGAGAAGTACAGAGGAGGTCAGAAGGAGCTGCATTGTGTCTTTGTGGATTCAGGGAAAGAGTAGGACAGAGTGGCGAGGGAAGAATTGTGGGCTTGCATAAGGAGGTCTGGAGTGACAGGAAGCACGTTAGAGTTGTCAGGCAGTGAGGTGTGCAGTAGGAGTGATAGATGGATTCAAGGTGGAGGTGGGACTGCACCAAGGATTGACCCTGAGCCCCTTCCTATTTGCTTGTGATGGACAGGCTGACGGATGTGGTCAGGCAGGAGTCTCCATGGACTATGATGTTGGTGGAGGAGATTGTGATCTGTAGTGGGAGCAGGGAGCAGGTAGAAGAGGTCGGAGGTATGCGCTGGAGAGAAGAGGAATGGGGGACATATATCATATGTGTGAATGTAAGGATGTGCGTTGACGGACATTGCAGCGGCGATGACAATTCCATAATAAATGTCCCGGTCTCAAGAGGACAGACAATTTAAACACAGATATAAACCAATTTCTTAAAGTAGAATTTCATTTTGGTTTTGATGTATTTACACGTCACGGGCAGATTTAAGCAAATAAGTTTATAAGAGTTGTGTTCCTCCTCCATATTCCAGCTCTCTGTTTCTCCTTCCAGCACCAGTAACACTTTGAGGGTTTCCACCATACCCTGTAGCTTCATGTCCCATTTTATGCCTTTTTGCTGACCTGATTAAAGGCTCACACCTCGGTAGCAAAGAGAAAAAAGAACCAGCAACAGCCCTTCTTCAACAGTTTTTCATTTATCATAAGGAGCCTTGAAGGGGAATATAGATTACAGACGCAAAGGAAACTGCTGTTGGTCCAACAGCGGCGCTAAACCTCAATCATATCAGTGTTTGCTTTTCCTCTCTCCTTCTCTCACTCCGCTCTTCCCCCCTCCACACCCCTGCCTTCATATATTCCTTGCATTCTCTTTCGCCATCCCTTGTCTCTCCCTTTCTCATATTTGTGGCCACGCTGCAGCTGCACTTTCAAATGTATTATAGACAGAGATGCTCGGTGAGGTCCAAACAGCCTGGAGTTGCTGGGCTCTGTCTTGAATTATGCTATTTGTTTCTCTCCATGCCAAAAGGGCTGACGGGCCCGCTTTCAATATTTTCACACATGTCCTCCAAAATGAAACAGAGAGGCAGATGAAAAGGAGGAGCTGGTGATGGACTGAAGGGAGGATGGGAGGGTGGGGAATGTGTAGTGCGTATTATTATGTTCCAGTACTATTTCTATATCTCATGTGCTCATAAACGGGGCACAGAACCACATTTTCGGCCAACCTCCACTTCTTTAAAGGACTAGATGAAAACTGAAGGTCATGTTGTAAAGACAGTAGCAGCAACAACAGCAAAAATATAAGTGTGTGTTCTGTCTACAAGGAGCTCCATTAGGTGGGAATAATAAAAAAGAAAAAAAACACAACCAGCTTCTCAGCACTTATATACCCCAAAAGTCATGGGTGTTAGGGAAGAGTCATCACCGCCGCATCTGTCGCCGCAGATCCTTCGTGTAAATACGAAAACTCAAAAACTGTTTCCTGATTCACACAGATTATACATACATAGACTTTAGTGCGAGGAAGAAGTGGACTGATTTGGTGGATTGACTGGATGTATAGTTTTGACACTGGGGGGAGCTTTATCCGCAAAATTCTTCTGGTCATAATTTTGGGCCGTTGGTCTGATTAATTTACATTTGGTGCAGATGAATCAACCCTATTTTAGTCTTTTACTCACAAGGGGGGAGATTTTGTGGAAGAACCAATGCAGGCGATTGGGGGCTTTTAAAAGATATCCGCTTGCTATCAGGGACGACAGCTTGGACCTGGTTGGTGATGTGTTTTGGAGACCTTTAGGCCGAAGGAATCTTGTATGTGACAGAAACGGTAGGAAGAACAGAAGTGAACAAAAGACGTTCTGCCGAGACATTTTGCCCCAGTGGCCTTAATCATGACGTTATACGGGGATTTTGAGAGAAGCAAAATTCTTACGGCGAGTACGGCAGCCACGGCTCAATAGTACAACACAATAGGAGATTTTAAGTTTGGAACTTGACTGAAGCAAACCAGCCCTGAAACATTCCTTCAGCCTGAAAGCTGTGCCTGGTACTGCTTTAATTTCAGGGCTGGTCAACCTGCTCAATATTAGGATCACGAATATTTTATCATGATTATTCGTAGAATTAATTAACTGCCAGACCCATGCTGGACTCGGTTGTTCTGCTTGACCGGAGGTCGGAGGTCAGAGTCGAAGAGCCCAACCACTGTGAGATTCTTCTCTATTCCCCCGTCACATTCAATATTGCTTAATTTAACTATGGAAGGCCAAGACTGTGATTGACATTAAAATCAATTTTGTGCAGCCTTGTCTGATTTAAATAATTTGTTCTTTTTGTGTGTGTGTGTGTGTGTGTGTGTGTGTGTGTGTGTGTGTGTGTGTGTGTGTGTGTGTGTGTGTGTGTGTGTGTGTGTGTGTGTGTGTGTGTGCGCGCGTGTGTATGTCATCCCAGCTCTTCCTCTCACTAAGGTCGATGTGGATTTAAAATGTGAAAAAGATCCATGATATAGTTTGGGAGTTTTCGGTTTAAAAAAAAGGATCTTCAGCGGCGGCCATGATGATGATGATGATCGCATAACATCCTTGACTTTTCGGCGACATAAGCGGTTTCAGAATAATTATAGATAGGAAAAAAATAAATGAGCGGCAGATATTGTTTGAAAAAATGTAAATGGCTTTTATATTCCCAAAATATAATAAACCCTCTGGGATGATATGGAATCTCCATCTCCACCTCCAACGGTTCTCAGGCCGTAATCTCTTCACCGTTGGTCCAATTTACTCCAAATTTGGTGCTTTTGAATCGTTTCAAGGAGATCTATCATCTTTACTGTATAATGTACTGTAGTAGTTCATTTTTTACCCACTAGGGGGTACTTTTGATTGAAAAACGCCTTCTTTTTTTTTGAGCAATAACATGAATTTAATTTGAGAAGTTCAATCAGGGGATTGCATTTTAAACGCAGGGGATTGTGGACATTTTCGGGGGATTTACTTTTGATATTGGGGACAAAATGTAGACCCAGTTTTCGTAAGGAGACATAATCAAACAAGGTCAAATGGATTCGACAATGTCATGCATGTTTTCCTCTTTCAGGACTTTATTCTCTGCATGTGCCGTTTTTTTTTTTTTATGTATTCGGGAAAAATGTATGATGAAATGTAATACAGGTCTTACAGGTGAGCATCTGTCTGATGTGTTTGATGGAACATCACAGATACTTCCAAAAAAGAACAGCATATAACGGATCTTATGCAGTATATATATTTCATATATTATCTATCTATAAATCTATATCTATATATATTAAGTATATTATATATTTATGTAGTATGTATTTAAGAAAAAGAACAGAATATGATGGATCATATGCAATGTGTGTGTCGGTGTGTGTGCGTGTCTGTGGTTCTGTGTTTGTGTGCGTGTCTGTGGGTCTTTGTGTGTGTGTGTGTGTGTGTGTATGTGTGTGTGTGTGTGTATGTGTGTGTGTGTGTGTGCCCCCACACAAGTGCCCAATCCTCATGCAGCGCTGCCAGCCTGATGCAGCCAGACACATATTTCATGGCGTGATGGTTTCTCTGTGTGATGATAGTTTATCTGTGAAATCCTCCCGACTTGTCTGGAGTTGAGTTGAATAAAATGCAGTGAGGAACAGCCATTGACAAGGAAACTATGGCAGGGGGAGACGATCAGACACAGGAGCCTGATACAATTCCCAGGTTTGGAGGCTTTAGTCAAAGCAGGACAGAACGGAAACGGGCATCATAGACCTGGGACGGCATCATTCGTCCACTTCCTGCTTCCTGCTGCTGCACAGGTGCAGGCAGGTGGTGGATCCTGCTAGCATTACTAGTAATTATATTTTCTTAGAGCCGAAAAGCCGGATGGGATTCTATTTAATCATGTGTCATTGTTTACCACATCTCACTCCTCTGCATCGACTACATTTATTGAACACCGTGTATTTGTTTCTGACCGAGAAGCAACGCAGTAGCAACATTTTGTAGGCAGTTACTCCACGGGCGGAAGAAAAAAACAATAAGAATTAAGGCAGAGGGAATCAGTTAAAAGTAGCCAACGGTTACAATGAAGTTCTTCACCGAGCGCTTGGTGACCGAACACAATCGGACAAGTCCATGAGCTCAAAACGATCCGTTTTATGTCACAGGTGTAATGAAATCCTCTGTCGTATCTCCAGAGAATTTTCGGGCCATGATTTTTTAAATATTTTTATTTTCCGAGCTATTACTTTTAACCGTTAGTCTGATTTAATCCAAACTTAGTGCAGATGACTTGACTTTAGGATATCTATCGTCACTACCTAATCATTTATTTTAATAGTTCATATTTGGCTTTTTTAAGATTTTTTTTTTTTTTGGGACATTTCAACACTTCCTTACCATTGTGCAAATTTATTCCAAATTTAGTGCATCTGAATCGACTGGAGGAGATCCTGAATGTATCATATAGTTCATATGTTACCCACTTTATGGGATGTTTTCTTCACATTCAATTTAAGGAGTTCAATCAGGGGGATTACTTGTAAAAATCTTTTCGAGGACAACAGCGTAGGCCAAGTTTACAACTTTGTTTACCGTTTGTTTAGACATGGTAAAACTGGGGCCAGCTGCCAGAAGTGATTGTTCATATTGTACAGAATTGGTCGTATGAACAATGGACTGCAGATTTTGTTTGTTGATTTGTTAGCTTTTTTGATATTTAGAAGGTCTAAACCCATGGACATAACATGCATGTGAATAATGTAAAACTATAGTATGTAAATAGAAACGGTGGCTAGACGGAGAGAAAAAGCCAGAAAGGATCAACTGATCTGTATTCCACATGATTTTTTTTTGCAAACTAAAGGCACAAAAGATATAAAAAACACTGGTAAAAAATGAAGACAAAAGAAGCAGCTGCGGGGTTCCGAAGGACAAATGAGTTTTGGACTTGAAGCTGTGGTGATGGGTGGTAAACAAGATTGTACAACAGTTCCTGCGTTCATGAAAACTTGGTTCACAAAGTGTCAAATTCATCACAATGCGCTGTTAATTCTTCCCGTGGCCTCTTTTTCCAGGGGTCTTCACGTCAGTCTTATCTGTGGTCGCACACACACATACACACACACACACACACGCAGACACACACACACAAAGTCTGCAGCCTGAGGTAACTATCCCTGCTTCAGCTGCTGTTAGTTGCTTTTCCCCCACTGACACACGCCGATTCCTCAAACTCCAGCCAACTTCTCCGGGTGGCATTGTTCAAATACAAGGCTGCCTCAGGTCTGATTAATTCATTACAGGCCGGGCAGAACAAACTGTATGTGTGGAGCCAGAGACAGGAACAGTGGGATGGGAGAGATAGTAACAGAGGAAGGGACTAGTGAGATTCAGCATGCAGGGTTAAAAACACAAACAGTTGTTGGCCGACAGCAATACAGCGGGAGAGGGAGAGGGAGAGTGAGAGAGCGAGAGGGAAAGAGAGAGAGGGAGAGCTAGAGGAAGGGAGGGAGAGGGAGAGAGAGAGGAAGGGAGAGAGAGAGAGAGAGAGAGAAAGAGGCAGAGGGAGAGAGAGAGAGCGAGAGGAAGGGAGAGAGAGAGAGAGAGAGAGAGAAAGAGATAGAGGGAAAGAGAGAAAGAGAGGGAGAGAGAGGGAGAGCTAGAGCGAGAGGGAGAGAGAAAGAGAGGGAGAGAGAGAGAAGGAGGGAGAGGGAGATTGAGAAAGAGAGGGAGAGAAAAAGAGAGGGAGAAGGAGAGGGAGGGGGAGAGGTAGAGATAGGGAGGGAGAGGGATGGGGAGAGGTAGAGAAAGAGAGAGAGAGAGCGCTTGAGGGCGGGGGAGAGGGAGAGGGAGGGAGGCCATGTTGGGTTTGGATTATTAGTGCTCCCTGGTGGTCTTCCCATGGATTAATTCATGTGATTTACTACATTGCTCCCACTCTGGGATTTTGTGTTTGTTCCCACTCAATCTCCCGCTCTTATTGAATTAAAATTGCCACCAACGTCGATTGAAGCTGGCTTGAAACATACATCAACAACTCCACCCAGCACCATTACCCCGCCCACAACAACAGACCTCTAATCCGTTTCCACCCCTATCCTTCAGCGGCAGCACCCCTCAAGCCAACCCACGCACGACTGAGCCAGCCATGAATTCTGAGAGGGGACTAATAAAGGCAATCGACTCGATGCATGTAGTTCTGCGTGTCGTCGGACAATGAGTTCCCCCCCATTGTTCCAGTTCAAACAGACTCAAAAAAACAGCCCATTTATCATCAATCAAACAAGTAACTCTTGTTTCTATATAAATGTTAATACCCTCTCCCTTAGTGTGCGGCAAAGCCCCGCCGGGGCTCCGTGAATACCAGACAGAAGCTGCAGTCAAATGAAGAAAACACTACAAGGCAGCAGAAACAATGAAGTAATCCAGCTTTTCACATTCAAATCTTATTTGTTATAAATGTCGCTTTGGATTAACTGAAGGCCTAACATGGCCATGCTGGATTTAAGCGGGAGTAGTCCAGAATGCTCGGAATGCCCTGCGTGACTGTGCACACTTTAGTAATGTACGCTTTTATTAAGATAAAAGAAAAAGAACATAATACTCTTTCATTCATTGTACACATCCGCTTATCGTATTCAGGGTCGCAGGGGCTGGAGCCTATCCCAGTCGACATTGGTCGTGTTGCGAGAGCATTACAGGGCCGACAAACTGAGACCGACGCCTACGGGCCATTCAGAGACACCAGGTCACCGGGCCACAGTAGAACCTGGAACTCCACAGGCAACAATGCTAAAAATGTTAAAATCTTAAAATTAGATGATATTCCACATTTTATCATCCTTTGATGTCATTAATCATTATATTGAATAACTTGGGTTAGTTGATGTGACGATGGTTGCAGACAGTTTGATAAAATCACCTGAAACTCTGGGGGGGGGGGGGAGTTCTGAGGTTTAATAACGATTCGTGGACACACACACAGATATCGTACACTAAGGTGTGGAATCTTCTATATGACCGCTGGCCACTAAAAAGGTGACCTCATCACTCACTGAAGAGTAAACATCGAACATTTGTTTCTGATACCAAGTCGTGTTGGTCCCAAACTGACTACTAGTAAATTCTGTTTGAAAGCAGCTTCAAACTTTGTAACTCGGCATTATCACCCAAACCCTGGCTGCTGGTAAACAGAAGGTCATCATCAAAGAGCCTCACAGTTTGTTCTCCTGATTTTATCTCCTGACTATATCTCACTCTTTGAAATCAAGTCTCCATCCCCGTCTCATCCTCCTCGGGTTCACCGTCCGCTGTGAAGGGATTCATCTATTCTCTTCACCTACATTTTTCACAGATAGCTGCCACGTATTGGCTTTTACATGTTATCGCAAACTCCAGCTGGCTCAGATGTTATAGACGGATACTTCATAGTGTTAGTGGGCCCATGCGGTCGTCCCCCCCAGCAGGGGGTTACCCCAGATCCCTAAATAATTCCCAATCGCCTGTATTGTGCGATCAATCCTTCTGATTAAACCCAGATTAAAAGTCGCAAAAATGCATGAAAAAAAGTGTTTTTGTAAGAAATAAAAAAACTCCGAGCATTGGAGAGTATGACAAATGTAAGATAGTTCTATGTCCAAAAATGTTTTTCATTAAAAAAAATGGCCCCACTTGTGAGTAAAGCTTGAACTATTAGAGCAGGATGTGAAATTTACAAGATAACTCTCCTCGAGTAAACTCAAATTTGTCAAATGTGGACTAGCACCATAGCCTTTGTTAGGCCATTGCGAGGAAAAGCCATTGTACTTTCCTAGCAATAGCTAGGAAATTATGTCAGAAATATAGTGTTTTTCATTCAAATAAAGCTTCCCTTTGTGTCTTAAGTATGAACTATTACAGCAAAATACAACTTTAATATGAGAGATTTCCTTGATTCAATTCATAAAAAGTTTGCACTAAATCGGACCAATAGTTCAGAAGAAGTCCGAATATTTTGGTAGATAAAGCTAATCATACTGTTGGAAATATACAACCGATCTTCCCCAAAATCAACCCAGTGCTTCCTCACACTAAGGTCTATGTGGCTATCAAATTTGAATATGATCCAAGAAACTGTTTTAGAGTTATCATGTCAACAAGAAGGATCTGCGGTGATATCCGCCTAATATTACGGACTTTTCGGGGAAACAAGTAGTGTGGTTGTTTTAAAAATAAATGGAAATGTAGTTATTGCTTCACTAGCATGTAGATCTCAAGACCGCTACCAGCCATTATGTGATATCAGGCCTTTATTTGTTAATAAGATCCATCACCCTAGCCTTTATCAGAAGCCCAGCTTTTAATTGACAATTAGTTTTTCATCCATCCATTTTCTCCCTCTTCCCCAGAGTCGCGTAGCAGTAACACAAGAATGGATTTGCCGTTGCCCTTTTCCACAACAACACGTTCCAGCTCCTCCTGGGGAATCCCAAATGCGTCCACAGACAAGATGAGATCTGTAATCCCTCCAGCGGGTTCTGGGCCTTTACCTGGAGCCTCCTCCCAGTTAGACATGCCCACGAAACCATCAAAAGGAAGAAATCATAACCAGCGGCCTAAACCAACACAAACAGAAGCATGTCGGATCTCCTCCAGGTGTCATTGCTGGTTTCCATTTAACTCAATATATAATAAAAGAGAGGTCTTAACATCAGTTGTGCTGTCAGGTGGATTGTTGTGCAATTTATTTCTTGAAGCAGCAGAGAAGGAACAGCATTTACTTCCTCTTACGCCACAATTAACAACTCTCACATTTATAATCCGTCTTCAGAAGAAGCGGGCCATCAGGGCCAGCAAAGCAGAATATTTTCAGTAATGAGATTTGGTTTTGATCTTACATTACAATGTATCGATGTTAATAGATTGATGGTAAATATATATCTGTGGCACCCACTCAAGAGAAAAGCTGAAAGAATGAGCTGTGTTCCAAGGAAAGGAAAAGATAATCCCTTCGGGTCTTTCAGAAGTGGAAACAAATCCTCTCAATGATGTTTAAACAAATTTGTACAATGTCTATTAAAGAACTCGTAATTGCCATGCAGGGTTTATTCTTCAACATTGTGGAACCTTCTAATTTAGTTAATGGTCTATGAGGTCATTCTTGCAAGTATTCATGCAGAGCCATTTCACACTGGCTGAAAGTTGTACAGAATAATTGGCTGTAAAATATGCGACCACCTAGCGGTTGTTTCAGAAACACAGATAGACAGATGTGTAGAGGTGTCATGCTGACTGACGTCATCCTGGCACCGAGCCTTTTAATAGTCGGTTAATAATGCCTATATTGTTTCTTGCAGCTGGTGTGAAAGATTCGGTTGGGCGGTTCTGTGTTTGTGTATGGAGGCATGTATTATTGGGTCCAGTAGCCTGACTGGAATCGGTTTGGAAGCCTGTTGCATCATGATCGGGTTGTTTGTGTTTGAGTGCATTTTTACCAGCTTGGTGGTCGTGCGAGTTGCGTGACCAGGTGCTTTTATTGCAGGAGGACAGCACTGATGACATCGATAAAGAGTGAGGAGCTCAGTACCGGCTTTCAGTAACAAACATGAATTCCGATAACAACATCATCCTCCGTCTCCTCCATAAGAAGCATAGAAGCTGCTAACAAAGGCGAAGAGGCAGCCAGCCAATGGTTGTGCCCCTAACAAGTATATCCAAGATGAAAAAGAAGCAGCCAGGCCACAGGGACGCCTCGCCTTCTACAATTTCGTTCTCTCTCAGTCCATTACCTCGTTTCTTGGCTCATCCTGAGATCAATTCCCTTCATCTTTCCTCTTTTCCTTTAAAAAGGCACGCAGGTAAAACTCTTCTCTGCAGCGCCATGGAGACGGATCAGTACGCTACAATAAACATTTCATGATGGAACTATTGATCTGCTGCCAATGCCTTTTCCTCAATCACTGCAGGTAGAAGTCTCCTCAATGTCAAGGTGATGGAGAAGATTGTATGAAGTGTTTATTATTGGTAGCTGTTTTAATTCAATCAATGAAAGCTGCAAAAGAGAGGAGAATACCGCAGGATCAATTGGGAAGACTAAAAATCCGAATCACCTCGGAGGTGTTGTTCTAAGAATGCTCTGAATCGAGGAAATTCTGGGAAGAACACCAGAATGGAACTCGTTCCACACGAACTCACACGCTGTGTTACTCCGCCCAACACCGCAGGTAGATTGTAACCTGTAGGAAACAGCGTACGTAGTTTGCCAGATATGCTGAGGACAAAAAAGGATAACGGACAGAAGATATACCCCTCTCATTTCATGGCTGAGATGATAAAAATGTTCTGGAAAAGCTTGTGGAGGAATTATTCTACCATAAAAATAATGTTTATGGGTTAAACTGAACGTACGACATCCTGCCCCGACAGAATGAATCATCTTATCATCTACAGAGCAAAGAGCTGATAAATATTACTGGCTCTGGTCTTATCGTTGTGCTGCAGGAGAAAAAAACTGCACATTGAATTATTCTAAAAAAATAGATTCAAGAAAGAGTTTGCTGTCATGAGAAAGAGGCTGAAACCGTCACGTGTTTGTCCCTGAAGGCATTCATCTATCTCCGGCAGTCTGTTCGCTATCTGCCACCTTTTGTTCTGTGAATCCAACATTTACCTATTGTCCTCATGTGAGTGCTGCGCGACAAGCAGCCCACTATCAACTTTTGTATGGTGATAAAAAAAAATTTAAAAAACCTCTAGATAGCATATGATGCAGGCTGGCATTATTGAAAATGACACTTCGTGGAAGATTTATCTGGGTTATGTTATATTTCACTCTAATGGTTCATATTTTAGACAATAGGGGGAGTTTTATTTTAAGGATAAAACTATCCGTTGGTCTGATCGGTTATGTCATTAAATGTTTTTCACCTAAAGAATCCACATGATCTGTTTATAATTGAACAGAAACCCGAAGCAGGGCTCTCGCGTTCAGCTGTGAAATCTCCCTTGATTACAGTCTGTCTCGTCAGGCTGAATGAGCGTGTCAGCAGTATTTTAAGCGTTTTAGCAGCAGCATATTAAGTTGCATGAGGTGGTTCAGCATTACTCTACAGTGGCACCAGACACATATGAAGATCCAGATTTCTGAAGTGGCCCGAGAAGCTTTAAAGCCCGGACTGGGAGATGAATTCTCTTCATCTTTCTCTCACTCGGAATATGAATATTTTCCCCCACTGAATGATCCCATCTGTTTTAGACTGTGCTTCCCACTATTGCAGTCTCTCTCTCGCTCTCTCCCTCCTCCTCTCTTATTTTCTCTCTCTCTCTGGCTTTGTAGTTTGATTCCTCTCCCTCTCTGCCCCACCTCTATCCCTCTATTACCATGCCTAGTATCTCAGAATCTCAGTGCTTTGTATCCTCCAGACACAATGCCGTCCATTCATATTACATCAAGAGACATGACACCAATTTTCTGAAGGGTACATGAAGCTGCACAACCCCATGATCCAAATGATGAGGGGAGAACTGAGACGAATGGAAAGTGAGTTGGGAGAGAGATGAGGGAAAATGTATACACAGGGTCTGGTAGAGTTGTGAGGGAGAGAATAACTTCATTTGACTGGGGCTGGGCTTTTGAAAACTAGGGTTCAAAAAGGTACAAAACCTTTCTGATCCAATTTAGTCCTTTTTGTACCTTATGCAACCATCGGAGTCACTTCCTGGGAGGACCAGCTTCATCAGATCTGTGACCAAACTAATACTGACGCACCTTTATCTTATCTCTTCTCCAAATGATCTCATCGGAACATAATCTTTGGGCTATTGTCTGATTTGTTTTTCAAGAAAACTGTTGTACTAGCTGAGGACAGTGAGTTTCTGAAGGCAGGTACACAATTATGAATCTGATTTGGACCCGACACATTCTCAGAGCTACTCGGATCAGGTCAGAGTAAGTTAATGTTCACAGTTTGCATATAAATTGTATTTTGTGTGATTTTTTTTTTAAATTGCAGATACAGTTGCTTGTTCTGGTGAATATTTCTGCCTGCTGTGTCTCCTTCTGGCAACAAGTGAGTTGCCCGAGGGAAACTCAGCATCTCAAACAGCATAGCCTGAGAAGAAGTTCACCTCAAATTCCTTCCGCTGCATAAAGCGTCGCTGCCATCCACTGCATATGAACAGTAGAAGCAACAGGGTTCTGTCCATATTTGATATGTTTTCAATGGTTCTGAAGGACCAAGAGTCGGGGGAAGATTAGGGGAACATTTAGTGTGGTATGAATGTTTCAGCAGCTCCATAGGTTTGTTTCTATCTCAACTCTACGTAGTAAGTTCGTGACTGATTAGTGACTTAAGCGTCCACAAAAAAACAGCTTGAATCATTTCTGTTTGCATCGGTGTTAAATAACTTCACCGTTCTCCCGTGGTCCTAATATTGATTTTTCAGTTATTTTGGATTAGTTGCCACAGCAATAGCAGGTTGTGGTATGTTTTTTTTAAGAGGGAAATGAATATTACCCCCATTGCTCCGTAAATGAATATTAACTTATATTTAACCATTTCTAAATTCCGAATTAACTAACTACTCACTGCTAACTACTTTAGCATGTCCATAGCAATTCCCAGTATATGTTAGCATTAAGCTAACGTATCAAGCGTGAATTATTTTGGCACATTGTTGCGAGGCAGTAAACATTTAGACGGAACCTTGAAGCCTTTATCTCCCATTTGAGGAACGGGTCATCTGCTAAAGTGAACGCTAACGTTCAGGGAGAGCTGGATATAAGGATTAAATTAAACTTAAGCCTCTTGCTGCGCTGATAGGGAAGGGAGCCTCTGTGTGGGAAACACTGGAAGCATGCCCCGTTAGCAATTTCAAAATAAAAGGTAATCTTAAAAAAGACAACATTTATCTGCATTTTGACTTTCCATCGATTTGACTCGATTGATGTTCATCAAACCGATACAGTGATATGGATTGATGACTCGTCACAGCCCTACGGCATAGAATACAAAAAGATTGTTATGTCTCATTTCTTTTTCTGTGTCTTTGTTCAGAGCATTTTGTTGACTGAAGGGCATCAAATGTAAAAATGTCTGTTCTATACTAGTGCTGAGGCCTCCTTCTTATCTGACTCGCCACGTTGGATGATTATGATGATATGCTAGTTACACCTTAAACTGCAGACTTTAAGTTGTTTAATCTTAACTTTCTCAACTTAAGGTATCACAAACTCCTGAAACTGGGGGAAAATGATTTCACTCCACATCACAGAATTTCACAAGGCGCCAATCTCTGCTCTCCTCCCATTCATGACACCTCCATCCCTCAAAATTTGTTCTCCCTCTCTTGTTTTGCTGCTCCATTTATCCCATTTTGTGTGGCCGCTAAGTTCTCCTCTGAGGCGTCGGTCATCCTTTTCCATCTGAGGCAACTCAAGGCTCTTCGGGCTGGAGATGCCTGACGAGCCTCGAGTCGCTCCACCGAGGGAAACGGAAGAAAAATAAGGAGGCGAAGGAAAACGGAGACCGGGAAACAATGATCCGTGACCAATCTACCATGATGCTGCTCTGTGCAGTTCTGGGACCGAGGCAGAACTTTGCTTCATGATTTTGTTACTCATATTCAAGTTCAGAGTTGCATGGACGCACGCAGGCTCTACATTGTCACTTTTTGTCACATGTCCTTAACCTACTGCCTCAAACCTCCACTCCATCTGCTATGTGAAAACGTTTTGCTTTTGTTCTATTTTTGGGTTTAGAAAGTTATTTCAAGATATGTTGGATGGTATTTTTAGGTATTTTTTTCCCCACCACTGTACCAGACTCTGTGTAGAGATCCAATTGTCTCTTGAACTAAGTTATAAGAATATGAAAAGACATAAATAACATCATATTCAAAAAATTTATAAGCTGGTTTATATTCGTTAAAACAGCAAACAAGTGAATATTGTTATTTCAAATCCTGGAGAAAACACTGAATATTAGTTATAAACTAGGCTTATGCTCCGCTAACGGACAGCATTCGGGACGTCCCCGAAAACACCCCAATCCCCTTCGTTCTACAAGCACTCCTTACATTAAATGAAAAGTTATGTCCCAAAATAATGTTTTGGGGGATGGAGAGAGAGGTTGGGTAAAAAAAATGTTAGGTAAGATATGATCTATTAAAGTTAAATGTAGTATATACAAGATACTACATGCAAAAGCCACATTCACCAAATTTGGACTGATGATATTGGCAGAATAAGTGTTTTTCATTAAAAAAAAAAAAAAAAGGAAAAGCTCCCCCCTTGTGAATAAAATATTAACTTCTAGTGAAAATTATGATATTTAAAAGAAAAAATCTCTTTCAGATTTTTCGTATTCCCCCAATTTGGACTGAATCCAACCAACGGTTAAGTTGGTAAGTTAAGTTAACGGTTAAGTTGGTAAGTTAAAAAACATTAAAAACAGTGTTTTTGATGAAACAGCACCCCCGAGCGAGTAAAATTTGAACTAAGAGTAAATGTTTGAGAAATTATCGCGCAAAAATTATTGATTAAAGCTCCCACTAGGGGCGGAAATAAGAACCTAACAACAGGTGGTCCTACTGTTGGTGACAGGATCCAAATGGTGCGAGTTGTGAAATCTGTCGTACATAGAACATACAGACGATCATCTGAGAAGACGCAGAACGCTGCTGCGGCGTTTTCCAGCACTGATGCACAGAGTAACTACCAGGCAGACTCAGAGATGCTCCACCTCTCCTCTCATCAGAATGCAGGAAGGGTCTGCAGCTGCCGTAAAGACAGCCCTGACATAATCCTGAGTTTTATCTTAAAAGCCATTCCGTCTGAACTTCTTCTTCTTTGACTATAAAACTGTTTAATATCAAGAATTCCTGGTCTAGCAGATGCAATAGAGTAAAAAAAAAAAAAAAAACGATACTGTTAGGAAAAGTAATAACAATGGGTCAACCCGTACGAAGGAGTTTATGATGTATTGGACAATCTCTCACACGCCGGAGCCCTCCAGCCCTTTTTTCTCCATTCCTGACATTCATAAGGACAAACTGGGCCGGAGACGTAATAGTCTGAATACATTCAACCGACGCAGGACTGGATAGAACAGTGGATAAAAGGGAGGATAATGAAAAACATCTAAAACAATTCCAATGATGGACATAGAATCCATATTAGCCTGAGGAGCATTCTCACTCTCCCGGTAATGTTTTAGTTTTTTGGTTATTCAAATATCAGCATCAGGATGCCGCTAACTCTGAAACACCCCAAAGTTGTTTTCATCAAAACCTAAAGGGCTATTATGTAAAAACAATGGTCAGCCACAACATTAAAACCGCTAACATGTGAAAGGACTCTTCTTTGAGTTCCATGACAAACAACTGCCCGGTGTGTCCCAAAGGGTCAAACATGGTGCCTACTTGGTGGCTCTTGAGCTCGACTATGTTCACGACCAATCATGAGTGTCAAGTCTGTCAGGCCGACTATCGGGGCTCATAGGGCGTCAACTGTCATGCAGTATAAAGGGGTCCCAAGGGTTAGCTGTTGGACAATCAGATGGTTTTTGGACAATTCAGAAATTCTGGTCAGCCAACTCAGGTTTTCACACAGTTGAAACGGGGTCATAACTCGATCGGCTGATGTCGGCGCCTTCTTTTCTCACTATCTCTGTACGAAGTGGCTACTGAGAGTCTGAGTTACCATGGCGATATGCCATGCTGCAAATTGTGGCCATGTAGCAGTTGCACAGCAAAGAAAAAAAGAGAACAGTTCTGAGCTCTCACAGTGGGGCTAGCTATAAAGTTAACACCTATCAGTCAAACTTAGCTAGATTACCTGTAATTGTCTCTGCAAAATAGACCAGCCATACTGTCCACCATGTCCGAGCCACCCACGAGTCCGGATACGCCGTTGCCTTTTTTTAAGAGGTTTCAGCAGAACAGATGGCATAAATTATAAATACAGTCGATTTTTCTCTTGTTAGCATGTCGCTAGCCAAGTAACTTATTTCTGCGTCGGTGCTTTCAAACGAAACTTCATTGACAATGTCATTATAAACCAAGTAAATTCTTATGCTATAATAAAGTGTATCAAAATATGTTTAACTTTTGACTGCATGTAATATTCTTCAAGTCTAAAATTATCATTCAACAACAGTTCCAAACATAATTAGCGATCAATTTTCGTTCAATCAACTAATCATTGCGGATTGGCGGACCAAGTTGCTGTACTTGTCTAGTTAAAGCCATCGACCATGATCCCAAACTCCCTAGATCTCCACCCTAAACAGACATCAGAAGACCCCAACTGAGGCCCCACTACCGACACCCTGCGATGAGAAGGTTTGATGGCCAACATCCTGGTGACAGACAGTAACATCAGAGATCCTGGTTCCCTCCCCAACAGCTCAAAGGTGTTTCTGCTAGCATGAGTTGGTCCTGCTCAACATTAGGTATTATTTTCCAGTAACCTCACTTGCTCCCTGGAAAGTCCTGAGTAAAATAAAAGCATAGTCATTCGCTGGTAAAGACCTCCAGCGGTTCCACGCTCAGAGATGGGGTATTGATCGAAATCACTAAACCTCTGCAGTGGAAAGTTTAAAAGAGTTGAAATGGTTATACGGTTTATGAGAAAGCACAAATCTGTATCTATTTACCTTTAATGGAAACTGAAAATCCTTTCTGTTGATCCTCACAAAATCCAAGAAGAGGCTATATGAGGCTTTCTACCATGAATCCGATTTTAATACCCAGCCTGAGGATATCTGAGGATACAAAACCCAATCCAATCTATACTGCTGCACTCACTTCATGATATTTTACTTGTCTTCAATACAAATTACACACACTGTAAAATAGAAATCTATATATTTTATGGAAAAATACAAGCAGCTGTGGTCGCCAGAATTTTTTCCGTATATATACGATGGCCATGTAGAACATGTTTCGCTTTCGATGTTTTAATGAACATGTGTATATGTGCAGCGTTTCCCCTACACTTATATTAGGGGGGCACTGGCCAATCCAAATCCGGTACTTGGTTGTAATCCCACTACTGATATTTAGTGTGATGTAGATGAAGGACATTGAAAGCTACATTTGCTTCATTAAATGTTCTCGAGGAATATAGAAATACTGACTATAGAAATATATGCAGTGTATATAAAACAGAAAAAGTGAAAACAACATTCTGGGAGTAAAAAATAAACTAAGTCCTGATTCCTTTCTAGTTTGGAACATGAAAATTCCCAGAGATCAAGTCGGTAGAAGATGTGTCTGTATGGAATGTAGAGTCGGTCCAGCGGGGAGTAGCTGGAGCTTCTTCGCAGACACACAGAAAAGTCAGACATGCACCAAGCAGCTGTTACAAAGCATTGCCTCATGGTCCCTTTTGGAGTTCCACATTTTTAAACATTCAACCATCCCTTAAAAAAGGAGGAAAATCCATTATTGATCTTTAATTTAAACTTTGCTAAAATAAAGTTATTTTCCCTTCATAACATTTTCTGTCTTTATTAAATTTGAGACAAGTCTTACGACAGTCTCTGTGAAAATGATGCAAAGATGACAAAATAAAGGTTGTTTTTCCTCCTTCCTTCTTCCAAGTGCTCCGTTTGATTACCAGCGGTAGTTCCAAGGTAACCAAACATATCCCTGAAGCTTTAGATTGCAATCAAATAAAGCTCTGTAGACTAGGTACATGTTGGTAGGATTCTCTTTCTCCGCTCTGGTGTAGATGCCGAACACAATTTGATCATATTGGATGAAAAAAATGTATCAAATCATGACATATGAGCTATTATTATATCCCCTAAATCTGCAGGCGCAGATCCTTTTGTTTTTACACGATAACTAAAAAACTATTTCATTGATAACTTTCAAAAGGAATGGGCTCGAGGAGATCCTGTATATATATCAAATGTAACTCAAATATTAGTTCAATCAGGGTCTATACTGGAGTACACTTAGAATGCGCTGCAGGGACTATACTGGAGATCCTTCCAGGATGAGCTGGGGTGTGCTGCTGGGCAAAGGGACGTCTGGAAATCTCTTATCAGCCTTCTGCCACCGTGACCCCACCCGGGAAAAGCGCAAGAGGGACTGCCTGTACAACACAGGGGACTTGGGTCTTTTTTGGGATATACCGTCGCTGTCACAGATGACAGCATAGGCCTAACTTTCAAAACAATCTGGTGTTACTCCAACAGTACACCAAAGTACCTCCAAGGTTGTGTGTACCCCCACACAACCTTTGAGATTTGATCCAAATGTAAAGTGCATTATAAATGAAATGTATTATTATTATTATTATTATTATGACCTAAAGCATACTGGATACAAACACAAAATCAAAACCGATGTGCACACTCCTGCTCAATCAAGTAATATCTCAGCACTCAGAATCATCTACAACCCTCAAACGCAAACACCTTCCTGTCTTTGCCAACTCAGAAACTGGACAGTCAGTGATGTATGGGAGGTCAGTGGACTAATCGTCTCCTCAGGGGGGGTCTGCTTAGTCAGCACACAACCTCAGCCTTATCAGACAGGGAGACCTACAGGACTGTCTCTGTTGGGAAATTGCGATCAGCGTGTATATCCGTACGAACTTGTGTGCTTTTGTGAGTGCATGTGCATCCAGGGAGAAAAATAAAAAGTAAGGGGGGGGGGGGGCATACATGAACTGTTGCTTGTACTGTTACACTGCAGAAATATCGCAAATCCAGAGAAATTGAAAAGAGATAACATTTCATTTTAACATAGCATTGTCCAAGAGGCATCTCATAAAACAAAATTCCAGCCTCATTGCACCCCCCTTAAGGCGATCTATAATACACCCCTCTGAAAGTTTTAACAAGACAGAATTGCAAAATAAAACAGAAGTGCAAAATATTTTCAGCTTGGAGGAAATGGACATGTTTCATTTACGCATAAAAAACACCAGACAGCCTGCGGGATAAAAGCCGGTGATTGTCATTAAGTCAATCCTGTTCAGTTGTTATAAGCCTCATCCAAGCCCTGCTGTAAAGTAAGGACAATCTGATTTTCATTTATCCCGTGGTGGGTTAGAGTTAGTAATTGACTCATTGAGTTGGTTAATTACTTACAATGAACCATTATTAATAGCACTGAATTGATTGGCTCAACTTCATATTCCTATTTCTGTAGGACCTCTTTCACCTCCAGAGTTCTCTGCTTCTAAATTCCACATTTCCTTCCAAAATTCATATTATTTTCGATCCCAATAATAAAATTCTGACTAATACCCAATTTATCATCCTTTGAGACTTAAATATTATTGCATTCCT
Organism: Lophius americanus; assembly: GCA_037951165.1. Classification (NCBI taxonomy): domain Eukaryota; kingdom Metazoa; phylum Chordata; class Actinopteri; order Lophiiformes; family Lophiidae; genus Lophius; species Lophius americanus. The sequence goes on from JBBDHG010000056.1 coordinate 5,791,307, forward strand.
GAGAAGGAACATCAGGGATATTATGGAAACGTCATCGCTGCCGCTGCAGATCCTTTGTTCACACGATATCTCAAAAGCTATTCAATGGATCATTTTCAAATTTTATACCATGATACCCTTAATGCGAGGAAGAACTGGATCAATTTTGGGAAAGGTTGGTAGATTTTTGATACAAGGAAGAGCTTTATCTTAAAAGGTTTTCAGGCCATATTTTCCCACCCGTTGGGCCGATTTAGTCAGAATGTGGTGCATATGAATCGCCTCAAGAAGATCTATCTTGAGTGTATTGTATTTTTTTCCAATATGTCATAGGTTTCTCACAAAGGGGAGTTCATGGGGTGGGGGGTACGAAAAATGTTGTTTTTCAGCTGTAATTTCCTCACCATTTGTTCAATTTAGCCCGAATTTAGTCAACACAACTTGACTCGAGGAGAACTATCTTGTGCTTATCAGATTTTACTATAGTATTTCATATTTTACTCTGTAGGGGGCGCTTTTTCATGACAAAAAACACTGTTCTTCAGACCTCACATTTAATTTGAGCTCCATCAGGAGGATTGCTTGTACAACACAGAGGATGGGGGGCTTTTAATGGATACATCCTTTAACAGGCCCCATGGTAGGCCAATGAATGATGTAACTGTTCCAATATCTATCCAGTAACACACAAGCTTGAGTTTACAAGATGGATTTATGGCAGAAGGTGAGGCGGATGAGGAGTTTATCCAGCGGGGGTCTGAAGAGGGAGTCAAATTTTATCACTTGAGTGCTTGAGCCTAAATTAAGCATTCCCATGCAAATGCTGTAAACCGACACACAAGTAATGTGTGTGTGCGTGTGCGTGTGTGTGTATCTCTCTCTCTCTGCTAGCTAATAGCATTACTTGATGGATAGTTCCTAAACAGGCAAGAACGAGAGGAAGATGGATAGATGGAAGGGTTTAAAGAGACAGATGGGCTATTTCAGATTTTTTAAAACGTGGAGAAGTTGATAAATATCAAGTAATAGAGTATGAAGGAGTTGTGGGAGAAGGAGGCTTTGAGTGTGTGGACCTTTAGAGCCAGCATGCCAAAGCCGTTTCAAGGGCACACCTACTGTACTGGTGTAGTATACGCCGCGCAACACGAGGTTTCCCGATCCAAACTTCATGAGTTCACGTCCTCTAAAAGTGGGTTCATACCGAACGTGATATGAATATTTTACTCAGGGCAATTTCATACAAAATCCATGCAAAACCACGAGGATTCGCACCGACACAAATTACGAGGATTTGCTTTGCTCACGTCTTTCATGAGAGTTGAAGAATTTCAGAACCAGCACTGGATCTGAGCCCCCCCCAATTTTCTGAGATTTTTGCAGCAAAGTAGGGCTGCTGTATTTTTTATTGTATTAATAATCGCATATTCTATCTATTTGATTATTCGTAATCAAATAGGGAATATTCCTATGCTCAGCAATTTCTTTTCGAATTAAATCACCTTTGCTTGTTAAGGAGCAATAGTAATATACAAAAAACTGAAAATACAACAGGTCTATTGAAAGAACAACTGATTCTTCCACTTTGTTAAAAAAAACATGTTAACTGCTTGAATCTCATTGATATCGCTCTCTGCAGTCTGCACTAAAAAGAAATGAGTTTTTTTTTGTTGTTGTGAGATTTATCCGTAGAATCTGCTGTGTTTTCCAGTACTTTTTAATTTGTTAACAGCGTCGGCCTATCAGGCCTCCTTTTTTTTAGGCTGTGTTTCTCATTTCTCACTTTCCCACTTGTTTTTTGGAGCGTTTGTATTAAAACAAACTTCTCATTCCTATCATTGTCATTTATCATTGGGCAAGGGGTGTTTACATGTTTTTTTTTATAATTAGGCATTTCTTCCGATTTCATTCGGAACAAGGGGGCCATGTAAACCAACCTCATCTCTCAGTGGAAGTGCAGAATCCCAGTAATCACAGTTCAATCACACATTCATCCACCTCCAGTGTTACTATCAGTCTGTCAGTTTTTGTCTGACTTTTTAACCTCCCCATCTTTGAATCAGAGTGAGCATCTGTTCGCAGTTAAATATATGTTATCCCCCTTTTTTTACCTCCCTTCCCGGGGTGAGGTGCGTCCCCTGGGAAACGCCGGTTCGAAGGGTGACATGTAGGAAATGAGGTGACTTGTAATAATAATTACAATAATATTAATAATAATAAGTTATATTTATAAAGCCCCTTGTAGAGAATAATGCAATTTGCAACGAGTAGCTAGCAAAACACGGACTTGAACATGATTCCAGGGGTTAGCAGTCTACCGGCCGACGATTTTGGGCACTACTTCGTTCAGCGTTGCGGCACAATGAATATCTGGTTCCGTATTTATCTATTCATTGTTTGCGTTGTGTGGGAGCGTGCACTATATAGCTGTCGGGAAATAAACAAAGACTCGAGGCATAGTTATTGAGTTACTCAAATTATTCGAGGAATTGTTCCAAATACAAAACAACAATTGTGTTTACTTTGGTCATGGTTAAGAAAAGAATGAAATAGTGGAGAGAGTTCCTGTATATTCACAGATACGCATTGCTTTCACAAGTTAATCGTGTGAATAGAGCGAGACGAGTTACACAAAAAAGTATCCCGTAAATTACCAACAATTACTTTCATCTTTCATCAGTCTTTCTGATATTATGTAGACATCTGTTATTGGATTTGGTCTCTCTTGGAGTCCTTGGACACTCAAACCATATTTTTAAATGTAGCCTTTTTCATTCAGGTTGCTCCGGCAGATCATTACCCAGCTCAAAAAAATAACTTCCCACCTCATCTGACAAAAGAGCGTGGGTTCAGATCCAAACTCAGGAACAAGGCAGCTCTGACATGTCTTTTATTATTCATTCATGAATTTCAACCATTTTCTGAAACTCCCGTCTTCTGTGTTTGTTAGAAAAGGGTTATTATGCGCCTGCTCCCTGGTCAGTCCTTACAGGCAAACTCGGCAAAGTGCAGGCCAACCATTCATGAGTAACAGCCACGTTTTCTGGCAGTTCAATTAATTACTGAGACATCTGTCAATCATGCTGCACCTGCATCCACATCAGGTCTCGTGAGCCAATGGGAATCACTGACAGTGATTTTTACTGTCGTAAGGAAAACAGATGCTACATGAGGATGAGGATTTTTACAAAATGTCTAAATGACCAAAATTATCTGGCTGCAAAAAAATAAAATAAAGAGGATATTGAATGAACAACCATGAGCGAAGAAACAAAAAATGACCAATTTTGTTGCTCCACAAGAGGCAGCAGTTTGTTTGGACTAGCACCATCAACGCAAGTCCATCACTATTTCAGGAGATTGCTAAATAGCCTGGCGATCCAGTCTCTGGTTCAGGTTTCCCACAGATAGTAAGTTACATTTACCCCTTTCTCTCTCTGAATAGCCACATAATTGCATTCCTATGGTGTGTGTATTTGAGCATACATGCATACATATATACAACATATCTGCTTCTCTTTTTCGACATATCTTTCTAATCATTGGTTTGGCTAAATTTGGTGCATGTTCATTAACTCAAGGAGATCTATCTTGTATATATCATAATTTACTCTTCTAGTAAATATTTAACTCACTAGGGGGAGTGTTTTAACAAAATATAGGCCTATTGCATATAGAATTAAAAAAACAAACATGTAAAGTTCCATGTGGCAGTCTTTGCCAAGGCCAAATTATTTCAAGACTTGCATCTAATGTGGCTCAGAGATAACTTTGTTGAACTTGGAATGTGGCTGATGTAATCAACTTTGTTCTGCTTGTTAACTGTGCCCTTTTGAATTCTTCACACAACATTTCTGTGTCCTCCCACTGAAGTTGCTATTTATTGGCTTGACGATTTCATACATGACAGGATATGTGACGACTTTATCGCTTTTTGGCACTCATACGCTGAGTTTATGGTTGTGTGAGCGATTACTCCCATGCGGCTATAATGTCATCAGACTGTCTGATGTCGTCTCAAAAAGCAAAGACTATGTATGAACCCTGGGACAGAATTTATTCCCCATCATAAAAACAATTTCAGCAGATATCAACAAAAAGGGAAGTAGTTTGAGAGTTTGAATTTCCAACAGAGAGTAGTCTGGCAGATGTGGTTGTCGAGTTCAACAACTCGTGAAAATTCTATTCCGAAAAAACATTTTTTGCTCAGACAGCTTTTTCTGACGAGGAGAAAAATGCTGTATCTTGCTGCATGGTCTCTTGAGCGACCAATATACTAATTCAGCAATAACAAACTCACTTGTATAATCATGTTGGCTATTTATGTAATGTTTCTAATGTATCATTATATCCCAGAAATGTCTGGGATTTTATGAATCATTATCGCCACCTGTGCTGCGTCTGCCGCAGGTCCTTCACGTTAACGTGATAACTCAAAAACTAAACTATCGCTTATATCACTTTTAATTCTAAACCCCATGGACATTAGTGTGAGGAAGAACTGGAATTATTTTGGGAAAGGTCACTTAACTTGAATTTGCCATATTTTACAGAAATTCTTATTTTACTCACTAAGGGAGCTTTATTTTACCAAAAAGAGTATTACTTCCAAACCATATGTCCCATAATGTCCAAATCACATGAATTACACATTCATGATACATTAGATGGATACATTATCCCTGTATGCGACAACTCTCAAGGTCAATAACTCCACAAAACGAACCCTTAAGGCCAATCAAATGTCTATGTTAAAAGCATTACTTGCAGTCACAGTCCAGCAGCAAACCAAATATGTAGCATATTTACCACCGTCAGTGCTATGCTTTATTCTCATCAGCTAAATTGGTGAACCAACTACATGCCACCTACTCGGCCTGAAAGGGCTGACAATGTTCCAGATAGTAGGTGTAAATCAGAGCCAAAAAGGAATGTGAATATTCAGATATATCAAAATGAATACACCACAATATACTAAAAATTAGCAGCAACCCTCTAATTAGGATGAAGATGTTTGAAATGTATCAGTCCGGGAAGGTTTATTAAGGTTTTCTAAGACTCTGGGAATCCACAGACCCAACAATGAGATGTACTATCTGCAGAAGGGGAATTGATTAATGTCTTTCTAGGTGTGGCCAACCCTCAAAAATCAGGAAGCCAAAGGGGATCAAAAGAGACCAAAGAAACAGAAGGTTCACCTCAACCTCAATAATGATCGAGGTCAGGAGATATCCTCCGTCAAACCATAATATACTGTGCAAGCTCTTGGTGAGTGGTTCGCAGATAGATTCCTAAGCAGTCTGTATCTTTACTTTTCTGGGTGAATAAGCTACCGAAACGAAATGATGCTGCTAACAGAAGCCTAAAATAAAAACATTCCACAGTGACAGAGAGTCAGTGAAGTGGACGTGGGCTCAGTAAATGTGTTTTGTCAATAGGTGACAGCAAAGGGCAGTAAAGCGGGAATTAAAGAATGTCAAAATGCCACAGAATGAATAAGTTGACACAAACATACTGCACAAACGTCAAAAACTCGAAAAAATTCTCTCATCTAAGTGTGTGTGTGCATGTGTGTGTGTGTCTGTCTGTGAATGAGTGAGTGACACAGATTGCTCACAAACCCGATTATATGCTGACATCAACAAAGCACAGCTTCCTCTATTTAATATGCTCCCAGTCCCAAGAGAAACGGCACCCTTGACGAAGGAAAAGTCATGATCAGTTTTGTCAAATTCATGTCGAGTCTCTGACTGAAGCTGGACGGTTGATGAGAACTAAAGGAGCTCTGAAAAAGTCAAGACCACATTACGGGATTTTTTCCAGGACCACAATGACACTACAAATGAATTACCAGCAAGTCATTTAGGACACACAGAGGTTGATTTATTTACTCTATATGCAATTAGCCACAACATAATAACCATAACATGTTTTTTTTGAAAAAAAATAAGAAAAAAAAATAAGGGAGGGGCCTTCTGGTGAGTAAAAAAACATGATATGACCCAGCTACGAAACTATAATTGAAATTCTTGTGAAGTTTCTCAATGATCAAATAACCATTCCTGCACTACAGCAAGAGTATAATATGCATCTGTGACATTAAAATCCTAGATTTCTCAATAGAGGAATAACTTTTTGCTATAAAAGACCATTCATGGGTATAATAATCCTGACTGGTAACTGCAGCAGGAACTACTTTTCTCTCCGTGGCTGAAAAAGCACTTGTCCATGTCATTATCTACCATCTCCAAAAGCAGCCGGTGTCTCTAAAAGCTATTCAAGTTAGCCATAAGGAGTTTAAATTTCAGGCATTTAACCGTCACTCTTATCCACTGCAATTTCGGTTGAGTGCAGCATAGGAATAAATTACAAAAACATTGGACACTATAGGCAATAGATATTTCTTAGCAAAAGGTGAAAATTGCAAGGAGAGGATTTATTTTGAGGCAAGTGTGAGTGAAAATGAGGTTTAGGAGCTACATGGGTGGGATTAGGAGTCAGGCACTGGAAAGGGAGTTTTTTTATAAATATAGCTTTCTACAGTTGAAAGTGCATTTAACCTGTGAGAGAGCCTAGAAACAATTGTCGTAGAAAAAAGAAAATACACCCTTATGAAGAACTTGCACTTTCATCCTCTATTATTTGATAAAATGATACGTTTTTTTGAGTCTACGATTCATATATAACATTATATAATCCCCATCAGTAACGAAAGTACAATTTATTCTTAAGGATTAACATAACAATATTGATCCACTACAAGAAATTAACGAGCCAACAAACAGTATAAAAATATATTAAAATTAGCCACAACTTGTATGAAAATTTTTAAGAAATTATTATACTGATTGGCTACAACCTTTAAACTGCCTGTCTAGTATGGTATGTCTACCATGGTACGGTACTACCGGAACAGCTAAGCGATTCTCTGTGTGTTCTGAAACCTTTCAATCAGAACCAGTCGGATCAGACACCTGCTTCCAGCCCTCGCTTGGCCCTCGTCAAGTCCCTCAGTTCCTGATGCTTTGCCCATTTTCCAGCTTCAAACACATCTTGTTCAGGACAAAATCTTTGCTTGCAGTCTAATATATCTCACCTCTACACGTGTGCCATTGTAGAAAAACCAGCTGTCATCTCCGACAGCCAGGGTATATCTCCTAACAGCACTAAACTCCATCGTTGTACAAGCAATCCCCCTGATTGACCTCCTCAAATAAAATATGAAGTTATGTCTGAAAAGCAGTATTTTCCGTAAAAAGCCTCTCCCTAGTGAGGAAAATACAAACTATTAGAATAGAGTATGCCGTGTCCTAGATAGATTTCCTCATGTTCATTTATGCATCATATTTGGATGAAATTGGACCAACACTTGAGAAATTATGGACCAAAACCTTTTGGAGAGAAAGCTTCCCCTAATATTGGCCATATAGAACCAATCTTTCCCGAATTCAATATATTTCTTCCTAACACTATATTTTATAGGGGTATTAAATTTCTGAATGATCAATGAAGTAGTTTTCGCGTTTAATCAAAGAATCTGCGGTCGCAACAGCAGCAATGAAAATTCCTGGATATGTCTGACTTTTTGGGAATATAATGATAAATACTACCTTAACTTCAGAGGAAGAAATTTTATTATGACATACAATTACGCAGTCGTACAATGTCCCTGAAAAAACATGGGGCCTTTGTGCATCATTCGTTTCAGATTGTTTGAAACGTCTTGTTCAGATTCACTGATATGGACCAAACAACTAAAAGACTCTCATCAAACACAAAGAACTTCCCCCACAGTCTGTACAGGCTTCTCAGAATATTTATTTTGGTGCCTTGAATGACATCCTGTCAGACCGCCATAGGCCTCTACTGCCTCCATCAGATCTCTCCGCCTCACCGACACGGTTGTTACCGTCATATCAGCCATGAAGATACGGACCGGTGGTTGGTGAATCAATGATCCAGACGTTAAGCATTTAGTCCGTCAGATTCAACCAGGATTTCACTGACCGTCGGACTGAAGGATGGAGAGACAGCCAAGCCCACTACAAATGCCCTCCGCCTCAAAGATGATGCTCTTTGTGTATGGTCTGTTTGTCTAGCTCACCATCAGTGGATGGAGTAGACCAGGCAAAGCAGAGCTACAGTCTTGGCGGACATGAACTCACGAACTTTTGATCCAGAAGCATCTATGCCAGTGGGAGGGAGAGCAGGTCATCCTTGAAACCCATGATGTGCGCCTTCTTGCTCCCTGTTATTTTACCTTTATCCATGTCTCCACTTTTTTTTATCCGAAACAGCCCATCTGTCTCTTTCCTTCCTTCCCTTAATCCATCTTTCTCCCAATGTCTTTGCCTATTAGAAACTATCCGTCATGTAACTCCGCTAACTGCCCTCTGCAAACCACTGCTCACTAACAAGTGTGAGACGGTGAGAGCGAGAGGGATTGGTCGTTGATCCTTTTTACACACAAAACTATGCAAATATAAAAAGGGCCAACTCGGAGCAATGAAAAAATTCATGTCACGCAGACACATACTTAAAAAATCCAGTAACCCTTGTTACTGAATGTTATGGCTTTCACACATGCAAAAATGTGTAGAAATGTAGAGTTAGATCACAAAGGCAAACATTATCTCCCTCTGTTATTGCACACACAAACACACACTTTAAGCCATTGATCTGAAAAAACTGAGCAGAAAAAGAAGTAATAGAAGGTGAAAAAGGCTATACAGAGGCTGGAAACTAGAGAAAACGGCAAACAAAGAACTTGATCCTGATACAGACTACATTAAAGGCACATTTATGCACAAACTTATAAACTTAAACCAGCATTGGTGAATCTCTCATCCCAACTCGGCATTTATTTCATGCATATTTGTGCAGAGCTTATGGATACGGACGAGATGGACCGACACCACCGGAAATCGAGGGAGATCCGTGAAGCTGCAATTTAAAGGAAGCGACCACAAATATTTTCAAACACGACCAAAACGTTTTAAAAAAGAAAACCTCACTATCCACATTAATTTAATGACCTCAAAGACCATTACCGAGAACGTAACTGCCTCACGTATGCTTCTTTTAACCTACATCTTCACACCCTCCTCTACCATCACCGTATTTGTTGCGGTCGACGTCAAGGACATTTAAAATTCAACTGTGCCTTACAGATAAATATTGCACCACCTCCACATTCAACACATTCTACTGTATTATATCAGGAAGAACTTAAACAGATTAACTTAAATGTATTATTTTGTCACATGTTAGAGCTGTCTGAGACGTCAAAGACTTTTTGAAATTTTTTATATAGAAATAAATTTAAAATGCGCTATTATTATTATTATTATTATTATTATTATTATTATTATTATTATTTGAGGTAGTAACTGTGCTTATCATTGATGCCTTTGTTCCTTTCATTCCTATGAAGTTCCTTTGGGGGTAGAGCTACAGAGTATTTCAGAGATACTTAGTTTTTGATGGAGTTGTCGGTAGATTTAGAGGCTGGCAATAACTCAGAATTTAATTGAGAGATCTGCATGAATTTTTCCTAAAGCTCAAGTACTGTTGTGCCTTGTTCCTTTGATGTTTTATACAGTAAATGCAACAATGTCTGTTTAAGAGTAGGTTCAGAGGTAGGTTTTGGCCCTTGGCGGAGGTTTTTGCTCCGAGTGCTTTTTCTAGTTTTCTTTTTTAAGGAATTAAGCTTCTATGCATCACCAGCTTTCAGCTTGTTTCTCTTTCCATCAACATAATGCAAAACTGAGATGAAGAGCATGTCACTGTCTACACTCCTCCATGTTATCGAGAGGTACGTGCCAGACATTTTGGCTGGATTAGGAAATCACACTAAACTCTAAGATACGTGTTATTGAATGGCAGATTTTCAAAAACAGAGAGATAACATGTTTGTTTGTAATCCAAAAGTAAGTCAGTAAGTCCTGTCACTGAATTGCCTTTTGAGTGACAAAAATGAATGCAATACTTAAAATTGCAGGAGTACTGAAGCCCAATATCAGACACGTCCCTGCTGAAAAAATCTGACAAAAGTCAAATCTTATGTTCAAACCTAAACAAATGGTGTTTAATCTTATGATATATTCCTCACAATATGCTCCCATCATCTCCTCCAAGTGTTATCTCCGCCTTAATCGTGCCCACTTTCCGCTTCATGGATCTGCCTTCCTTTGACCTCAAAGGCATTAGTCTCCATTTCCTCCCCGCAATAACATCTGAAAGCTCTGCTGCACTCGTGGGAGACGCCATCACCTTCCCATGGGAGTGCTGAACTTTTCATCTTGGCAAGAGGACATTTTTCCGGCAGATGACAAGACCATGAAATATGACAATGACACACAGAATGTGCTGCTTGTATAGATGGGCAGAATGCAAAACAGGATTTTACAAGCAAAGCCATTCTGACGGGAAGAAAGCGCCGGCCATCACAACCGCTGCTGAGATGTTAGTTAAGGTTGCCATTTTTGTCACGCCACACCGTATGCAAATGACAGCCGCGTCAGTCAAGCACGGAGAGTTTCAGAGATAGGGTGAGTGGAGGAGTGAAGGTAAAGAGGGACGATGGGGGGAAGGGGGGGATGACAAACTGGTCAGTCCGTTTTAATGTCAATTAAAAAGCAGCACCATGACAGGAACCGCTCCATAAAGCCAAGGAGCTGTGACGGAGGGACAGATAATAAGGACAGAAAAACTCCTCGCATCTTCATCTTCCTCTCTCCATCATGTTTGTCCTCCTCTCTCCTTCCTGCTCTTTCACATTCTCTCTCATTTTCTCTGCATGCTGTTGCTCTCCATTTCTTCCGGTCGTGAACTCCTTGACCCACTAGTGCTCTCTAATTTCTCTCCCCATCCTCAAGGCCAAAAATTTGACGAACATTGAAATGGATATGGCCTTCGTATGAGTCATGATAATGGCTGTCCCTCCTCTTGACCCCATCCTCTCACCTTTCAGGTCCATCGAGGAGAACCAAATGCCAGCTTTAATTTGCATACAGCCCATTAGACTCCCTCCAGTAACTGGAAAAAGGCCCCAAATCACTTCATTATGCACAGAATAATTGGAATATTGTTTCTTCCACGTCTATTGATGACTCCACATCTCTTGCACAAAGTTAAGGACCTCTGCCCCCACAGTCTAATGAGGAGATTTGTAAACAGTTTCCATTTGAACAACATGCTACAATTGCAATTTATTGATTAAAGTAATCAACCGCATGGTTGTACCCAGGTTTTTTGCAAATACCATGGTCCAACAACAGAGACTCCTGATGTATGTATATTTTTAAGAGATTTGGAAAATCAGATATAAATAGTTTGAAAACCACACCAGTGGGCTGCCAAGCAGAAATTCATGATCTTTGATTTGTTTTGACTGATTGTGGTTAAATGAGGTCCTGGAATCTGGCAGCAAAGTAGAGTCAAGAGCAAAAATCCTTTTATTTTCCCTTAGGTCACACTCTGCAGGAAGCCTGGTCTAACAACTGACGTATAGCCTGACATTTAGCCAGAAAGAAAGCCGAGAAATTACCTCGTCAATTAACCAGCGCCTGGATCAGGACATTTTATTCATAAGATACCATATCTACTGAACATAAAGTACGTGGAACTTGCTTTATGGAACCAAATCAAAGTGAAAAAAATCTACGAAAGCCCCCAATCCCCCTGATTGAAGTCCTCACATTAAATGTGACTCATTAATAATCTCAAACAGTCCATATTGACTCAACCCAACTATTTCTATGAAGACAGTTGGCTCCAGGATCCAATCCCATAGTAACTCAATGATGAAGATAAATACAGTTCACTAGTTTTTCTGAGCTCAGGAATTAAGCTTAGAAAGATTTTTCTTGGAGTCGAATCAGAGGAGCTAAACTTATTCACAATTTCACTGATGGTTGGGAAGTTGCGGATGAGAAATTGTGTTGCACAAAAACATTCCCCTAGGAAGTGAAATATGAACAATTATAGTGAAATAATTTACCTGCAAGAAAGATCTTTGTCTAGCTCTAGATGAGCCAAACTAGACATAAACCACATATGTTTAGGATGTAACGAGAAATTATGGCTGGAAACATTTTGGCTTGTTGTAGTGGCAGAAATACGCAACCGATCTTTCCCAAAATCGGCCCAGTTGTTTCTCGCACGAAAGTCTATGTGGGTGTTAAATCTGAAAATGATCCAGAAAATTGTTTTGAGTTGACAAAAGATCTGTGGTGGAGGCAGCGCTGCTGATGCCATAATATATAGCCAAACTAATTGACCTTTCCCCTCATATAGTTCAAAAAGATGTGAAATAGGTTTTTATTTAAATGATCATATGCCATTACCCACAAGGCAAAGCGGTATGAAAAATATTGAACAATACAAATCACTGATGGTTTTTAGTGGCCTCCAGTCAGCCCAGTATGAGGGTTCAATGGTTATATTTTCCTGCAGAATATAGACTGAAAGTTCAATGTGAATAGAAGCTCGAAGGACACACACCTGTTCAAGCATTGCTTTGAGTGCCATGTGAAGAAACAGTTAATATGCAAACGTTGGTGTTTGTGTTTAAACGCCGCCCTCCAGCCAAAGACAAAGCTTTGAACAGATCAAACTGAAGCATTATCTCAGAGAGGAGCACCGCCATTTGTCATGGATGGGCAAGATAGAACGAGCACAACAGAGAAGTCCGTGTTCTCTCTTGTTAGCTCTGGGAAGCCACTTTGGCCACTTCAGAAGGCATGAAGGCAAATTAAAGAGACATAATCCTGGAGATAATCAGCAAAACAGTGTTTCGCCTCCGCCTCAAACAAACTCAGGCGCACGAGTGGTGATCTCAGTGACAAGGATCTATCGGGCCAGGGCAGAACAGACTTTACGCCTTTATCTCCCACGGCACAACAGGAGATAAGACAACAGGTCAGCGTGGAGGAATCAAAAAAGATGCCCCCCTGCCCAGTGCTCCCGAAAGAATGAAAGGATGAACGGTTTCAGAGAAATATGAGGATAGCTCTGTCTGGCGTTCCGGAGAATATTAAGATTACTGCTGAGCCAAGTGCTTCTGAAATGTAGCCCCTCTGTGAAAATTTGTTCCAATACGATCCAATTAGATGCAGATATGTCTTTCTTTACTCGTCGAAAGCAGACATACAAATTGAAGACCGGATTCATTTTCAGACAATATGGCAATTGTAGCTCAGAGACGGAGCAAAGAAATCGCTTTGAATTCCCACGAAATCACTGGAACAAGTACAGGCTTTTGTGCAGGGACAAATTCTACACGCAACTTTAAATGCAAGCTTGAAATCACAAAGCAGAATACTGACGAGGAGAAAAAAAAGCAGAGACAAGAAATGTTTTTATTTCCATGAACCCATCCCCTATTCAATGCCTTTCGCATTTCCAATATTTGTGTCAGTAAGTGTACGTCAGCATTAGAAGCACGCATGCATTTACTAATGAAACATTTTTGAGTCAAACTCAAAATAACTAATAACTAACTAACAACTAGCTATCTTAAACTAAAAATAAACATATTTTGCTGAAACAGAAGTGAGGAAAATGTAATGTTGTCTCTTGCTGCGCTGTGATTCTTTAAGTGTATGCCCAAGCCCCCTGGTGGACCACAAAGGTATTGTAGGTAGGGCACCGGAGCATTTAAATGACCATAATAAGATATACTGGTTTTTTTAGGCTTCTAAATGATTTAAGCGGAAAAACTTTTTTTTATTTAACCAGATACATGCAGTGCACTGGTAATCCACCAGTGGACCTTCAATTAAGACATCAAAGAAGAAAAAAGTACTGTAAACTCTGCAGCAGGAATGTTGACATTTATCTATGAGTCCATCAAATGTCATTTTATTGCATGTAATGCATTATGCATTAAACAAAATACACCATTGATTTTTAGAATGACTGCAATACGCTATGAAATATTACGGAAAAGATTATTGGAGGCAATGAAAAAAAAAAGAGGGGATGCATTTTTAATGTAGAGCTATTTACACATCGAAGACCGTTAAAGCGCTCCACTAACTTTAATGTAGACCAGCTCTCCGAGATAAAATGTGCACCCTGCAGCATTGTCCTTACTATACAGGAATAAACTGAACCAGACAACAAACTGTGCATCAAATCCTCAATTTTAAAGGACTACTAAGGCAACATCCTCGTCTGCTACCCGATGGCCTTCCTCAAAAATGAGGTATACATACGAATAAGTCACATTTTTAACAATGACCAGGAGGGCATTTGGCTTCTATCACTGCATGTCTCTTGTTTCCCAGATGGTTAGTCAGCATGGACACCTGATTTTCTCCTGTGGACCAATCCATCACTTGGAAACCAACATTACCAGCATTCAATCACTTCCATATGTGAAAAAAAAAAAGAGTATAAAGATGGCCGAAAGGATCCGTCTAAAACTGGGACTCACACACTGTTGCCGCACACATCAAAACAAAGCTTTATCGTCCTTCCCTGTTTACAACATATTTACAAGAGGATTTATGCCACCACTGTCCCTCAGCTTCGCCTTGAGTGCAGAGTTTCCACATAGTCTGGTGTCCTTGCAGAGGCGCCTGCTGCCCACACACCTGGCACAGCAGGGCGAACAGCTTAGGACGGCATATGCAGCCGTTACTGGACGGCCTCAGCAAATGTCTGTCTTGGGAGGAGCAGTAAAGCAGCGAGGTAATCCAATCATGCACTTTGCTCAGACATACACATTCAAACCATGGAGGATAGAAAAGAGTAGTTAAAATTCAGACTAACCTCTAACATTTTCTGTTTTGTACAATCCACCGATTGACCTCCACAAATTAAATGTTAAAAGTGACCTCCAAAAAACAGTGTTCTTCGTAGAAAACCCCTAGTGAGTAAAATATGAACGTTCAGAGTAGAATTTGAGCAATACAAGACAGACCTCCTCCAGTGGATTCATTAAAAATTCGGACTATATTGAACCAATGGTATCTCAAACAAATCAGAGTTCTTCGTTAAAAAAGTCAACCCCATTGAGTAAAATATGAACTACTAGAGTAAAATATGATAAATACAAGATAGAGCTCCTCCAGTGGACTCTTTTGCACCCGGTTTGGACTATATTGGACCAATGGTATAGACAAAAAATGTTTTAGTTTAGTTTAGTTATTTTCAAAAAGTTCCCCCAGTGAGTAAATTCTGGTATTTTACAAGACAAAATCTTGACTTGATTCATATACACCAAGGTAAGGTTTATAAAAGTCGAAGATTATCCATGAAATAGTTGCGCGTTAACATGACCAACCTGTCACAGCGGAGGTGGCGGGTGTAGTTAACATTCCATAATATCCCAATTTTTCAGGGATAGAATTCTTAACTTAGATAACCATAATATTTTTCTTTGTATAGCAACAAGAAATGTATCCTAAATTGCTTTTCATACAGTTCAAATGAAGATAAAAAATAAGATAAAAACCTTTTGCAAAGGTAAAAACATGTTCAAATATTCTCAAAAAAAATCCACAAGAAGTTTATAAAAAGCCAATAAGTGTTATAACATCAGATAATGAAAAAGGGGATATAAAAGAGATAGCATAGCATTTCTATGGAACGCTATTGAAAACTACATTAAAACGATCAAAATAGAGCATTTAAAAAGCAATGCAGGAGAATGGGCAAGATTTAAAGGTTGTGCTAGTTAAAGGCTGACGTAAATAGAAAAGTTTTAAGCTTTCTTTTAAAAACATTCACCGAGCTAACCTCTCTGATATCTAGTGGAAGGATTTCATGGTCAATCGTATGAGAAGCAGAGCTCAGGTCCAGATGGATCGGAATCAAGACCTTGTTTTCATCAGAGTTCAGTCTGAGGTAACTGATTATTTGAGCAATGACAGTTTCAGCCGATAGCTGCTCAATGCGTTAAAATCAAGGTTGGGTTTCTTTAGTCCCTATCTTATCTTATCTTACCTTACAACAGCTGTTGTGTACGTATAAGGGAAAATGCTTGTTTGAAGGGATGTGTTTATAATGTGAAGGACATGATTTGAAATGCTGTTAAAATCCAGCTTCAAGAATGCTGTAGGTATCGGGTCGACACCTGAGGTGGAGGAGTTACAATCAGACCATTTTACAAAGGTTAGTTCATGTAATGCAGCAGAATTTTGGAATGATTACATCTTTTTTAGAGGATCTGTTGAGCTCATCTATATTAACGTCAGCAGTAATACCAGCTCCGATTGAGCTGATTTTGTTTTTGAAGAACCGGACTAGTTCTTCAGATTTACATTGAGAGAGCTGCAAGTGGGCGGGGCTAGTGTGAAGAGGCTGCTCAATAGTGGAGAAAAATTCACAGGAGTTTCAAGCATTCTCGGTAATAATCTTGGAAAAATAACTCTTGCCAGCCGTATTGCTAGCAAGAGTTTTTCTCCACTTCCTCTCAGCGTATCGACAGATTCTCTTGTTTACAATCACACTGTTGTTGTTCAACCGGCTGTCTTCTTTCTAACCCTTAATGGAGCAACAGTATTAAAGTAGACAACAGGGTGTTATTTCAGTGCCCAACCATGTCATTTAAGGAGCAGGCAGGACTGCTTAGTTCAACTGATCTCATATCAGAGAACTTTGCTGATGACATCATACACATCGTCTTAATTTTTAAGTATCTTTCCAGAGTTTGAAAATGTACAGAGCGGAATTTTCAGCTTTGCGATCATCATCAGAAGGCAAAAACCCAGTCATACTCTGCAGAATGCATAAAAAAAGATTCCATACTGCAGATTAAAGCCCAAAACTTTTCAAAGAATTTTCACGAGTCCACTACCAAGAACAAAGACATGCATGCATAGCAATATAATCTTTATCACACTTCCTCACATGAATCCGTCATCTAAAACCTACTTTCTCATTCCCTCTATCATGTGTTTGCAATCAAAGCGCGCCATGTCTCGCAGCCTGGCTACCCCAGAGCATTCAAACAAGGATCTCAATATTAATAGAGAGAGCAGAGTAGTGAGTGCTGCAGAGGCCTGGCAGAAGATGACGGAAGAATCATAAGAGTGGAGAGGCTCAAAGAAAAGAGAATTGCATGGAGCTTATTTTTCTTATATTATATATAAGCTTATATATCTTGTATTTTTTCAGCATCCCGCTCGTATAAATAAATAAATAAATATTATTATAATAGCAGCTAAATGGCTCACATGAATCAATATTTTATTACTACTTTTGCAGGGATAGATCAGAATTTATCTAGAAAATTGGAGTTGAAGGCAACAGATGGCCCCACTACTGGTGAAAACTCAATTTGTGCTGACGTTGGTAGACTGTAACCTCTCTCATCATCCATAACGGAGCAATAGCAGAATAATAAAAAGAAAAGTTCAATGAGGATTTGTAGATAGAGCACAGAGAGGGATATCTTGAACAATACTACCGTTTGATTGTGACTCTGAACTATTTGAAAGCGGGTGACTAGGTTTGCTAGATATTAAGCAGTGGTTGCTCCATGATTCAGTTCTCAGTCTGTCCATGAATCTGTGACCGGAGTCAATTCTTCAACACTTGCTTGACAAATCTACAGCTCACATGCCTAATTTCTGCAGTTTTGCAGAAAATCATCCAGATAGAACTGACAGTCCGATGGGAAGATGGTTGGCCGAGGAAAGGAAACCCACCATATATCATGACCTGGTCCAACAGTGCAGAACCAAAAAGCATCATTCACCAACTGCTCGAAAAAATGTATTTCCTCTTAAACTTCACTCAAGCATTTTTTTCTTTTTAAGATTTTGGCATTCACCAGTGTTTTCTAATAATGGATCTTGGATTTGTTCAAAGGTAGAAAATATAATCTACCAACACTCAAGAGCACTCTTAACCCTTTAATGTTCTGCTCAACTGTTTGGTTGAGCTTATTTTGAGTCTCTATTTCCTATTGAAAAATCTGACTGAACCTGTTTATTAGCCGACCCATGGATTTGATAAAGAGTAAGGGTCTGAGGATGGAACCCTGGGGGACACCAGAGGTCAAAAGGGACACAGAGGACGTTGCATTAACCATGGTTGATGAAAATGACCTATTCGATAAGTATAGTATATATAGCTTTTATACAGATTAACACATTATATAGGGGATTTAACAGAACTATGTGACTTGATACAACCAAAAAAAATGTCTGAGTTTTGAATAGTTTTCCAAAAAAAGCAAACCTTACCAAAAGGTCGAGCTAATCTAAACTGACTATTTTCCAAGAAATCCAAATTTTCAAGCCAAACTTTTTACTGTTTATGAACATGCTTGACAAAATGATTTGTCATGTAATGAAATCAATAAATGGCCACAAATAAAATACGGAAATAAATACGTTTTCCATGTTTTTTTTCTTTGTGTGAAAGTTAAAGGGTTAGAAATAACAGTTATGTGATGCTATGTTTGGGAGAAATACGTATAATACAATAAAATATAATCATATATATTTTCAAGTTTAACAGCAAATAACTGGTCGGTTGTAATTAAATAGTTTTTTTTAAAAATGACGTTTATGTAAAAGCCCTGAAAAGGTGAATATTGTATGAGTTTTCCTCATATTAAATTATACTGAAGCTTATTCAGAACTAGAAACTTCAACAAATACAGACGTGCTGCACACTTTCCTCAAATTCAATGAACAAGCAACATAATACAACAAATAATATACATCTAAAGTTAACTATTTCACTCTTATAGAGCCGTTAGCAACACAGTAAACAAGCAAACAAATTAAGCTAGCAGAGATCGTTTGGCATCAAAGCTGTAAACAACTCAATTAAACCAGCATACAACTGACAAAAAACGCTGCATTCCATGAGTAACGTGTTTATACATCACACAAAAGGAGTAGTTATTGTGTACACGGGGTGTTTCATACCTGAAAAGGGGGAATGTTGTGAGAGTTTGTGAAGGACACACGGACAACAGCAGTTGATGAGAAGAAGCGCGTGCACCTGGTTCTGATGCACGACGCCCCCCCCCCCTGGTGGTGACGTCCGGTAACTGCATCTATTCCACATAACTGCATTTAATCCACATTTACAGCCTATAATTATTCAAAAACTTGTATTTTTTTACACAGAAGCATTCAGTGCGTATCTTTTTATTTTTATTTTTCACACATTGCCATTTATTTCTTTGTTTTTGTCAGAAGTTGTGACCCGTGTTGATGCTGAGAAGATTCTGAGATCAGATGTGCAGCGGCGCCTGAACCGGACCTGCATGTGTGTCATGAACGGTGGACTGCTGCAGGAAGGCACTGGCTGCCAGGGTTGCATCAGTTGGAAGTCATTATATAAACCCTCTATTGCTGTTAATAAATGATTTGGTCCCTGATGCGCAGGTCCAACACTGAGAATTGTGGGGAAACCCGTGTCTCCAGACCTGTAGTCCTGTGGCCCTTTTATGGGCAGTTAGCAAAGGTGATTACAGCCTAGGTGTTTACCTTTGCTAACCTTTTCTCTAGAAGTCTTCTGAAGAACAAATTCAAGAAAAAATTAAAGGCAGATATTTGTGAATGAGGCCCAAAGGATGGTAACCCCCGCTGATGTTGGCTACTGGTCCGTTTGGAGGATGCTCACTGCTCTGGGAACAGAAGGGAGGCGAGAGTCTGGATTTGGAACAGGGGGAAGGAGTTGAGCTGGAAGCCAGGAGAAATATGGCGAGCGACTGACCATCACTGCAGAGCGGCCAGCTGGAGGACGTCGTGGCTCAGGGTCCAAACTTCCAAGAAATGTCTGAAGCCACCTGGCGAAATCTTCTCCCGGCTAAAAGCTGCTGCCGTAAGAAAGTAACACACAATGTTCAAACAAACACATGTTATCTATGGAAACCTCATCCTTCACAATGTGAAGCACAATGTCACATCTTCTTTCTTTAATGCTCTTCAAAGCTGCACTACACAACTGTTTTGTTGTTTGATGATTTTGCAGTTTTAACATTTGATGTCGTCTCGATCGATGCCAACTTCACTGAAGCCAAAACGTCTCCAAACGACTGACACAGCTTTTTTTTTTTTGTAGTTTTAATAGTTTCATTCAGGTCAGACTGCAGGGCTAACTTGGGTGGACGAAGAGAGTCACCTGACTGGACATGTTGCGTTCAGGGACAGCTAGTAAGAGCCATGTTGAGGAAATTATAAATAATAATAATAATTAATAAAATGAATTCACATGAGAAAGGTTAATACATAAGCGCATTTTATTCACCAAATTAAAACAATTTATTCCGACACTTTATCTCGTAATTACGAGAAAAGATTTCTTTAGTACGAGATAGTGCGTAATTATGACATACGTATTTTTACCATTATGTAACCAAATTTCACTTAACGCATATATTTGGCTAGGTTTTCCCCTATTATATGATATATGATTACTCAAACGTCATTATTTGTATTTTCACTTGGTCAGACAAATAGTTCCTATTTTTTATGTTCCCCTTTTGTCTAGGGCGTAAAGGTTTATCATACATATTAATGTACTGATTTTCAAAACATTAACCCTTTAATGTTAAATATAACCATGGAAAAAACGAATTCTTTCCATATTTTATTTCTTTGGGGCATTTAACATCTTAAGAAGTCTTAATTAACCATAAAAGCATGTTTTAAAACAGTAAACAATAACAAACTCTGAATCATGAAATTATTTCATGATGAAATTTTGTATTTCATGTCAAACTTTTGAAAAAGCTTGTTTTAAGATTTATTGAGTCCTCGCATGCTGAAATATAAATAAATAAAACTAAACAAACAGTCATATGACTTTCTAAAGAGCCATGGTATATGCCTCCTCGTTGATGGTCCCTTTGAGCTGTGGTGTCCCCCAGGGCTCTATCCTTGGCCCCTTACTCTTACGACATACATGCTGCCACATGAGTCAATCTATAAACTGGTTCAGTCACATTTTCCAACATGTAATAGTGACTCAAACTGGACTCACCTAAACAGTTTAGCAGGACATTAAAGGGTTTAAAGGCAAATTTATCCAAAAGGTGTTTTTTCAGGAAAAGTCCAAATGAGTTCCTTGAAAGAGAAAAGTATTTTTTTTCCCCACAAACAGCCAAGATGGGAGGAAAGACTTCGGCAATAGTTCTCTTTTTCTTTCCCTCTCTTCTCCACCAGGCTAATGCGAAACAAGGATGGAGTCGGAGAGGATTGAAGAATGGACTTTGATACTCATCTCAATGTCATCCACTTGCAGCCTTTTCCACAGGATGACATAGATCATACATGATCCTTGGCCATGTGTTCTTATCTCGGTAATATCCTTACAATGAAAAATTGAAAATGCTGGGATAAATTCCCTCCAGCTGTGAAAGCATGGTGACATATACATGGGGAAAATTTGGCCAAATTGCCTTCAGCCATAGTATATCAAAGCCACTTAAGTGCCAGCAGTTCATGCTATCTGTCCTCGTCAGGAGTAATGGCCTCTTTCTTAAGCTCCCTAATGCAGGTGACCTTTTCAACTATCCTGAATGTGTAGATTATTCTTGATTCTTTTTTTTAATCTATGAATATTTCTCTCCCCCCCTCCCCCCCTCCCTCCCACCACCACCAGCACCAGAAAATAAATTGTGTTGCTACACACCAAAGCCGAAGCAGTCTATTCCAGCACTGCCTGGTCATACATCAAATTTTGAGTGTATGGATTTCTAATATCTCGCTACAGCAGTCAAGATGATGCAACAGATATGGACTCTGAGCACATATCAAATAGATTCCTCGAGGATATTCAACTTAGCTGCCAAGAGGCATTTAATCGGATTATTAAAATAGATAGCCTCGTATACCTGGAATTATTCTGCGTAATGTCAGAAGCACTGCTGGAGGTGATTAAGGGTGGTCTGGAATCCATTAATAAACGAAGAAGAAACAAATAAGAATAAGGCGCTGATGCTCTCTGATGGGATCTTCCCACTGCTGCCTTTGTTATTTCCCCCAGTTGAACTCAACTCAGAATCGTGGAGATGGAAACAGTTTAACAGTAATATCACGGCATGAATATAAACATACATTTATTTTACACAACATGATATAATTCAATTTTATTCAAATAGATCATAGATCAAAGATTTCCTACGAGCCCTGAGGATGCAGGTACGCGACCGGTGCTTTGACATGGAACACACTGTCCAGTGTCTGAATCCATTTTTGTTTTCTTTGGATTCTCGTTTGGTATCATCTTTAATATTAATTAATATGTTACAGGACTTCATCTCTGTAGTCATAAGAGAAGATTTAGGCAGTCGCAGATCATTTGTGTTGACAACATAACTCAAAAATTACAGAATATATCATTGTTATGTTATACACCCACATAGACCTTAGTGCGAGGAAGAACGGGATTTATTTGGGGAAAGTTTGGTTGTTCTCCGAAGGTTTTTGGGCCAGAATTATTCAACCGTTGGTCCGATTTTCTCCAAACTTGGTGCAGATGAATTGACCTGAGGAAATCTATCTTTTATACACCATATTTTACTCTAGTAGTTCATATTTTACTAACAAGGGGGAGATTTTTATACGAAAAACCCAGTTTTCCGGACATTACTCAAAAACCAATTTTTGGATGATTTTCAAATTTTATAATATCAGAGATTGGATTGCGAGGAAGAACTGGATTGATTTAGGCAAAAGACCATCTGTATATTTACGACACTAGGGGGCGCTTTATGTACGAAAGTTTCCGGGCTGTAATTTCTCCTCCAATGGTAAGATTTAGTCAAACTTTGGTGTATAATAAACGACTGGAGGAGATATGTTTGGTACACATATATCATATTTTACTATAATAATTCACATTTTGGGAGGATGCCTATTTCATCCTCCCAAGGTCATTTAGAGAGGTCACACATGCTTTTATGTCTTTTGGTTTAGTTTAACAGTAACGTCTTCTATAAGACTTCACAAACTTCAGCGAAAAGTTCTTGAAAATCCGTAGATTGGACTTTCATGACGACACCGAAGAAGAAAAATACAATTGACTGCTTATTTGAGAATTCCTGAGAGATCCACTGCCACTCAGAGCGCCGAACAGTTTCCTCTGTTTTTCTCCCAGCATTCTCAGGCAATCATAAAAAACGATTGCATTGATTGTGTGGCGAGTTGCTACGCAGCTCTGTTGGTCTCGCATGTGCTTAGGGTGGAAGATATTTTTTTAATGGAGTCATGATGGTTTGAGGGAAAGTGCAAATAATCCCTTGGGAAATCATGTTGCCGTGGTGAAAGCCAGAGTTGGTTTGGTTAGTTTGGTCATGGCACCATGGGACGTATGAGAAGGGAATGCTTGGGTAGGTATGTTTCTGTAGAGGGAGCTAAGTTTGAGATCTGGGGCTAAGTTTGAGATCTACCCATGTGGAGGTTAGACGACGAGGAACGCTTTGGTGTCTGCTCACACTATTTGGTTTTTCCATTCAGTTAATTCTCTCCTGCAAACGCCTTTCAAATCTCATGACTGTTGACAAAAACTGATGACAAGCAGGTGGAGAGGCAGGGAGATATGATAAGACAGAAAATGGAAGTAGGGAAGGAAAGAAGAAACCCGGACAGGATGCCCTTCATTCCAGAAGACTCGGGATTAAGAGGTGGAAGAATGACAAGATACGCAGGAAAAGGAAGATTATGGTGAATATCGTCTTTTTTCCATTAATAAACAATCAAACAGGCATGGGGGAAAAAAACGGAAGACGTTCGGCTCACCTGCCGTCCCTTGAATCATTTACTTTCCCTTTAAATAGCCACGGCAGTAGCAGCAGCACCAGATTGCCCTTGGGTCCCGCTGTGTTTACTTCTCAAAAAGCCCTAAAAGCTCCATGTTAAAAATATCAGTGCCTCTTTCTTAGTTCCCACTGTTGTCTAAGGCAGCAGAAGGAAAATCAAGAAAGAGAAAAAGAGACAATCAAGGGCAAGATGCTGGGTATCTGGAATAGATGGAGGTATTGATAGTGGGAGTTGGTAGATAGAGTGTGGTGGACTTCCTCCCTCTGAGTGCTTATGTTAGTGGGAACTCCATTAGCAAAGATTAAAAAGCCATTGCGCTAACTAAATAATCAAAGGGTCCCGTTTCATTGACGCCTCCCTCCCATTTTCAGATGAGACAGGAGTGTTGTTGCTTTCACCTTACCCTCCCTGAAGCGCCCTGTAATCGCCATAATGTGTGTGACGAACAGGTCAGGAAGTCGGATCATAGACCGGCTCTGACTGAGACTCGCTGAGAGAAATGCATCCGCACACATTTTACAGGCGTCTTGTTCCCTGCTCCTCCGGAGTGGCGTTTCTGAACTCAGCTAACCATCACTGGGTGCTTGTGAGATAAGAACAACCTTAAGTACAAAGTGATGTTTCTTCAGAAACTCTCCAGAGTCAAACACACAGAGAGTCTGGGGCCGAAAATATTAAGAAGAGGATTAAGGCCACATCAGGCTATGTGGAAAACTTTATTTATATTTTAAAATTCTTGCTTTTTGACTTAAAACTGACAATTCTGACCTTATTCTCAGACTAGGGCTGGATTATCATTTTCTGTGAATTCGACTTTACTCGCAGAATTTTGATTTAATTCTCAGCACTTTTGAATTTTACGTCTGAATTCTGGACTTTAAACTCGGGGATTCAGACCTAAATTTCTAACTTGTGACTAATGTTATCATTTATATATCTAGATACACACATATACATATATATATGTTGTGTGTGTGTGTGTGTGTGTGTATATATATCTATATGATATGTGTATATATGTAGATTTCTGTATGTACGTGTATACATATATATAATTATGACTACATGTCTCTAATATATCTTTAGTTTATATGTGTATTTTTTACTCACTGCCGTCACTTTTATAAATATTGGTGCTTCTCTAACTTTAATTTTCCTTAACTCATGCGACAGTCCATATTGACTGGACTGAACTATTTTTATGAAGTCAGCCGTCTGCTCTGAGATCAGATCCCAGAGGGAATCAATAATGACCATAAATACAGTTAACTGGTTTTTCAGTAGTTGAGTTCAGTAATAAAACAAGGCAAATTGAGACACGATTGGTCTGACGGCTGGGAAGTAAAGGAAGGACGTAAGGAAGTAAAGCCACCCTAGTGAGTAAAATATGAACAACTAGAGTAAAATATCCTTTACATAAGGTAGATCTCCTCAAATGATTCATACGCACCAAATTTGGACTAAAACAGTTATAGGGTTACATCCAAAAAAACAGCATCTTTCATAAAAGAGCTCCCCCTAGTGAGTAAAATATGAACTTTTAGAGTCAAATGTGATGTATACAAAAGAAATCTCCTTGAGTCGCTTCATTTGCACCAAATGTGGAGAAATCGGAACAATAGAGAAATTATTTTGCGAACACTTTGAGATGAAGCTCCCCTTGTGTCGGAAATATGCCAAATGTTCCCAAAAGGAATCCATTTCTTCCTCGCAATAAGTTCTGAGGAAATTATAAAATTGGGAAACGACCCATGAAAGACTTTTTGAGTTGTGGCGTTAACGCGGAAAAAGGAACTACAGACAAGACGATGACAATCCCATAATATCCCTGACTTTTCAGTGGAATTACAACTCCTGCATGTTTGTTGATGTGAGGAGGACGAGGAGAATCAATGAAGGAGGTCGTAAATGTGAAGCACAGTTTGTTCTATCTGAGATCATCTAGCAGCGTCTGATACAACAAGAATGGAAATTGGCTTTCAGACTTTGGCTGTTTGCCGCGCAAACGATCCGAAATGATTCAACGAGTCATCGCTTCGACTGCTTGGCCTTCATTTTCAACGTAAATATTCCTGGCAGGGAATGTTTTCTCTTCCCTTCGTGCTCGCCATAAATCGCACGTGCGTCCCCCTGGAATGAATGCATGAGTGATGCGGTGACGTCCCTCCTTTTTGTTCCTCCCGGCTCTGAATGGAGAGAATCTATCGCGCGTTGATGTTTCTGCAGCGGCGGCAGTGACACATTCATTCAACATGGCCGACGGAGATATTATGCTTTTAAGCACACTCCATCCTGAGGGGAAAGCAGACTAAACGCCGCTGCTTCACATTGAACGACGCCGGCAGAAAGGTCAATATCTGTTCCCATTTAGATAATGTGAAAAGATCAATCGGTCGTGAGGAGAATGGATTTAATGAGTGCAGATAAAAAACGCAATCCATTCTCCTTGATTCTACAAATCGAACAGAGAAACGGGGAACGTTTAATTAAACTTTAACCCAATACAAACACAATATCTCTATACACATTATTAGTATTCATATATATATATATATATATATATATATGCCATCGGAGATCGGACTCTTTCTTTCATCTTTTTATTTGCATGCACTTTATACCTGTATTTTAACTTACATGTGTATTTTTTTATTTTGAATTTTGGATTGAGTGTATAAGTACGTGTCTATAGGACGTTTTTCTTCACCTTTAGGATACCTGTTTGTTGGAGTTCCTTCCATCCTTCCTTCCTTCCTTCCTTCCATCCTTCATTCAAGAAGAGAAGTCAAACACTGGCTGGAAAAAGGCGACCCAACATAAACAGGAAGTTTGTGTCGGTCATCCCGTCAACCCCTCTTGGCTCCGCCTACTTGAGTTAACCCCCATTCCCCAGAGGACATCCAGCCACTACACATGATGACAGGATGCGATGCATAAAAATACTCCGAATCTGAAGTGTTCTAATTTATCTAAGAGTCAGCCGTCTCCTCTGTGCTGACAGCCGACGGGGGACTCGTGTCATCTGGAGGTGAGAGCCGCATGAGCGAAACAGAAAATATTACTTTATTCAATAAATGTGATTTGATTGACAGGCTGGAATTGCTTCGCCCGTGACCTTGGAGGGGAAGAGTGTGTGTCCCGGGTGAGGTTGACATTTTGTGGGGGTGTGAAAGCGAGGTGCTACAGTCGGTCCTTCAGCTCCAGCAGACGCTCATTGGCCTCCAGTAGTAGTAGTAAAACAGTAACAGCAGTAGTAAAACAGTAACAGTAGTTGTAAAACAGTAACAGCAGTAGTAAAACAGTAACAGTAGTAGTAGTAGTAACAGTAAAACAGTAACAGTTGTAGTAGTAGTAGTGTAACAGTAGTAGTAAAACAGTAACAGTAGTTGTAAAACAGTAACAGCAGTAGTAAAACAGTAACAGTAGTAGTAGTAGTAACAGTAAAACAGTAACAGTTGTAGTAGTAGTAGTGTAACAGTAGTAGTAAAACAGTAACAGTAGTAGTAACAGTAAAACAGTAGTAGTATTAAAACAGTAACAGTAGTAGTAGTAGTAGTGTAACAGTAGTAGTAAAACAGTAACAGTAGTAGTAACAGTAAAACAGTAACAGTAGTAGTAGTAGTAGTAGTGTAACAGTAACAGTAGTAGTAACAGTAAAACCGTTACAGTAGTAGTAAAACAGTAACAGTGGTAGTAGTAGTAAAACAGTAACAGTAGTAGTAACAGTAAAACCGTTACAGTAGTAGTAAAACAGTAACAGTGGTAGTAGTAGTAAAACAGTAACAGTAGTAGTAACAGTAAAACCGTTACAGTAGTAGTAAAACAGTAACAGTGGTAGTAGTAGTAAAACAGTAACAGTAGTAGTAACAGTAAAACCGTTACAGTAGTAGTAAAACAGTAACAGTGGTAGTAGTAGTAAAACAGTAACAATAGTAGTAACAGTAAAACAGTAGTAGTAGTAGTAGTAGTAACAGTAAAACCGTTACAGTAGTAGTAAAACAGTAACAGTAGTAGTAATAGTAAAACAGTAGTAGTATCTAGATATAAAAAGATTCATCTTTTTTTGTTAAGTTTTTTTTCTCTGCCAGATGTCACATGGTGACAGAAGGCGTGGCTCTTATGTCATCCTGGTTTTATGGTGTTCCTGCCATCACTGAGGAATTGCCTTCTCTCTTCCTCATCCTCGAAGCCATTTTTTTTCTCTCTGCCTCCCTCACTCCTCATCACTACACATGGTAGTGAAACACACACACAAGTACACACAAACACACACACAGAGTATATGCTTATGGACCAATGAAAACATCCACCCTCCAGAGAGTATGTCCCAATGGCCTCAACCAAGTGTGCGGGGGCTCTTGAGGTGAAAGTAATCTAAATGGCGTTGGGGGCGGCACACAACACACACACACGCACAACAAAATGACAAATCGTGTCGCTCACACACCCCTTTGCTCCATATGGGCATCTCCAACACAAGCCATTCCGCCATAGGGGGTGAAAATATCGAAAATGAGTTGAACCTCCTCTTGGATGGGGGGTGGGAAGGTGTCACTGACTTCCTTTGCAATTTTCTGTCCCCTTCTCTCAGGGTCAGTAATTGAGCGTTGGGAAATTGGGGACATTTTTCCAGAAGTCGAAACAAAGTTTCAAACCGTCTCTGCTCTTCTTCTTCTTCTTCTTCTGCTTCTTGTGTGTGTCGAGGGGAAAAGTCAACTGGGAACAGATGGGAGGGCCAGAAGGTGCTTTAATGTCGTTTGCAAAAACACAAAAACAAGAGGCTTTGTGTGTGTGTTTACGTGTGTGTGTGTGTTTGTGTGTGTGTGTTTACGTGTGTGTGTGTGTGTGTGTGTGTGTTTACGTGTGTGTGTGTTTGCGTGTTTGCAGGCTGACACTGATTCAGTGGCAGTCATTTCCCTGGTTATATATGGCCGTGTTAGGAAGGATACTCTCCCCGGTCCCTGAGCTGTAGAGAACAGCATCTCTCTCTTGACACCCTCCTGCATCTCTGCAGCAAAGTTTTCATCTTCAAGGACAAGGTGACCTCCTGCTATGACACCGAAAAAGAAATTGAGAGCATCTGATCTTGTGGGGATATTAAACCAGACAAATAGGCATCGTCCCATCAGCATAACAACAAGAGGAGCGTTTGATGTGGTGGGAGAATGTGGGAAAACTCACTGTTGGTGGCAAAGACACGATGGCTTCAAGGAGGTTATTAAAGGGAATTCTGACTCTGATCACAGTTTTTTGTTTTTTGAAGTCTCGCTGACTGGTTTATGGTTTCGGACATTTGTCGAGGACGCCTCCAGGACGTCCCCCTTTGGAGGGTTTTCAGGCCCGTCATACTGGGAAGAGACCCCGAGGCAGACCCAGAACCCACTGGAGGGACTGTTTTTCACATCTGAGGATGTCTCAACATGAGCTGGAGAGTGTTGCTGTGGAGAGGGATATCTGGAAATCCCTTCCGAGCCTGCTGTGACCGTGACCCCTGGATAAACGGAAGAAAACGGATGGATGGACTTACGAAAGCGATTTTGATTCATTCCGATTATTTTTTTTCTTGGAAATTTTGACCGCATACAAACTCACATCGGTCACGTGACCGACTCTGAACCCCCGCTAGCTTCAGCTGCACTGCCAAACTGAGCTCCTTTAAAATGACTATGTTCACAGTTTGATTAACTATGAAGTGAAATCATCCGGAATTCATGAATTCAACTTGACGTCTACTAATTAAATCTCTTGTCTTGATTATGACATCATCAACTTCCTCGGAGTCGGCCAGCAGAATAAAACGGGCTCCGATCAGAGTTTCACCCTGTTAATAGTCTCATCTCTACATGCTGGGATTAGAGTTCTAATGCAGAGTCATAATTCTATTGGGGAGGAGGAAGAAAAGGAGTTTGAGGTTTTTCACTTATTCTGTTTCAGAGGAAGAATTTAATTTTGCGTCATTCCCTCCCCGGGTCGGCTGATATATTCATAGAAAACAATAAGTGTCCTTCCACATCCAAATCTCGGCAATTTCTTTCCTCTGGCTTTGCAGTATCTACAGAAATGTAATCTGTGTGTCTGTATTAAAATTCATGAGGACAGATAAGAAGGGACTTTCATTAGTGTGGGACTCTGAAGCGGGCTCGTTTGAGAGGGGGGGGGAGTAAAAATACTTCAAGCAGCACTTTTGTAGGATCCAATATGAGGTCTGGGATATGTGGGTTCCCCTGGATTACGTGTGACATGAAGGGGGGTCTTCTGCTAGCCGCTACGGTGTTAAAAACCCGGGACTGAAAAAACAGTCTGACCAACAGATAACAGCAAACGGGAGAATAACATGAGTCAGCATAAATGGATCCTCTTCCTCCTGCATCGTCACAATCTAACAAGCAGAACTCCTGCATGACACAGCTGATTTGTATCCTCACACGTAGCATCAAACTTTTCTCCATACCATAATAATCTTTCACAGATCTACAACACGTCAGATTTCAGCTTTAATGTCTGATGATGATGACGATGATGATGATGGTAGGTCAAAGCCGTCCATTACTTTTCCTTCCATATATCCACTTATCCGGGGTGAGGTGTGAAGCAGTAGATCCAGACTTGACTGAACTTAAGTTTAAAGCAGTTATATTGTAGATTCTTAGATTCTTAGATTAATTTAAAAAAATGTGTCAGTATATAGTGTTAGTAAATAACAGTAAAATTATGTTGATGTGTGTAATCTTATCGGTGATTAACATAATCACGATAAGATGTTTCTGAGAAGGGGAGGAGTCCAGGAGATTTATCCTGTATGGAAACATATTCTACTTCATATAAGACTCACAAGAGGCTCTATACATACATACATACACATATATGTATACACATATATATACACACGTATATGTGTGTATATATATACACACACATATATATATATGTGTGTATGTAGATGTATGTGTGTGGGTTGGAGCCTATCCCAACTAACATTGTCTCTATGTGTGCCATCGCAGGGCAGACACACATAGAGACACATGACCACACACGCTTACAGGAACTTTCTTGTGTCACCAATTCACCTACGTCACATGTTTTTGGACTGTGGGAGGAAGCCGGAGTTCCCGGAGAAAACCCACGCACACACAGGGAGAACATGCAAACTCCACACAGAAAGACCTGGATTTGAACCCGGTACCTTCTTGCTGTGAGGCAGCAGCGCTAACCGCTGAGCCACCGTGTCGCCCAGATAAGAAGGGCGGCATATGCATATATATATATATATATATATATGTGTATAAAATATACATATATATAATACTTCCAGAGTATTTCAGAGATACTGAGAGGTTCTGGATTTACAAACCGGCAGAAACTTTCTACAAATCAAAGGCTGAATCTTCATGAAATGTCCTTTCTTTAATAATCTAATCTGATAATCAGATTAGATTCTAATTCATTCTGATCAGGATAACTTCCACCTCGGTGTATCGGCGGAGGTTTGTGCTCCGGGTGTTTCCGCTAGTTTACGTATATTTAGATAATCGCTCAGTTTTACCTGAGTAAGCCTTGAACGCGGCGTTTTTTCAGCGTCTCTCCTCCAAAGCTTTCATAGCCGTCAGGTTTTCACAGCAGTAAGGAGGAGGAGGAGGAGGAAGAGGGATTCAAGCCTATGCTGGACTCGTGTCCTTACTCCTAATAAGGTGCAGCTGCACCAAAAGTCTTTGTCAACAGTCTTCTATCCTGGAACTGCGGATTAATAGCCCCTACAGGAGTGGATCGCCGCGCTCCTCTCCGTTTCCAGCACATGTCAGGCTGTCAACAGAGATTTGTTTGGCGGCGAGGACTAGCTGGTTAGCGCGCTCCTCCTGACATGCTTCAGGCGCTCCTTTTCTAAGCACCTGCTGGTTGGTTATTCTCTCTGGCATGCAATGGAAACGCTATTGATTCACAGTTAATGGAGAAAAACGACTCCAAAGCCAATTTCCTCGCTTCTCAGTCGGGCGCGGAGCTGCGACGACAGCCGACCCTTAAAATCTATGCGGGAACCGAACTTTAGCAGCCAATTAAAGTCAAAAATATTATCTCATTAACAACCTTTAAAGAGCATCTCATTAAATCTCGCCAGGATTGAAGTTTCTCCCCCTGCTCAGATTCATGCTGATGTAAGCCCGGAGCCGAGCGGAGACGTGAGGCCCGCCCGAAACAGCAATATCCTAATTATACCCCACGGAATAAGGGTCTCCAAATAATATCTTCAAATCCATTTTACTTGGAAATGTAAAATAACAGAAGGCTGGCTTCTGGCCAAGAGTCCTGGCTGCGGTTTTTGCACCATCAGTCATCGTTGAAGCCGAAACACGATTTCTGAAACATATTCTATTCTGATAAGTTAATGAAAAAAACTTTCACAGCAGCACAAAAAAAAAAACGGATTTTCCCCAAACGCACCCTTTTACCTCCAGCGTAGTTCGTTACCTGCTGTAGGTGTCCCGCATCATCTCCTCCTAACCTTCTGAGTCCATCCACTGACTAGATCCACGGAATCTAGGTCGATGCCATCCCAGGAAAGTCCCCAATCTCCTGCGTTGTACAACCAACCTACCTTATTGTTGGTACTCCTAAATTTAAGTGTGATGTTACGTTTGAAAAACTGTGTTTCTCATTAAAGTATAATGGTAATATGATCTATTAGATTATGTGAAATATATATATATATATATATATATATATATAGTACATATATAAATATATATTTGTATGTATAAATGTTGTTTCATCATAATAGTTCAGATTTTTGTGGACAGAAGGGTCAGTTTTTACAGGATGTGACCTCACAGGTTTGGGTAATCCTGTGATCTAGTTTGATTTATCCTGCTAACATTGGGCTTCATAGACATTAACCATCTCTTATCCACCTTAGTCCTCATTTCACCTTGGTTATTACGTACCGTACGGAGTTAAAGCAGCAGTGGAATGATGAAGAGTCGGTCTCATTCGCCTTTGGTGAAAACTGCCAAGATGAGTACCGCAGAAGAAGAATGTAAATGGGCGCCAGGGAGAGAATATGGGTGAGATAATGGAGCGTGAGGGAGTTTGTGAAGAAAGACAAAGGTGGTGACGGAGAGGAAGACAAAGGTGGTGACGGAGAGGAAGTCCTTTCAGACAAGTGTCAGACGGCGTGATGAGTGAGGCGCTGGCAGGTGGCCCAACAGAACCTCAGCAAACGTGAAGACAACTCTGGGGTTTCTCTCCGTTAGAGTCTCTCTCTCTCTCTCTCTCTCTCTCTCTTTCTTCCTCTGTATGCGAAATAGATTTTTTTGACAGAATGAAAAGTCTAGAACTGAGAGTTCTTCAAGACTTTAAATCCTTGTTGCTTTTTTGTTTATATTTGGAACAATCTTTTTTTTTTCAGATTAGACCCCGAAAAACCAACAAAAAAAAGAATGAATAACATAAAAAAAGTCTGTCCAGATTTGGAATTTCTTCAACTTTCTTTCCAAAAACAAATGATGGTTTCACCTTCATAAATATCTAAAATCTAAAACTAAAAAAGCAAAAGACTTCCAATGGTGACCCAATTAAATTAAAGTATTTACAACTTAATTAAATGTCATTTCCGAAAGTTCATCCACAATTTTCTTTTTAAACTGCATGATTTGACACCAAAAGCATAAAATCTGTTGATATCCTTCAAATCTCTCCAACTTAAATCTTAGACTCCATGATACTTCATTTAATTGTGTTTGACCAGAGAACTATGTCTTTTTACAGCTTAGAACAAAGATTCAATAAAGTTGAGATGAACTGATCCGATCGACTTTCAGTCAATTTGATCCCATCACGTGATTAAGCCGGGCTTTTTCTGCACTAAACCAATCTCTTAGTTTGGTAATTTTACTAGTATAAAATTAGTTAAACCAACCATATGAAGTCACCTTGACAACTGCAGTCAACCCCTATTTGAACCTCAACCATGTGACTTCATTCTGTCAACTTTATTAAAATAAGTTGGACCTTGTTCAGTTAAGTTAAATAATCCCCAATAAATAAAGTTGAAATAATCCATGTAACTAACTAAGATTAAGATAACTAAGATTACTCACATGGAAATACTTTCATGCTGTTTTTTAGGTTTATTCAAAGAGTTATTTTCATGTTGTTGTTTTTTTTACTTGATTTAAGAACATTTGTACGTACGAACGTCTCTGCAGCCAAATTAAATCCATTTGGGTTTTGTTTGTTTTTTTGATCAAAAAACAAGGTGTTTCATTCTTATAGGGCTTTAAAAACCATTTTAATCAGAATGTCGGGGTTCCTGGAAACCGTGGCACCTCTAAGGTGCCGTAGAAGAGAAGGAGAACTTTGCAGTTTTAATTCTTCCTCCATCTTTTCTCGTTGCACCAGACTGTCATACAGAGAATATTGAAATGTTAAATGAGGAGAGTTTGATTTTTCATTCCTTAAAGGTCACTCAAAGTCAAATTATAGTCTGAACGCCGCCCATCATTCATGGACCTGTCAACACGACCTACGTCCAAGTTCAGACGGGACGGGAATCCAAACTTCTCTTCATCAGACGGGCGATCAGGAGATCAGGTCATACCAAAATAACTGCTTACACAAACATGGAGCTAAAGAACCTTTAGAGGGATTTTTAAAATGGAAATACTGAATTGATTTCATTAACTATCTCCAACAGACTACAGAAACTACGAGATGTAGCCGTGACAGTAAGTATAAACCCAATAGCATCATCCTGGTTGGTGGATTCAGATGGAACATGACTTTAGACTTATGCTTCAGCTCCATCTCCAGCATCCTTCTACCAGTAGACCCACTATCCCTCCTCTTCACGGGTCAGAACCACCTCAATCTGTCCTCTCTGACTTTGTCTCCAACACGTCTAATTTTGATATCTAAACTAAACAGTAATGTCTATTTAATCCACTTCTGGTTCTGACTTTTGGTGGATTGTTCCTTTAATCGGAAAAAAAAAAATGGATGAGGAAAACTTTTCCGACTCTTTGCCAAAAAATTAATTTTCAGTGCTGCGATCTGGTTCTTTCTGGTTCAGCGGGGCTTCTCCATCTGTCGCCGTCTGACTGACAGCGCTTTCATCTTGGCCCGCCTCCTGCGTTTGCAGCGACAGCTGTAGTTCAATAATGCAGGTGACACAGGGTGGGGGGGCCTAACAGGGGGTGTCAAACTCTAAAACTTTGGTGATACGTATGTGAGTGGTTCGGTGTAGCGTTCCTCTGAGGGCGAGGGGAATGCCCCAAAGCAAGGGTCAACTAAACTGCACTTCCTGTTCAGCTGTGATCTCCCCCGTGAGGGTCGACTCTTCGCCCTGAAGCCGCTTCTCCTTCCCTGCATCCTTCACCTCCTCTCGGAGGGTCTCGCTCTGTTCCCTCTTCCATCCTGTGTTTTTTTCTAAAGCGTCCACATTCTTCCAGCATCCCTCTCCTAATTGGCAGAACGAAGGTTCTGGAAGCGGCAAAGTCTGACCTGATGACCTTTAAGCAGAGTTCTCCCACTGACACACGTTCTTTTTTTATTTTATTTCTTTCAATATATATATTGTGGATAAAAATTCTCAGGAAATCAATTTTTTATGCTTTATTTATTGTAATTAAAACATTTTTATTGTTTTTTTATTTTTCTGCTGATGACTTGATTCATTCTGTCTCAGATAAAAATAACTATCAATCATCAAGCTAATAGTTAATGGCAGTAAACCATGTATCAACAAATAACAGCACTACGAAAACAATATATTCATATTTGGAAAAACTGACATCATAGATGAAAGTTAGGAAAATCACCAAATATGTTCAAATATGACTAAAAGTATAAACAATCAAACTGAAGGAACTTATGAATCCACACTTTTATGGGTATTAAAACCTGAAAAATGTGGAATTTCCTTTGATTTTGTTTTTGAGGGGATGCATGTAGGTGAAATTTTGGCCTTTAAGCAAAATCGAACAAAGCTGTATCTCCGAAATGTCCCCAATCCCCTGTGTTGTACAACCTATACCCAAGGACTAAACTCCTCAACTTTACCGTTAAGTTATGTCCAAAGAAATCTGTTCTGTAAAAAGAAATCCCACTAGTGTGTAATAAATGAAATATTAGTGTAAAGTACAAGATTTTCAGCACATTTTTTACCAAATTCGGACTAAATTGGACCAACGGTGGAGAAATTATGGCTGAAACATTTTGGAAATAAAACTCCCTCTAGTGGTGGAAGTTTGTAACTGAACTTTCCCAAATTCCATCTAGTTGTTCCTCGCGTTAAAGTCTATGTGGCATTAAACTGTGAAAATAATCGCTCCCTGATTACTAGCATTCTTTTGGAATGAAATTAAAGAACACGTGTTTAATCACGCCCACCATCGCATCATCATTTCACTTCAGCGTCCACTCTGGGCTTCTCTAACGACTTCTCCCCAATGCAGAACATTGATTGCTTATTTTCGGACCCGTGTGCCGAGTGGCCCACGTTCCATTTATAACAAGACTGTCGGGTCGTTTCAATACGCCTCAGGTCCGACAGGGCCTCGACCTTCTCAAGGCAAGGTCACCGATTAATTTCCTTTCCTCACGGCCCGGTGGTCTTTCTGGCATTTTCTTCCTGACTCAGTCTTAAAGGCCACAAAGGTTTCTTTGGAAGCATCTTTGCGTTTCATGTAATCAGCAGGTGTTATCTGGAGGGTCCAATGGTCCGGATCAGCGGTTCAACTCTCTCTTGTACACTTTGGTCAAAACCATTAAATCTGCCACCATATCAAATTATGAACCGCTTGCAAATGCCACACACGAAGAAAATATGGATTTCTCGGAAATGTCAAATAAGACCTTCAAATCGGTCGTCGATGGAGAGAAGTCAGCTTCTGTGTGTAGTTGTTGTTGTTGTCGTTGTCGTTGTTGTTGTGCACCTGAACGACGACACATTTAAAGATTCCAATAAAAATCTACTTTCTTAATACTAGAGAAGGACGAATGAATCTGCGGAGGACTTGAACGCGGGGCCAATTAATGAACAGCGTCGGCCATCATCGATCGGGCCGTTTCAAGTAAAGGTTAAACCCATAGGAGCTCGAGCTTTTCTGGAGCTCGGGTCTGTTCCTGTCTGGGAATTCTGAGGTTGTGAGTGAAGAAGGATCCGTGGAGAAGAGGGAGTGAAGGAGGTGAAGGGGGCTTGAGCTGAAGGAGGAGCAATGGCAGAGCCCCGATCCTGCGGCTGAAGGTTAGAATATATATTTGTTTTGCAGCAGATGATAATTCAAGCAGTGCTGCTGAAGTGTCCTCCATAAAAAAACAACCTTCCGTTCAAGAGAAGTGAGAAAAACTCACGTCAAGAAACCCTGAAAACAAAAAACAGTGTTTGTTCCACCGAGGACGGGATTAAAACCTGAACCAGCCGTCGGATTTCAATTTAAACACTGGGTGTGTTCAGAGTGGGGGTGCAAGTACCACATGTGTAACATCCCTTACTCACAGGTCAGCAGTCTGCTCTAGGATCACATCCCATATTTACTCAACCTAACTGTCTCTATCAGGTCAGCAGTCTGCTCTAGGATCACATCCCATAATCACTCAACCTAACTGTCTCTATCAGGTCAGCAGTCTGCTCTAGGATCACATCCCATATTTACTCAACCTAACTGTCTCTATCAGGTCAGCAGTCTGCTCTAGGATCACCTCCCATATTTACTCAACCTAAGTGTCTCTATCAGGTCAGCAGTCTGCTCTAGGATCACATCCCATATTTACTCATCCTAACTGTCTCTATCAGGTCAGCAGTCTGCTCTAGGATCACATCCCATAATCACTCAACCTAACTGTCTCTATCAGGTCAGCAGTCTGCTCTAGGATCACCTCCCATATTTACTCAACCTAACTGTCTCTATCAGGTCAGCAGTCTGCTCTAGGATCACATCCCATATTTACTCATCCTAACTGTCTCTATCAGGTCAGCAGTCTGCTCTAGGATCACATCCCATAATCACTCAACCTAACTGTCTCTATCAGGTCAGCAGTCTGCTCTAGGATCACCTCCCATATTTACTCATCCTAACTGTCTCTATCAGGTCAGCAGTCTGCTCTAGGATCACATCCCATATTCACTCAACCTAACTGTCTCTATCAGGTCAGCAGTCTGCTCTAGGATCACATCCCATATTCACTCAACCTAACTGTCTCTATCAGGTCAGCAGTCTGCTCTAGGATCACATCCCATAATCACTCAACCTAACTGTCTCTATCAGGTCAGCAGTCTGCTCTAGGATCACTTCCCATATTTACTCAACCTAAGTGTCTCTATCAGGTCAGCAGTCTGCTCTAGGATCACCTCCCATATTTACTCAACCTAACTGTCTCTATCAGGTCAGCAGTCTGCTCTAGGATCACATCCCATATTTACTCAACCTAACTGTTCTATCAGGTCAGCAGTCTGCTCTAGGATCACATCCCGCAGTGACTCAACCTAACTGTCTCTATCAGGTCAGCAGTCTGCTCTAGGATCACATCCCATATTTACTCATCCTAACTGTCTCTATCAGGTCAGCAGTCTGCTCTAGGATCACCTCCCATATTTACTCAACCTAAGTGTCTCTATCAGGTCAGCAGTCTGCTCTAGGATCACATCCCATATTCACTGAACCTAAGTGTTCTATCAGGTCAGCAGTCTGCTCTAGGATCACATCCCATATTCACTCAACCTAAGTGTTCTATCAGGTCAGCAGTCTGCTCTAGGATCACATCCCGCAGTGACTCAATGATGAAGATAAATGGATGGTTTGGAAGTTACTGACAAGAAACTGATGATGATGATGATGTTTGGTGTCGACGTTGACGATGATGATGTGTTGACGGTGATGATGATGATGTTTTGTGATGACGGTGATGAAGATGATGATGATGTGTTGTGATGACGGGGATGAAGATGATGATGATGGGTGGTGGTGATGATGATCGGACAAAGTTAAACAGTCAAAAAACAGTTTTTCGCAAAACAACTTCGTTGGGATTGAAATTATAACTTGACAAAGTGGAAAAATAAAAACAAGATAGATCCATAGAGAGAGATCTCCTCCAGTCCATTCATAACCAACAAATTTGTACTGAATCAAAAAGTTGAAAAATTATGACTCGAAAAAATTTGTAATTAAAAATCCCCCTGGTGGTGGAAACATGCATCCAACCTTTCCCCAAATCACTCCAGTTCTTCCTTGCAACAAGGTCTATGAGGGAATAAAATAGGAAAATCCTACTTCAAATGGTTTTTGAGTTATGGCCTTAAAAAAAAAGGATCTGCTGCAGCAGCAATGATGATTCCACAATAATAATAATAATAATAATAATAATATAATAGGTTATATTTGTGATGCTCTAAGAATAATTGACTGACCAGGAAACATGAAAAACTTTCTTTCCATAAAAACCTCCAGCAGGCTTTTGTTCTACGCACACAGACATCAATCATCCGACACCTTTTCCAAAAACATTCCCTCCGCCGTCACAGGAGACGGAAAATAAGGAATGAGACGGATCCAGTGAAGAGGGTCGCATCAAAGAGTCCATCAGTGTGAGGAAGAGGAGCGGAGACTTCAGAGGCAGAAAATTATAGATCAACAGCCTTCGTCCGCTTCAGGGGAAATATGCTGCATATCGAAATTATTACACACACACACACACACACACACACACACACACACACACACACACACACACACACACACACACACACACACACACACACACACACACACACACACACACACACACACACACACACACTATCAAGCCCATGAAGCTTCATCCATTGACTCCATACATTGAATGCAGCTTGAGACGGGCTCAATAACAGAATCTGTACAGTTCTACACAGTTCTACACTGGGTCTTGCTCTCCCCTGTGTTTCAGCAGCACCAGAAACACAGGCCCATGCTGGGGGTCCATGATGCTGGTCCTTCTGCCCACTATGCTAGAGGCCATAATGGACCCACTTTATCACAGGTGAGCACATGGCACCTATGAGCTGCCACCCCCCCTCCTGAGGGGCTCGACCCGACACTCTCACTGCCGCAAGGACAGTTGTAGGCTGCAACCTGCTGGTCCAGAACATGTGGCACCACCGCACGCCATACAGCACATCTGCTGATGAAGATGTTTCATGAACAACATAAATTACATCATTCTTAAGTAGTTTATGATAAACATAGCGTGACCGCTCACACGCTCACGGCGCCACCAGTTGTCCAAACCAGAACTGGAACCAGAGGTCCAGACGGTGTTTGGACACCGGTCTCTCAAATCTGACAAACAAGGTAGTTGAAAGTCCTGGGAAATCAAACCGACCACTTCTCAAATGTGCAGAGTTCATCTCTGAGTCACTGAAAAATGACATTTTCAATTATTGTCATTAACCCTTTAATATGCTGAAGAGCAAGGAGCCAAGGACGGAGCCCTGAGGGACACCACGGGCCAAAGGGGCCACTGTGGAGGAGGCATTCACAATGACTATAGAGAGAATCTTACAGGTCCTAATAGTCCTAACATTTTCTATAAACATGCTTTATCTGTAAACATGAAATGATGAATTTTTCATTCTAATTTTCTTGATTTGGACTTTAAAGGTTTAAACAAAAGCTAAACCGGCGCCAAAAATATTTTACAAAGATAAAAACTGTTGAGAAGCAGCTTTGTCAGTCTGCTGCTGCAGAACCGAACCAGCGAAGTTCTAAGTTTGATATATGTTGTTGTTTTTGGAATAAAAAAGGAGATTAACTTACAAATGAGGGGAAAGAATTTTAGCCATATAAACATAAACTAAAGAGATTTACGGCTAGAACTCTTTTGGAGATAAATCTGCCCTCAGTGTTGGAAAACAAAACGACTTCTCTCAAAAATCACTCCAGTTCTTCCTCGCTCTAAGGTCTATGCTGGTGTCAAACTGTAATGAAGTTTCTAAGAGCTCAAGTCAGAATCTTCAAACTGACAGTTCAGTCCAACCGGCAGAGATTCGGCAGAAGCAGCAAACCGTCATCATCAAAACGTCAGACATCGATTGAAGAAGTCCAGACAGCCGCTCCTGGATCACGAGGGTTCCGTCTTTCCTCCTGAAAGATTACGCTCTCAGAAAGAAATGAGTCGAGCCGCAAGTGGGAGGAAGGGCTGAGGAGGAGGAGAAGGAGGAGGAAGACCAAAACATGGAAGAAGCTCATGAGGAAGAAACGGCATGAAGGGAATTGCCGATCCATTTTGGCGGAAGCTGAGAGACGCGGCGAACGGCTGCATCAATCACAACAGTAATCTGGAGCCACAAGCGGCGCCGACAGGACTAACTGCTGCCTGATGGACTGGAACCCACGCACGGACGCACACTTACGCACACTTACGCACACTTACGCACACTTACGCACACTTACGCACACTTACGCACACTTATGCACACTTATGCACACTTATGCACACTTACGCACACACAC